>VZQC01014711.1:2769341-2870507 GCA_009823505.1 Rhizomys pruinosus
AAAAAAAAAAGATACTTTTCATAGGCTGAAGAGAAAGTACACACAAAAATTATCTATTCTTTCTGTAAGCATTTATTGAACCCCCACTGCAATGGCTAATCCTCATTGTCAATTTGAGTGACTTTGTAATCACCATGGAAACACAACTCTGGTTGTGCCTATGAGAGTATTTCCAGAAGGAAGACCCACCTTGGATGCGGACAGCTCCACACCATGGGCTGAGTTCCTAGACCAAAAGTGAACGAGAAAGCAAGCTGGGTGCCAGAGTTCATCTCTCTGCTTCTGACAGCAGATGTACCAGAACTGGCCTCTCAAGTTCCTTCCGCCACACTTTCCCTACCAGGATGGACTGTATCCCTCTGCCACCCCAAATGAAACTTCCCTTCCGCAGGTTGCCTTTGCCGGGCATTTTGTCATAGCAATAAGAAAGTAACCAATACACCTACTATGTGTTTCTTGCTGACCTGGGTATTGAGGAGTAGAAACAAACAAGACAGTGTCTGGGCCCTCAAGGAGTCCTCAGACAGAAAAATAATGACTGCACACCACAACTCTGCCATGAGGTGTTGGCAAGACCAGACATATAACTTACAGGCCCCAGTACCAAGTAAAAATGCCAGATCCTGAGGCTGGAGAGATGGCCTAGCCGTTAAAGAGTGCCGACCGCTCTTGCAGAGGACCGGGGTTTGATCCCCAGCACCACGTGGAGGCTAAGAGCCATATTTTTTTTTTAATTTTTATTTTAATATGTGTATGAATGTACTGTCTGCATGTAGGTCTGTGCACCCGTGTCGTGCAATGCCACGGAGGTCAGAAGAGGGTGTCGGTGGATTCCCCTGGAACTGGAGTCAAGGACGGCTCTCAGCCGCCATGTGGGTGTTGGGGATGGAACCCGGGTCCTCTGCAATAGCAGTCAGCGCTCTTAACCACTAGGCCATCTCTCCAGCCCAGAACCATATTTAACTCCAGTTCCAGGGGACTCCGACACCCTCTTCTGACCTCTGCAGCATTGCACAACATGGGTGCACAGACCTACATGCAGACACATACAAAAATAAATTTTAAAAAAAATTTTAATGCCAGATCCTTTGTTCAGAAATTATTAATAATTCTAAACAATGGCTATTAACATGAACCCACATACAGAGCTCTTCTGAGCCCACTGCAACTGTTGCCATCATGTGTCCTTAAATTCTGACACCCCGGGCATTGGATACCAATTTGTAGAAGGAGGTACTGCTATAGTCGAGTCCAAAAAGTGCCCAGAAGAGAGAGAATATTCTAAGAGAAGATTTATCTAAAGATAACAGGGTTGGAAGTACACAGTATATTTGAGAAATTGAAACAAGTTTGATGTAGACAGGGAAGAGCTATGAGTAAGAGAATAACAAGAAACGAAGCTGGTGGAAGCCGGCCTTTGGCTCCAAGGTTCTTTTAAATGCCATGAAGCCATTACTATGTGAATATTGGTGAGTTGTTGAAGCTGCCCAAGGGCATGAGCTAATAAGTAATTTTGAAAAGATGTCTGGGAAGCAGAAGGTGTGTGGATGGTAGGAGAAGGAGCCTGGAGCTGATTAGGAGGTCAGTATAATAATCCAACTGAACTGAGAATGAAATATCCAAAGGGCATCCAAATACTTAGGGAAGAGTTCCTGATCAGGGGTAGAGTTTTGGGCTCCATACACAGAAGTGAATGTAGTCAGGAGTGTGGATCTGCTTAGCTGAAGTGAGAATGAGACAATAAAGATACAGGTGCAGAAAATAAACTTGAAAGGAAGGCTTTAAGGAAGAGGCTTAAAGAGCCAAGAGAGTAGCAGGGAAGGAGTAACCTAACCCAAAAGTCAAGCTAAGGGTCAGAGTGTCCAATGTGACTGAAGGAGGGCCCAGAATGCAGACATGGTCAGTGGCATTTCTGAGCCTATGTCAGCCAAGAAGAACACAGAAACGGAAGGCTGTGCCCCCTTGGCAGACCCCCACCAGATGCTGCAGCAGCCCAAACCACTGCTTTTCCCTGGAGTGAGGAAGCCTCTAGTTTTCTGTGAATGCTTCTGTCACCTCCAAAATTTCTATGTTGAAACCTTCACCCCAAGGAACAATGTTAGGAGGTGATTTGGGAGGTGAGGGTACCTCGTGGTGACCTCCTCCCCATGAATGAGATTATCAGAGGCCCCAGACAGCTAGCTCACCCATGCCATTGGTGACATATGAGAAGAGGCTGTCATACCACTCTTGGGCATGTACCCACAAGACTCATCTTACCGCAGAGATACATGCACAGCCATGTTTATAGAAGCTCTCTTCACAATAGCAAGGAGCTGGAACCAACCCAAGTGCCCCTCAACTGACCAGTGGATAAAAAAACTGTGGTACATCTACACAATGGAGTTCTATGAAGCGGTAAAGAAAGATGACATCATGAACTTTGCAGGTAAATGGATGGAGCTAGAAGATATAATGCTGAGTGAAGTAACAGTCCCAGAAAAACAAACAACAAATGGTATCCCTCATCTGTGGATGCTAGCGCCAATTACCTAATTGTATAGCAAACTGAGCAACGTCAATGTGATCTGAAAACAACTGTGCTCTTATATTATAGAATCCTTTAAAAAATAAAAAATAAAAATAAATAAAATATAAGACACAGAAAAAAGTATTCACATGAAACAGACCAGAGAGAGAGAGAGAGAGAGAGAGAGAGAGAGAGAGAGAGAAGAGGCTGTCTATAACCCAGGCAGCAGGCCCTCACCAGACAGCAGGTCCTTGATCTTTGACTTCCTAGCCTTCAAAACTATAAGGGATAAATTTATGCTTGTTTATAAATAACCCAGATTTGTGACATTTTGTTGTAGTAGTCCAAACAGACTGAGACATATCTCACACTCACTCCATTATGGCTACTCCGTTTGCCTACATGAGCTGTCAGAAAATATCTGACCTTGGAAAAGACACTAGGATGGGCATCTGCCTGCAGTAGCCCTCTCTCATCTCCACAGATACCTACCCAGTAGTTCCCAGTTGCCAGTCATGCCCTGGCTCTGCAGGCACCCACTTTTCACTGAGGTGACATCTCTTCTACCAATTTTGGAACATTTTAATGAGGACCCAGATAGGACCTCTTCACCCTGTTAGAACTTTCCCAGTGTGACAAATAGTTTTCTTTTACTTACTCATCTGGAAAGAGAAACTAATATGTCTTAGACATCCGTACAAGTTTCTGATAAGGACTGACTCAGATATCTACAAGCCAGTCCCATAGTCGTCACAAGAAAAGCCCTTTCTCTCCTGGCCCTCAAATAGGAGATCAAGCTCTCCCAGGCCTGAAGAGCTCCTCTCACCCCAATAGGTACATGACTAAGAGGTTAAGGTGTTGCACAGAGCTCCCATTTATTGAGCTCCTATTGTGTGTCAGGTATAATACACCATTATCTCCTGGTGGGGATAAAGCTCCTGCTGGTTTCTATGTGTGTGCATATCCACACACATGCACATGCTTACATGCTGCATGCACACATACACATGCAGGCAAGGACACACACACACACACACACACACACACACACACACACATACACACACACCACTTTCTAACTTAGTAAAGCCCATTTCTCCTGAAGAGAGATAAATCACAAATGTGACCCACTCCATACTTGGAAATGCAAGCCAAGAGTCCACACCAATTCTGGCTTGTTTTCACATGCTGTTGCTTCTAATCAGGCTTCTCTCCATAATGACTAGTGGGTGCCTATGCCATATCTGTTGGATAAATATTTTTTTATATCTGCTCTGATTCTGGAGAAAATGAGGCTAGGACAAGTTAAATAATGTGCCACTCAGCCACCAAATGGCAGAGCCAGGATTCAGAGCCAGCTGAGCTCCACAGGCCAGTGCTCACAGTGCCAGCGTTCCACATACCATGGCCCTGCCACAGTGCCCATTGGATTTCTATGTATATAGGACCTCTAAAGGTCCACCCATAGATAGCAAATGTCCACAATGGAAATGTAAAGCATTGAATAGGAAGGAACTCTTGAGGAAAGGCACATCATTAAACCCATTTTTGCAAATCTCAGAGATGTCAGATGCACTATCTACTACGGTGGAGAATACAGGGTTTGTTTTTGTTTTGATTTGGTTTGGTTTGATTTTCTGTTTTTCTTCTCTGAGCTGGATTCCTGGGAAATGGCTGTAAATAAGCATGCTCTCTGATTCCAGGCTTTACTTACAGTATTGAACAGCCAGTGACCCTCACAAGTTTAGGGCAATGGATCAGCCTAAACACTGCCCAAGTAAAAGGAGAGACTGAACTGACATAAGCACAAATAACCAATGTTCTGTTCTCCAGAAAAATAACATCCAGCAAGCAATAAACAAGCACAGGCATTGCAACGGCAGTGCCCTGCAGCAGCCGCAGCACTGGGGATGGGAATGGTGGAACTTGGCTGACCATGTCCCCACTCCTTCCTGCCTCGCTGGGGCTGTGCTCCATAGCCTGTGCTGGCAGCCACAGCAGCAGCTGCTGCAAACCTGCAGGAAGTGTGAGTGCGCTGGTGATATTCCAGAACTACTTCTTCATGGCTGGGAAGGGGGTGTTTTATTAGCATGTATGAGTTGTACATATTATAAGGTTCTGTGAATTCAGGTCTTAACAAGCTTTCCACTTGATTCTGACATGTGCCAAAAATCCATTATACCAGAACTTTATAAAGATTCAAAACTGGGCAAGTTTGTCCCTCTAGCCTAGGAAAATTCAGAAGCCCGAGCCATTAATGAGAAGTAAGTATGAATAGGGTAAGAAAAATCAACATTTTCAGAGTCAGGTAAACCACATGGCCTTAACTAAGTCATTTCACATTTCCAAAAATCAGTTTTACCATCTGTGAAACAGGAATTACCAAACCTGATACAGTCACCAGCATGTAGATCTTAAATAAAAAATAATTTGATAATGATGTCTTAGGTCAACAGGTGGGAACACTCAAAGGTATTCTGAGCACCTTTCTCTTGCACAGGTAGATGCTGGGAGCAGGCACACAGGGAAGGTGAAGCATAGCTTTACTGGCTCTGTGTCTGCTCAGTGACAGTAACAGAAGCACAGTGATCTGAATCCCATCAGAGGCACAGTTGGGGAGCCACAGAATCACAGCCAGATCTTCAGGGACAGAATGTCACCAAGGAAGACTGCCTCACTCCTTCACAGTAACGTTCCCCTAATAAACCATTCCTTTGAGAAACTTCAAGTGCCACACTGACGTGCCATGCAAAACTAATCAAGACTTCTAAGTGTAAGCCCCTGTCATCACAGAGCAGAGTGAGTCTCTGCAAGATAAACCCAAGGATGCCCAAGTTCCTTCAGAGAAAGGATAGAGGGAGAGGAAGCCAAGAACCAATGGCAGAGTGGATACCAGGCCAAGTGACAAGTAGGCATGGATATGTGCGTGACTTTCAGCAGAGCTTCTCAGAGTGTGTGCGCGTGTGTGTGTGTGTGTGTGTGTGTGTGTGTGTGTGTGTGTGTGTGTGTTGCTCTGGTTAACATGAAGATTCTGATTTAGTAAATCTGAAACAGAGCCTGACACTCAGCATCTCTACAAGTTCCCAGGAGATGTCAACACTGCACTTCAATAGTCCCTTAAGAAAATCACGGTATCTAACATGAGGTTGAAAGCCTGGATTACAGTCCTTAGTCTGACCCAGCTTATGAACTATGACACCAGGGCCTTGAGAAAGCTCGTTGCTGTCTCTGAATTTGTTTCCTGGTCAGGACCTTGGAAAAGCTGTGCCTTCTCTCCTAGAATTTTTTAAAGAAATCTACAAGGAAACAAGGACTATGTTTTAGCAAACTTACTTAGTAAACCTGTAAAAGTGGCAGTTGAGACAAACACCATCTACAATGACACAAAGGCAGTGAGCACTGCAGACTCTTTAGCAGGACCCTGAAAGAGCCTAGGTCTTGACAGTCCCTTGATTCTGGTTGCCAGGACACACGTGCTGCCTCCCAGCTCCGACTCTGATTCCTCTGCAGTCTTTCTGCCCTGATGCTTGTGTATTCCCAGGGTGGGACTGGGAGAGTCTCCGCTGTGCTTCCTCAACTCCCTTCTAATCCCATTCACAGCACCCATTCTCACTTCCAAGGAAATGAGACCTACATTTATAGGCCTCCCTTTCCCCTGTCCTATTTCTGAACTCTAATTTCCTTGTTTCTATTTGAAAACCCACTGTCACATTCTGTTCAGCTTTCCTATAAGCATCCTCACGAATTACTCCATGAAGGCAGCACAGGCTCTCACTCCCTGACCAGTGCTGTCTCTTCCCAGCTCACGCTCACTCCTGTAGGCAGCTTCCAGGGCAGAAAGGCAGTCAGGCTTCAGTGTCCTCAAGGTGCTCTAGCATCTGACACCTGTCCATGCTGCACACTCACCACGTGATGCTGTGGTTGCCTGTGCACTTTGGTCCTTTCCATGTGTCCCTCTGCCTCTGGATAGCGTTTCCTTGAGGCTTGAGTCCATTGACTTCATCTCCTTTCACGCAAGCTCTTGACATGTGACGGACTGCCTTCCAGCCTGAGAGTTGCTAATTGTCCATATCCTCAAGGGAGCCATGCATGTGATGGATAACAACCAACCGAGACAACAGCTTCGTTATTAGCTGGGCCAGGGCTGTCTTCCCAACAGCAGGGCACAGGTAGAGCAAAGAAAGACATGAAAGTAAGTGTGGAGTCTCGGTAGGGCCTCTGGACCCTCCCAAACCTCATCCAGACCTTAGGAGTTTTATTGCTTCTGACTAGTTCATAGCGGAAAGAAACCCAAACCCTGATAAGAATCCCTGACTAAAGAAAAATTTTTAAAGAGAAGGCATGGAAGAAGGTATGGGAGAAGAAAGGAATAGGACCAGGCCATACAGGGATACTTTCCTCTAACTCTCTTGTACTTTCTCAGCATCCCAGGGTCCCTCTCAATAAATAAGAATCCTGGGCTAGGTAGACATGGTAAAAAGACATGTAGAAAGCCTGGCGTGGTGGTGCATGCTTGTAGTCCCAGCTCTGAGGAGGAAGAGATAGGTGATGTTGGAGCCACCAGCCAGCCAGGCTAGCCAAATATGAGCGTTCCAGGCCAGTGAGGGACCTTGTCCTAGAAACAAAACCAAACAATAGCAAAATAATTCAAATTGGATGACACTCTGAGGAATGGCACCCAAGATTGACCTCTGGCCTGTACACGCATGCAACACCCATGAGCACATGCAACGTGCATGAGCATGCATGCACACATATATAAGCACACACAAAATAAATTTTAATAAGTAAGAAGCCTTTCTCTTTGGAAGGAAAAATATGAGCTCAATTATAAAATTGCTTTTTATTGTAAAAAAAAATAGATTGATAAACACTTCCAGTTTCATAAATGTTACTCCTATGCATAGGAACACTGCCAAATGTTATAGTTTAAGCACTATAGTTACCCAGTAAAATAAAAGATAAATTATAAAATATAATGGTATATACAACAAATAGTTAAAGTGAAATAGACTGTCGTTGTCATTCATGGTAACTTGGTGACCTGCTCGCCCATCTGCTCACCACCCTCAGTCAGTGGTTTTGGGGATTGGAGTAAAATAAGAAATTAAATTTTATAAGAAGCAGTGGGTTGGACATTCAAGTTTAACTTTTTCAAATTCACAGGAACAATAATAATCTAGAAAGCTCTGGCTTTCCAGTGCAGGAAGCAGGCACTCGAGAAAATGAGAGTCTCTCCAAGCTCCAGGGAGCATCAGCATGGATAAAGTGAAGCGAGAGCTGCTCAGCTCTGCTGGAGAAGGTGACACTCAAGGGACACTGCAGAATGCAGAAGAGCTGGGAGCCACACACAGGGCAGTGTCCTGAGAAGACCAAGCTTGCCTTCCATAGTACCTGTCCTTGGTTGCCTTGCAGAATGCCAAGTGGAAGGAAAGGAGTCCTTCTCTGTCCTGAGCATTCCCCAACTCCATTTGAAGGGCACAGGACCCCCTACATGCTTATACTCACACATTTCAATCTGGAAATTTCAGAGCCACAGCGCTGCTAACATACAGTCAGGGCACACTGTAGTTTAATGTGAAGTGTCCCCCATGGGCCTGTGCATATGAACACTTGACCCCGGCTGGAAGTGCTGTTTTGGAAAGTTGTAAAACCTTTAGGGGATGGGCCCTCACTGGAAGAAGTGGTCCTTGGGAGCAGATGTTGAGGTTTTGTAACCTACCTGATCCCTGACTCCTAACTGTGGGTGCGGCTGCCGTTGTCCCCACCATGATGGACTGTGTCCCCTTTTAAACTTAAGCCAAAAATAAACCCTCCTTCCTTTCAGCTGCTTCTGGTTGGATATTTGGTCAGAGCAATGAGAAAAAGTGCCTAACAGGGAGCACAGATTCTTTAAAACATTTAAGTATTTAAATTGGTCAGGCAGCAGGCAGGATCCCAAGGACTGACCCAAAAGGGCAGGTCATGACCTATAGCAGCTGTGGACACCTGGCAGCCAACACAGGAGAAGCAGAAGATCCTGAGATCCAAAACAGTTGAAACCAGCACTGCTCACCAGAGCCAGCAGCAAAACCAGCACAAGAACCAAGCAAGCAGAGCTCTTCCCCTGCTTTTTGTTACCACAACTTCATAAGCTTCCCTCCATACCCAGGTGCCGCCTGTGTGGATGGGGATGGGGGTAGGCCACTGGAGGACAGGCTCCTAATAGGAAGTTTAGATTTTAAAATGACTAAACTGTAACGGTTTAAGTAAGACTGAAGAGTCTACAAATTATACCATGATTTGACTAAACTACCTTTGAATGTCAAAATTAAGTCTTACCACAATGGTAAAAAAAAATAGGGGACTATTGATAAGTACAGAAAAACAGTATCACATGTCTACATCTGAGCTGTAACTAAGCTGCAAGCCACTAGATGCCTTGATTTGGAGCAAGAGTAAGAACAAAACAGATGAAGCTTCTCCCAACTGTGGACCTTGGAGTCCAAGGAGAATCCAGCTACTAACCAGGTGATCCTACAATGACAGGGCGGTGCTGTGCTCTAGACTGTGAGAGGAAAGACAGAGGAAAGAATGACACTAAAGTCCTAAGTGCAGTTGTCTGGTGGGTGAGGTGAGATCAAGTGAGACTGCCTGCACCAGTTTTGCAATGTGCTGTGCTTAACAATACTTCCCAGAATTAAGAGAGAAGCTCTGGTTACTAGGGCAAGGCTGGAGTTATCAGCCCCTGTGCTACACAGAACTCAGGAACTTGCTAGAACTTCGAGTCATGGGGTCACACTCAGACCCACAGAATAAGAACCTCTGAGAGTACGTGTTTTAACAAATTTCCAGGTGGTTTGGATGCACAAGCAGCCCTGAATAACACAGATGAACTTGAAGTTATCCACGGTGCGAGAGCACAGCGTCCGAGGAAGAAGTTTGGAGATGATTTCTTTGCTAGCAGACTGTTCCCAGGAAAGTCTTATTCTCCAGAGATAGTTATAAACTGGCTAGAGCAGCCACGGTATGAAAGGGTTTTACGGTGTATCAAGAAACAGGAAGGTGTAGAAAGCACTGTTGTCCCCTCTGCTTTCATAGCAGGGCTCTTTAAAGGGGAAGTACCCAAGACCTTGTCTTCTCTGCTCATGGAAAAACCTCCTCCTAACTTGGGAAGACTGAAAGAACGCCAACCCAGAACTCTAGGCACATTTCCTAAGGAAAGCAAGCTGACTACTCTCACAGCTAACACCACTACATGGAGTTTCGCGAGGTCCCCATGGCTCAGACCCAACAACAGCTCTTGCTTCTGGTTTCTGCAGTGCTTAGTCAGCTCTACATCTGGGTGCAGGGAGAGCTCCCTGGTCCTGGAATGCACTCTGCTGATTGAACGTGGCTTTCAGGTATCTGGGATCTCAGCAAAGACCAATGGGTAGAGAAGCCAGAGTCACGTTCCTGTCCAAACGAGGAAGAACATGTCAGCTTGCAGAGCTGCCCAAACTTGGTGTAACTTTCCCAAGTAGATGGGGGTTAGGCCCCTGATTCCAGAAGTCTGTCAGACCCTGAGCTGGGCTGTTTTACAATTCCCTATCTACTCAACACTCCTAATCGAAGTCCTCTTCAAAACACCCCTTAATTCCCTCCCTTCATTCAGCCCGTATCTGATCATCATCCATCATCCCAGCATCCTAGTCACTTGGGATGAAGGAGCCACTGGGGAGGACGCTCCCCAATGGAATTCTGTTCTAATGGCAGCATAGACGGTCGGGTGGGTGAACAAGCCAGGCTTCCATGGCATGTGGCAGTGTAGGATGAGATCTAAAAGGAGAACCTTACTGGGACCATGTGATGCCTGGGCCATTGTAGTCTTAGGCAATCATAAATGAGTGGCCTCCAGGAGAACCAAGCCTGCAGTTCCCTCCAGATCAGGCTGCCCTTTGGGTATCAGGGTGTGAGCATACATCCCTGACAGAAGCTGGCCGGTTCACTGTCTTGAGCCCCAGATAAAATATTGATTAGGGAATTTAAAATTTTGAAGTGATTTAGGAGCCCCGAGATGGGGACATAATGCGCTGTGCCCAGCTGTGCTTCGAGTCATCCATCTCCTGTCAGCAAGCAGCAAGAAACTGACAGAATCGATACCAACGTGTCTGAAGACAGGCTGAGCTCATTTCCTTTTCCCCTAGGCTATGGTTCCAATGGGTCGACCCTGGGCGCTGACTACTGAGGCCAAGGCTGTGCCCCCATCTGCCTGGCATTGAAGGAAGCAGACTACAAAGCACTGCCTGCCCTCTGCCTCTGCTAGCGTCTCACATCATCTAGAACTTCCATTCTCTTCATTCCCTTTCTAAGAGTCTAATCAGGCTGGGCGTGGTGGCACACGCCTTTAATCCTAGCACTTGGGAGGCAGAGGCAAGTGGATCTCTGTGAGTTCAAGGCCAGCCTGGTCTACAGAGTGAGTTCCAGGACAGCTGGGGCTACAGGGAGACCCTGAGCCCCTTTTGTCTCAAAAAGACCAAAAAAAAAAAAAAAGTCTAATCAGATCTCTAGCCTGTAGCCTAAATTAATAATAATATAATTATCATCTTTTTATATTTTATTTTTTATGTATATGAGTGTATTACCTGCATGTGTGTAAGTGTACCCATGTCGTGCAATTCCATGGAGGTCAGAAGAGGGCATCAGATCCTCTGGAACTGGAGTTATGAACAGTTGTTAGCCACCATGTGGATGCTGGGAACCTGGGTCCTCTGCAAGAGCAGTCAGTACTCTTAACCACTGAGCCATTGTATTAGTCACTTTCCTGTTGCTGTGATAAAACCACCATGACCAAGGGAACCTATAAAAGGAAGCATTTATTTTGAGTTTACGATAGACTGTTCCAGGGAATTAGAGTCCATTGTGACGGGAGGCATGGTGGACGGTGTTGGAGCAGAAAGCTGAGGTTCACATCCTCCAATGAGCACAGGAATCCAAGAGAGAGAGAGACTGGAGACTGCAAGGCTTGTTAAACTCACTAAGCCAGCCCCCAGTGACGTACTTCCTCCAGCATGGTCACACCTTCTAAGATCTCCATAAAAGCACCACCAACTGGGGACACTCTCATTCAAACCATCACAGTCATCTCTCCAGCCAATAATAATAATAATAATAATAATAATAATAATAGCTACATCATATTTATTAGCTGAGATATACCAAGAATATTAAAGAAATTATCATTACTTAACTTCCCAGAACCTCATATGCCTTATCTTTTCTGTGACAGGAAGATAATACCTACCTAGCAGGGTGGATAGAAGATTAATGAAGACACACGATGAATGCAGTTATTGCCACTGAATTGCACTTACAGTGGTTAAAATAGCAAATTTCATGTTATGTATATTTTACCAAAAATAATTTTAAATAACAATAAATAGTGAAGTTAAAGCACACGAAGTATGCTCCACAGTATCAGAAAGTTCTCCATAAAAGACAGATGCGGAGAAAAGCAGAGACACAAATCTTTAATAACAAGTAGCATGACTTGGGTGACAAAGCTTTTGAGTGACAGAATCAAGCATTTAAATGAACACAGGTCTGCCTGATGCTATGAGGTAGGATCATTGTCTTCTGAGTGGCACTGCCTTGTAGAAGAAAGGACAGACATGCTTGTTTGCCAGCCTCTCCTTTCTGCTGCTTGCTTATATCCTACCAGCATCCCAAGTTCAGGGTTTATATTACTCACTGAGGTTAATAAACATGTCATTTCCAGGGAATGGCTTTCCTCCTTCCTACCTCGAACGTGATTCTATACTCTTGAAGCATTTATTAACCATGCTGAGAGGCTTGAATGGGAATTTAATTTTTCTAGCTAAACAATGGTGTGTGCAGCAGGCAAATAGAATTACTTGTTTAATCTTACTGCTGCCTACTCAGCTTAAGGCATTGGCTAACCCCAGGAACATGGTGACATTTCTAGGCTTAGGACACTCGGGGGTGCATCTGTAAAATGGCCACTTACCATGTCAAGAAGTCATCATCCATAGGTCCTTTTAAAACTCAGAATTGTTTGTTTTGTTTTGTTTTTTATACTTTTTTGACACAGGGTCTCTCTGAGGTCCCAGCTGGCCTGGAACATAGGTAGACCAGGCTGGTTTCAATCTCCTAGAACCCCCACACACACTAGCCTCTGCCTCCTGAGTGCTGGGATTAAAAACATGTGTCACCACATGCAGCAAATATCTCTTCTTAAAGACATATATACTAAAACCATTTTTTGCCCAAGGATATGTCAATTTCCTCATAATATGGCGTATAGACCTTCTCTCCATTTTCTCAACCCAAATCTCAAATCCTTAATTTTAGTGTGGACTTTGCTTAATCATAATCTATCTTTTATTCAATCCTTCCCTAAAGTCTGTCGCTTTTCCCTCTATCATATATTAATCCATTCAAAAAGTTTTGAGCCCCAACTACTTGCCAGGCACTGTGGTCAGTTTGGAGAGATAATTCAGGCAGTCTTTGACATCATCCAGCAGAAAACAACAACACCAAAATGAGCCAGAACAATACAGAGGTAAAAGCGATGCCAAACGGATGGAGGAAAAGGACAATTGTCCTGAGGATTCAGGGTGATGATCAGAGTGTGCTTCTGTCTAGAAGAGGACCCAAGTGTGAGGAGTACAGAATGGAGTTCCAGGGATGGTCACGTAGACTTTGCTACTGAGCTGAGCAGGAAAGCTGATTAGGGAACTGAGTGTAGTTTGGCAAAATCATAGCATAAGGTACTGCTGGTAATTCTGGAATGGGGTCAATGGCCAAATATGGCTGATGACATTGACAACTAGGAATCAGATCTGGGGCCCAAGTACCCCTTGATAAAAGACTCTGAATTTCACTAGGATAATAAGCATTAGCTGCCATCTACAGAGACACTGTTTGGAGTATATAGATATATATGTAAAATGTCCTTTTATCTTTATACCCATCTCAACCAAGCAGATATATTATCCCACTTTTCAAGTAACTAAGCTGTGACTCAAAGAAGTAAAGAATAATTTTTACAGAATGGTAGTGGTGTTTAGTTCATACTTTAGAAAGATTCCTCAAGTGGATAACAAACTGTTAGGGAGTAAATATGACAGAGAGATCAATTAGAAGATGGTTGGAGTGGTCTAGGCGCAAGGCATTGATGACCTAAATTAAAGCCGAAGACTAAAGAGAGCTTATGGGGAGGAGCCACGAGTATATTCTGCATTCCTGGGGTATTTCTTCAAATCTTTGTTTCTAGAGTTCAATGGCAGGGCATCAGCTACACTTTTGTTTACCTAAGCTCAGAAATGCAGCAGGTGCAAGGTCCACAGAGAAGGAACAGAAATGAAGGAGGAAATGCATATTAGCCAGACTTCTTAATCACTTCCAGCCTCCCTTATAAGGGAGATGATGGAGGAAGAGGACAATTGTCCTGAGGATTCAGGGTCATGATCTTTAGAGAGGATGTTTGTTTCTGTTTGGGAAAGGCTATGTTCTTTCATTTTCCTAAATTCATGACAGAAAAAAAAAATCTCCAATACTAAGAAATGACCCAAATGGTGCTTTAGCAGGGCATTAGCATTTTTTTTTTTTGTCTTTTCAAGACAGGGTCTCCCTGTAGCCCCAGCTGTCCTGGAACTCACTCTGTAGACCAGGCTGGCCTTGAACTCACAAAGATCCACCTGCCTCTGCCTCCCAAGTGCTAGGATTAAAGGCATGAGCCACCACGCCCGGCTTGCATTAGTATATTTTTAAAGTTTGTAAACTCATGGAAAGTCTTCTTTCCTTTTTAGATGTCACAACGTAAAATGAACTGGGTAAAGAAAGCTATTTTTGCTTACAGTATTTTGCAAAGAAAAGAAAGTGTATAATATAGTGCTGCTGTTCTCAGTCATCACTCTAAGAGGAACAGACCTCCCTGACGGCGGCCTGTGAGAGGAACACATTCCCTGCTCCATGATCTTCACTGGCCTGCATGTGACTTGCTTTGTACAACTGAATGTGAACCAAAGTGACACATGCCACAGTCTATATAACAGCCATTGTATGATTCAGCCACGTCTCAAGAAATCAGTGAGCCCAGGCATTGTCTGTTACTTCCACCTTGACTTTTTTTTTAATTTGGAGAACAGGTGTACAGGAGCCAAATGTTGACATTAATTACTCTGTACCTTAGTTTTTGAGACATAGTCTCTCAATAAACATGGAGCTCAATGATTTTACGAGGTTAATCAGCCAGTGTTCAGCGATCTGCCTGTCTCCAGATCCCAAGTTCTAGGGTGACAAATGCACTGGCTGTTCCTGACTTTTCTGCAGGTGCTGAGGATCAGACTTGAGTATTCGTGCTAGCGTGGCAGGCACTTTCCTGACCCTGTCCCCAGCCTACACCTTCATTTTTGTTTTGCTGGAGTTTTCTTTTTACTTTTTCCATTGACTGTGCATTTTGTGCATCTTAATCATATTTAGACCGCCTTCCTTATCTGCACTGTTCATAGGCCCCCACCAGATTTGATGCATTCTGTTATATGTGTCAAGGCCTACCAAGTCAAGTTTGTGCCCCCAAATGTCCCTCTGTGTGTGTGAGTCCATCTTATTAATACCTAGTCAACCTATCTAGCGTCACTCTCTTAAAAAAAAACGCCAGCTCTTCCTCACCCAGCAGTGATTAGTTGCCAATAGTTCCCAAAGTTGTGGCTTGTTACCAATTTTCCCACTTCTATGCTGAGTCTCTGTACAGTTTGAGTTTGCATGGGTCTTGTGCATGCTGTCACCATTGCTACAAATTCATAAGAGCAAGTTCCCAACCACCTGGGAGACTTGGTCTCCTGTGGTCATCCACCAACCCTGGCTATTCCAGCTTTTCTGACCCCCTCTTCCACAATGGTCCCTGATCCCTGTGCAGATGAAGTTTAATATAAGAGTCCGATCCAGGGACACATACTCTGTAGTCTCTTGTTTGCACCTTAGTTTTTTTTTTTTTTTAAGAATATGTTTGAGGTATTCTAATCCATGACCATTCTGAAATATAATCAAAAGTTAATTTTCATTCTAAGCTGCTGAGTTTTGGGAGTCAGTTGTTACTGAAACAACTCTTTAGAAAACTAACACAGGTGGGAATCTAAGAAATTCTAAGAAATAGGCATATGAAGCTTTAATGTTTAAGATTTTACCAACCAGAATGGAAGCTGCAGACAAATGAGTAAAGGACTGGAGCATTCATTCTTCCAAAGCCACAGCCCATTTAGAGTAATTAAGCAGTTTCCTAGCTTGCACATACTGTGCGATATCTCTCAACTGTCTCACGTTAGAACCTTTGAACATCATCTTTCTGTTAGGAGACACTGGTAGGTCTTCCCAGTTCCTGTATTGAAATTATTCACTTGAAGTCTAATACTGAATAAATCTAGGAAGTATGATTGAGCCTGCTGATTTCATGCCTTGGGTTTTTTCATTTGCAAGCTTGACCATTTCTACCCATAAAATATCAAGGCAATCAACCATCTACCACTTAAGTTTCTGCAGAAATACTAAAAGCAGACTATGCTTCTTGCCTGAGGAAAAGTTATCCTTCTTCTAATGTTACCTTATCCAAGACAGACAAAGAGAAAAGGTTTTGCACTATCCAGAAGACATCGCTAGAAGGGCTTTCCTGGTTTATTAGCGTTCCTTTTTATAGATGAGAAAAATTAAAGATGGAATATAATCTGTGTGTGTATACATGTGCATGCACATACTTGTGGAGACCAGAGCTCAACCTCCTGTGTTGTTCTTCAAGCACTGTCTACCATGTTAATTGAGGCAGGGTCTCTCATTGGCCTAGAATTTGCTAAGCTGGATTTTCAGCAAGCCCTGGGGACCTGCCTTCCTCCACCTCCCTAGAAATGGGATTACAACTGGATGCCACCACTGCCGGCTTTTTCAAAAATACATCTGGATTCTAGGATTCAAGCTCAGATCCCATGCTTGCCCAGCAAGCACTGCACTGACCAAGCTCTTCCCAGCCCATGAATTGTATTTTCACCACCACTTATCAGTTTTCGAAACCCCAGTTTTATTAAATTGCTGCTACAGGCTGGATATAATGCTGGGGAGACAGGGTTCACTCCATCGTTTGATGGTCTCTGTCCTCCGAGAGGCTTTGGTCCAACAGGAGGCCCTCACCACTCTACCTACCTAGTACTAACTTAGTTTGATGCTTCTCACTCCATGACTTTATCCTGCACATAGGAAAAGTGACTTCTATTATGGTAGCAGTTTTGAAGTGGTGATGGTCCAACTGTTTGATCTCACAATCTCTTCATACTCTTTGTAATTTATTGAGGTACACAAAGAGATTTTGCTTGATGAAGCCTCTTTTTCATTTTCTATCAGGGCTTTCAATGCTAACAATATCTGTCATAATCAAAACTTTAAATGATACATATTTAAAACATATTTATTTGAATATAATTATAATAAACATATACCACAGGTTAACACGATTTTTTACCTTTTAAAAATTTTTTCAAATAAACTTAATTTTAGTGAAAAGTGTCATTCGTGTTTGCATTTTTATAATATCTACCTCCTTAACTACCTCCTTTGCCATCATGCAGCCTCTGGAAAACTCTGTAATCATGAGAAGAAAGGAATTAAAACAAAGCAAATAATGCCCATGTTGTTTTGAAAATGGTTTTGATCTCATGAACCCTTGAGGGGTCTTAAGGAGCTCCCAGAAATCACTAGACTACAACCATGACTATGTACAACTTACCTCCCTTTGAAATGGAAAATAATAAGGGAGGGAAATGGGTAAGTTGGAAGAAGAAAAGAAATGCTAACACAGGTGTGCTGAGTCTCTAACACAGGTGTGCTGAGCCTCTGAACAGGTGCCCATCCTTCCTGGAGAGACTCAGGTAGAGATACAGCCTCTCTGTGTCACCATTTAATGAATTTTCAAGGTTGGACAGCAACTCTCCAGGAAATTTCACATCAGGCCTCAGGAAATTTGAGGTAGGATCTTGCTAAAGTCTTTCTCCTCTATTAATCCAACTTAGTCCTCCTGAGAACCAAATGACTTACAGAGATAAAGGAAGTTGGCTTAAAGAAAAGGGTGGGGCCAACTATCCACAGACCAATAAACCCCCTACCCTTGGCACTAGTGAAGACAAGAACAGAGCACCCAAAATTATTTGTAATCCAATGAAACATTCCTATGTGTACATATTAACTAAAGAGGATTTTCTTTGGACAGAAAAAAAAAAAACCCAGAGGTCTTTACAGAAGTCCATAAAATACAGAATATTAAAACCCAAAATAAAATTACAGTAAAGAAATGGGAAACCTGTAACAGTAATACAAAGTCAGGGTATGACAATAAGTAAGATTAAAATACCTGAACAATTACTTACATCTTTTAGATTTGATATTCAGATTCCTTTTAACACTAGCTTCCAGGCAGGAACATAATTATCTATAAGATAATTATATACTAACTTTACCTAACATAACTTTATTGGCACTAAAACTACAGATCTTCATAGAAGGGACAGTAAGTATCAGAGGGAAAATAAATTTCTTGCAAATTCTCTTTCTGTGAGTTGAGGGTATAAAAGCAACGCCCTTGAGCTAGAAGTTGAATATCTGTACTATGGTGAGAGTTTTGTGAGTCTTGGTAATCCCCAAATCACTTGTGCAAAAAAATCTTCAGTACCTTTCCCCTTCACTGGTTTTTATCTGTTCTCTGTATGTTGGCAGGCAGAACCCCAACCTGATTTGCTGAAGCTCTAGCTCATGCACTCATTCCCAAACTTACTATCCAAGATATACCTTCCACCCTGATATAGGCCTCCAATGTCTATCCATTTCTCCCACTGAGAATATCCCTTGTAGATATGTGTTACCCTAGGGCCTAGGCTATGATCAGACAAATGTATATGAGTAGCCAGTCTTCTCCTTAAGCTCTTTCTTGATTTTTTTATTCATTTTTATAATTGTCATTGTTTCAAAAAGAACTGCATATCACCCAATGGAATAAACCATATGGCCCCATATACCACAATTATGATTCAATTCATGTAGTGCCTCTATATACCAAGCCATTCTTTTCCATCTTCCTGAGTTCCATGGAAAGTGGTCATTCATCTTCTCATTCATTCTTTCAACAAGAATTTAAGGCTAAAGTACTGTGTAGTCACGGAGGTATAGCAGTGAAAAAAGAGACCCAATACCTGTCCACACAGATGAAAACATAAATAAACAAAAAATTACAGCATATAATTAAGGTTATAAAAGTAATAACAAGAAAGAATGTGGATGAAATTGGCATTTTGTAGGATAGAGGAATCAAGGAAAGCATCTGTGAAAAGTGATATTTAAGCAAAGATCTTAGCCAGGTATAATGGTGTATGCCTTTAATCCCAGCATTTGGAAAGCAGAAGCAGACATCTCTATGAGATGGAGGCCAGGCCTTGTCTACAGAGTGAGTTCCAGATAAGCTGGGGTTACAGGGAGACCTTGTCTCAAAAAAAAAACTTACACAGAGATCTTTAAAACTGGGGGAACTGTCACATGAAAAGGAAGAGCAGGTGTTCAGATACATGAATTCAGAGTCAGTCTCCTCATCTGTTAAGTGAGTATAAAGTCCCTGTCTGAATGAGTGATATGCAAATATAATCTGTTAATTCATAAAAAGCACTTAGAAAACTGGTCTGCCCATACCCATGGACATAAGAAGCTATACTGAATGGATTGGGTTGGCAGGATTTGTTGATGGATATGACATGAAGGGATTGAGAGGGTGACATTAAGATAGTTATTAGGGCTGGAGAGATGGCCTAGCGGTTAAGAGCTCTGACCACTCTTGCAGAGGACCCGGGTTCGATCCCCAGCATCCACATGGTGGCTGAGAACCGTCTGAAACTCCAATTCCAGGAGAACTCCAGTTCCAGGGGAATCCAACACCCTCTTCTGACCTCCGTGACATTGCACGACATGGGTGCACAGACTTGCATGCAGACAGTACATTCATACACATACAGAAATAAATAAAATTAAAAAAAATTTTTAAAAAGATAGTAATTAAATAACTTTGATATATAGTGAGTATGGTATGTTCAAAGGATGGAAAGAAGACTGACAAGGCTAGTGAAGGGTGAGAAATACAGTAAGAACAGAATGAAGAGGTAAGAGACCCCAGAGCAAGCAGGATCTGGTAAGCATTAAAAAAGCACTTGTGTTTTATAATACAGGCACACAGTAAAGTAATCAATATAGTGTTACACAGTAAGGTCATGGAAACAATGGTGTACATTAGAGTACTGGATATGATGGTGCACAGTAGGATTGTAGATACAATGACACAAAGTACACAGGTGAGTATGAAGACATAAAGTAAGGTTATGGGCACAATGCTACAGAGTGGGAGGATGGCTACAATAGCACACAGTAGGAGGATGGATACAGTAGTACACAGTAGGAGGTTGGACACAGTGGCACAAAGTAGGAGGATGGACACAGTGGTACACAATAGGAGGACAGACACAGTGGTACACAGTAGGAGGACGGATACCATGGTATAGTAGGAGGACAGATACAGTGTCAAGCAGTAGGGGGATGGATACAGTGGCACACAGTAGGAGGTTGGACACAGTGGCACAGAGTAGGAGGATGGATACAGTGGCACACAGTAGGAGGTTGGACACAGTGGCACAAAGTAGGAGGATGGACACAGTGGTACACAATAGGAGGACAGACACAGTGGTACACAGTAGGAGGATGGATACAGTGGCACACAGGAGGAGGATGGTACACAATAGGAGGACAGACACAGTGGCACACAGTAGGAGGATGGATACTGTGGTACAGTAGGAGGACGGATACAGTGGCACACAGTAGGAGGACGGATACCATGGTATAGTAGGAGGATGGATACAGTGTCACACAGTAGGAGAAGGGATACAGTGTCACACAGTAGGAGAAAGGATACAGTGTCACACAGTAGGAGAAGGGATACAGTGGCACACAGTAGGAGAAGGGATACAGTGGCACACAGTAGGAGAAGGGATACAGTGGCACACAGTAGGAGAAGGGATACAGTGGCACACAGTAGGAGAAGGGATACAGTGGCACACAGTAGGAGAAGGGATACAGTGGCACACAGTAGGAGAAGGGATACAGTGGCACACAGTAGGAGAAGGGATACAGTGGCACACAGTAGGAGAAGGGATACAGTGGCACACAGTAGGAGAAGGGATACACACAGTAGATGATGCTACAAACTAAGGTGACAGAGAGCAATGGGATATAGGCATTGCTAGAACCTTCTTCACTCACTTTGCAATGACTGAAGCAGCAAGGTCAAGTTGAGAATTAGATTTATAAATAGCACTGGAAAGGGAAGATATAACTGAAGAAATCAATATGAGAAAATTGGGTATAGAATGTATACGCTTGAACAGATTACTAAGACGGAATTTTGGAGAAGCAAAATAAAAGAACAAAGATTGATTCTGCAGAATTAGAGGCTGGTAGAAGAAAGCCAACTAACTAGACTGGAGAGGCCCAATCAATGAGGTCCAACAAGAAACAGGAAAAACCACTATGGAAAATATGAATAGAGAATTTCAAAAAGAAGGAAGTAGTCAACATTTACCCCAAGCTGTTGAGAGTTCAAACAAGATGAGAACTGGCCATTGCATTGGGCAGCATGAAGGTCATTGTTCATCTTCTCAAAATCAAGCTTAATCAATTGAGAGCATCAGAACTTTGCAGTGAATAGTTTAATCAGATTTGGAAGTAGTAGATACATAGAAAACTTGTCTAAACAACTCTTTAAATGTTTGACGAAAACAGTATCAGTGAAATGGGACAGTGTCTGGAGGGGACATGAGTCAAGGAAGCAGTTGTACATGACGAATCACTGGTATTTACAAGAACATACTTTGGGTCCCCTGATTTTACTTCAGGAATTCTAAGCATGCAAAATCCAAATGAATTATGTCCTTCAAGAACACATGAAAGTGTAGGAAAACTCTGACAGGGAAAGGTCACTAGTTTCATCTGATCCTTCCTGATTTTTCTATTTCTCTACCTATTATTTCACTTCTCCAGTTTTGGTGGACCATTCCAAAGGTTTCCCATGTTAACATCAAAATAACCTAAGATATACTAAAGACATTAATTTAATTAGCAACTACATTTACTGAGAGACATGTGTTCTGTATGTTCTCTACCTCATTCAAATGCCACAATCTTCCCCTCTCACCTGGAAGCAGAGTAAACCATTAAGTTTCAATATGCTGAAGCAGTGTTCATTTAGATAGATGCTACAGTGAGCCAAATATACTCATTTAAACATCAATAAGCCGGATCTCCAACTGAGCTCATCTGTGTGAAGGGAGGCAGGATAGATTTGAGGAACATCAGAGAAGCCCGTTAGCTCTCAGAACGTTATTAAAGAAGAAGAAACACCAGCCTCTACCAAGCATCCCTAAATGTGATCACTTTCAATTTGCTCAATTCAGCAGGTAAGTGATACACAAATTTGAGACTTGGAACAAATTGTAACAAGAATTCCAATGTGGTAATGCTCCAGCAGGAACTGAGAGCACACAACCCCACCCCACCCTGATAAATTAATTTGGATCTGTTGGAGCTGAGATGTCTGTTGGTACCCCAGACCAGCAAACTTGTGAAAAGCAAGATCTGCTTCTATAACCAATTGACTACACTGTAATGGTCTTCCAACCTGCAAATGCTACTAGGGTATTGATTTTTTTTTCATTTCTATACTTTATCTAAGGCTTTAGAATGTCCACTATACATAATACCACAACAGAACAGAATGCAAAGTCAATTCCCTAATCAAGATGATGTTTAAACTTTATATATTCAGGTAATCATTGTTTGGTTCAAAGATAGAGGTTTTGCCTTAAATTAGACCATTAGTGTCCATAAAGTCCAATGCTTGTATAGATTTCCACATGAATATTTAAGTTTCAAGCCCCTTTCATGACAGTCAAAAACGCAGGCTCGGTAAACATTTTCAGTAAAGCACTTTATCAAGGCAGAGTTTCTTTTTATCCTAACAAATGAGTAAAACCAGAACTAATGAACGTGCTTTCTATTTATCCTTGCTGCAAATATTCATCATTTTAAAATAATGTAGTGGAGAGGTAGAGAGAAAATAATCTGTTTACCTGGGTTTCTCATGCATATGAGCTAGGAGCTATGTTAGGTCCTCTCCTGTAAGTAATTGATTAATTCATATACCTCCCATAAACGTAAGTGGTGAGGAAGCAGGATCTGGCATGTCAAGTGGTTTGCCCAAGGTCATACACACCTAGCAAAATTGAATCAAGATTTGGCTGATTCCAAACTCCATATGGTCTTCCCACCTCACTGGGCTGCTTCTCTCACAAAATGACCCAAAACATATTATAAATGAGAAAGGGGGGAAGTCAAAACAATTATTTGTGCGGTCTTGACTCTAGAGCTTTCACCTTTACAAGAAATAAATCATGTTACCACATTGATCCATGCCAGGGAGTTAACTTCTCATTTATCCATTACACAAAATAATCTCATTATTTCAAGTCACTAGAGATCACAGAATTACTGCTTCGGTGCACTAAACTGCTCACTAGTAACTGTAAAAACTTAACCAAAAGGTTTATGTTATTTGTGGAAAGCCTATAAGCCTAATAATTAGAGAGAATTCACTCACCGCCAACTATAAATTGAAGCATCTCTTCTTATTCAAATCTTGAAATTTTATAGACTCTAAATAGGGTGGATCTACCCAGCCATAATACCACTAATGCTTTCTGCAGCTTTTCTCAAAAGAGTTATTATATCAGCCCTACTTACCTCATCCTGAAAATGGGAAGAGAGAGGGAGGAAGGGAGCTGGAGACAAGGAGAAACAGGTGCTAGAGGGCTGCATGTGTATAATTCACTGTTTATTTTTCTGTGTGTCAATATGCTTAACCATCTCTAATAGACTCCACAAATGCTTTCCAAATCCAGTTTCAATGGTCTATTTGCTGCCTACTATAGCATATAATCTTTCCCAAAAGTGGTATTGATCTTGTTAAGTCTCCTCATCATCTAGACTTTGAGCATCTTTCAGCAGCTTCATTCCTGTGAACAAGCCACGTGTTTCTTTCCTACAGCTGCCCATTAGCAGTCCTGAGAGCACCTGCCTGTTAAAATGAATCAGGAGTGAGGAGGATAATCATATTCTGTGCCAAATACTTTACATATATTTTTTTTCTCATGAGCCTTACAATAACCCTATGGGGGAGGGATCATTAGCCCCACATTAGGCCAGGCATCCCTAAGAAAAGTATGGAAACTGGTGCTAAAAGAGGTAACTAACACATGTTCCTGTGTTACCTGCTTATAGATATTCAAAACTGGCTCTTTCTTTCTTATCTTGTTGCCATTACCCTCAAATTTTGGTTTAGGGAGAGTTATGTTTGGTTGGTTGGTTGATTGGGATTTGTTGAGAAATCAGAGAGAACTGTGTGATTGATTGCCTATTTCCTTATTTGTCAGCAAGGACAGCATCCAACTGTACTGAGAATTCTGCAGTGAGAAATAAAATGACAGGCAAAGACAATTGTGACACTGTATTAGTTACTTTTCTGTTGTGACAAACAGCACAACCAAAAGCAACTTAAGGAAGGGTTTGTTTTGCCTTATGGTTCCAAAGAGTTAAAAGCAACAGGTGCAGAGCAGGAAGTGGCTGATTACACGTCATTACAATGGAAGCAGGGGATGTGAACTGGGGGTGACACCAGGCTATAAACTTTCAAAGCTCACCCCCAATGGCATGCTTTCTCCAGCAAGACTCCACATCCTGAAAGTTCCATGACCTCCCCAAACACCAACAACAACTAGGGAACAAGTATTCAAACTTGAGCCTGTGGAACTTCATCACTCAAATGACCACATTCCACTCCCTGGACCCCATAGATTCACAGCCATCTCACGATGCGAAATACATTTAGTCCAACTTCAAAAGTTCCCATAGTTTTTAATAACCTCAACACTACTCAAAATTCCAAAGTCTCTTGTGAGAGTCAAGATGCTATCTTAACTGTGACCCCTTAAAATCAAAAAATAAATTAGATACGTCCAACATACAACGACAGAGAATATACATTCCCATTCTTAAAGGGATGAATGGGGGCATAGCGAGGAAATAATGGACCAGAGCAAGACCAAAACTCAGTAGGGCAAACACCAAATTATGTACTTCCATGTCCAGTATCTGGGGCTTTAGTTTCAAGGGACTTAGATGGCTCAGCCCTTCAGCTTTGGCACCTACAACATAAATCTCTCTTGGGCTGCTTCCGCTCCTTGTACTCAATTATTTAACAGATATCTCCCTGCTTTAGCATCACTAACACCTTGGGGTCACCTTGGCAACCCAGGCTTTATTGTCACAGCTTCACACAATGGTCTCTCAGGGACTACTTATCTCTCAAAGCGCACTTGAAGTCACTTCAACATGGCTACATGTTGTCTGGCCTCAATGGCTCTCTGAAACCTCATAGGAAGAATCCTCAAGCCCCCCTCCCACACTCTTGCATCTTTCATATCTCCAAAACCAGTTCCATGTGGATAACACTACCAAATTTGGTTGCCTGGTTAGGAGAGACTCCCACTCCCTTTGATCACATTAGTAGCAGCTTTTGTATGCTGAAGATTGCTTTCTAGGAATAAACAACCACTTGGGCTTTCTCCTTTCACAAGTTGGAAGCTTAGCTCTGTGTGGTCTTGCCCTGAGGGTACCCTAACCCCTTGTTTGGGTACAGGAGGCCTCTCCCCAATGATGCTAATCCAATCACTGCAGCCTCTTTTGCAGCACATGCCTTCATTGCAACATTAGGCTTCCTCCTATTCTCATCTCCAAACTGTATGTCATTTTGTATTTATTTCTACCTCATTTGCCCTTCTCATTGTAGGCCTCCAGAAGAGTTTTTAGTAATAACCACGCCATAGAGTCAGTGTTATGTAGTCTTGAAATTTCTTCCACCAAAGATATTAGCCAATTTTCAACTTAGCCTCTTGTAAATTCATATAACGTCAGCAGAAAACACCAGATGCTTTGCTTCCTACAGTCTTTGTTTCCCTCTGAAATGTCATGAGCCAGGTCTTTCACTGTCTTCATTACTCTCAACACTATTCTCTTCCAGGATCCTGTTAGAAAGGCCCGGTAAGCTCTGCTTACTCCATTCAACTACTTTTCTAGCCCAAAGTTTCAAAATTGTCCACATTCCTAAAAAAAAAACAAAAACAATATGGTCAGGTTCTTCACAGCAACAACCCTACACTCTGTAATCAGTTACTGCTCTGTTGCTGTGATAAACACCATGATCAAAAGCATCTTAAGGAAGGAAAAGTTTATTTTGTCTTACAGTTCCAATGGTATAAAAGTCCATTATGGCACTGGGCATGGTGGCGCACGCCTTTAATCCTAGCACTTGGGAGGCAGAGGTAGGCAGATCTTTGTGAGCTCAAGGCCAGCCTGGTCTACAGAGTGAGTTCCAGGTCAGCTGGGGCTACAAGGAGACCCGGTCTCAAAAAGACCAAAAAAAAAAAAAAAAAAAAAAGTCCATTATGGCTAGAAGGCCTGGAATCAGGTAGTCAGAGCGGGAAGTAGGCAAATTGTACTTCATCACACTGGAAGCCAAGAAATCCAACTGTAAATGCAGACAGGCTATAAACTATCAATGCCTGCCCCCAGTGATATACTTCCCCCTGTGAGGCTCCACATCATAAAGTTCTACAACCTTTCCAAACAGCACCACTAACTGTGGACCAAGTGTTCAAATATCTGAGCCTGTGGGGAAAACTTCTTATTCAAACTACTTCAGTCCCCTCGCCCAAAGTGTTCTCTCTCTCTCTCTCTCTCTCTCTCTCTCTCTCTCTCTCTCTCTCTCCTCACACACACACACCTCATGTACATTCCTATACACCCCAGTCACATATAACTATGCCAAGGTCCCAGTGCACTGTGCCTCCCATGTGTCATACTCTTCCTCCTACATAAAGAGCTTTTCCCCACTATTTTTAACCTATCCAAAGTCTATTCCTTCTTGAAGATACTAATCTAGGTCCATCTCTTCCTCAAAGATGTCCTTGTTTCTCTCAAGTTGAGGTGATTGTGGTGGTTTGAATGAAAAGTGTTCCCCATAGCCCCATGGACCCTTGGTCCTCAGTGGTGGTTATGGAACATTTAGGAGGTGGAGCCTTGCTGGGGAAGTATGTCCCTGGGGGGTGCTCTGAGATTTTTATAGTCTTGCCCCACTTTCTGTTCTCTCTCTCTCTCCCTCTCTCCTTCCTGTGTGATCAGCCAACTTCCTGTTCCTGCTGCCATGCTTTTCCTGTCTATTGCCCTACTTTCTAGACCATAATGGATTCCATTTCTCTGAAACTATAAGCTAAAATAAACTCTTCTTCCTAAAGGTATTTTATCATAGCAACACAAAAATAGCCAATACAACTAGTCTTCCTCCTCCTGTTCTTAGTCTGCTGCTTTAACTCCTTTTCACAGATGACCCTGTATTAAAATTACTCATATACATCTCTCTTCTCAACTAAGCTGTGAGTTCTCAAATACAATAAGCCATGGCTTAGGTATGCAGCCACCCCCTGCCTCATCCAGCTCACAGCAGTCAGTGCATTGCTTCACACAAAGTGGGTCCTCACTACATGTTCAATGAATAGAATTGACTGTGGTCCCAGGCAGCCATGAGCAATAGTGGGCTATTGAAGGTACAGAGCATGAGAAACCTCAGCTCAGAACTCCACCTCTGTTCAATTGAAAGCTTCACTTTAGGAGGCTAAAACGGGAAACTGGACATGAACAATTACTCCCAGAACGCATGCTCCAAATAAAACCAAGCATTTGAATACTGTTAGAATGGAGTTTCCCATTTTGTGGGACATCCTCTATCAATGGGTTCTGTGCTGAATAATGTTAGTCGTCAAGTTGACACAAGTGGAAAGACAGAACCACAGCTGGGGGATTTTCTCTGTTGGATTGGCCTGTGGGCATGTCTGTGGAGCATTTTCTTGATTGTTGAGTGATGTGGAAAGGCCCAGCCTACTATGGGTAGAGCCATCCCTGGGCAGGTGGTCCAGGGCTATATAAGAAGGTAGGTTTACAAGAGGCCAACGGAACAAGGCAGTAAAAAGCATCGCTTCATGGTCTGTGTTTCAGTTCCTGCCTCCAGGTTCCTGCCCTGAGTCCCTGCCTTGGCTCCCCTAGATGATAAACTGTGATTAGGACGCATAAGCCAAATAAACCCTTTCCTCCACAAATTGGTTTTGGTCAGAATATTATATCATAGCAATAGAAAGCTAACTCCAACAGGCTCCAGATGCCCTGCACAGTACCTTCTGGGGAAGAGGAGTGTCTTCAATACTCAGCAAACAGGGTTGGGGAGAGAGACATCCATACCATACCTTACAGATCCCTGGCGAAATGGGACACAGCGAGGTGCCTTTTTAGATACGAGGAATGATGGAAAGATCTAGTACATGAACTGATTGACAGGAGCTGGGAGGGGTGTCTGTGTGAAAGCCACAGATCCCATGAGCCTGCTGGTCATGTGAAAGGATTAATGAGAGCATGTGAACAAGTAAGGCAGGCCTGCAGAAAGATGAGGTGAAGGGTTAAAGGCAAGCTTTGTCCTGGCCCTTTGCCCAAGAAGGGCTTTTTCTGCAAGGAAATTTAGCTGTCACTCCTGAGAAAACAGGATGTTCTGAAGACAGCCTGCTTCCCTGCTCTGTGCTGCTGACAGGGAGGCTTCTCAAGACCCGGGGAGGAGAAGCAACTGCCTGCTATCTTCTTATGATCCCAGCAACATGGTGTGTCCACGGCAGAGGGGAGGGGGAATCCAACAGGGGAGCAGACACCACCCTCACCCCCTCGACATTCATGCGACCCGATTGTGTCAGCACCACTTGTCCCCCCATCTGTCACAATGTCAGTTCCTGCTGGGGCCCCAGGATCCACAGAGGTTGCTCCATGTGTCGCCCCATTTATCTTTGCAGGCGGCAGCTCTGATGGGTTTGACAGTTCTATTTGTTATCCTGCAAAGCAGGGTCCCCACTCCTTAAAGCAAAGGGGGAAAAAGGCAGGCATGGAACAGGACTGAGACAAAAATAGGCATTGGGAGAAAATTAGAGGAGGAGGTCGAGAATGTCTGCATCATCTGGTAGAGATGAGAAGAGTCAGACAGTTGAAGAAGCAAGCCTTACACTTTGTCTTCTAGGGAACTGTTGAAGCAGTTTGTGTGTGTGTGTGTGTGTGTGTGTGTGTGTGTGTGGTATAAGTAAGCAGAACTATCATATCATGACTATCTGATAACAATAATGGTCTGGTGTGCCTTTGGAGAACAGGCTTTCATATTTTCTAGCCACCATATTAACACTTCCCGGCCCATCTTCTCCCCTGTGTACTGTTGAGAAAGGGACCTCGGGAAGATGCAGGTTTTCTGCCTACTGACACCTCGAGCTGTGTGCTCAGGCTCTGACTTCTATGACAATTGATACTCAGAATGAAGCTGTTGGTCCTGGGGCAGCCTTGTCCCCACCCTGTGCTCCTGATCTGGCACAAAGCCCTTTAGCTAGTCAGGAAACAGCCCTCAGAAAGTGGCTCTATAACCATGTATATAGCCATGTATATAGCCATGTATATAGCTGGCACTCTGCACTAAAGGCACATACCAGGACATCATGGGTGGACCAAACTCAAGACAGAGCACCCACGGGGATGCCTCTATGCTCTCAGACAAGATAATTACACAGTGTCTGTCAGTAACTGAGACTCCTCTGTATACCTTTACATTTAGGGTGTTACTTAACCTCTAGAACAGCCCTATAAAATAGGTATAATTACCAGCACTGTTCTATTGATGAGGAAACTGAAGTAAAAAGTCCATCTTGCTTAAAGTCTCAGCATGGGGGAAACCTGGGCTCTGAACCAGATCTGACTCCAACCCTCAAATCATTAGTCAAAACAGTACATTGGCTCCCAGAATAATGACCAAATAGGTACAATGCTGTCCCCCAGCTAAAGTGAAAAACCATTCTAATTTGCCTGGGACAGTCCTGGTTTCAGCATTAACAGTCTCACACCCTACAGGACTTATAACTACCACCCCTCCCACAGTGCCAACACACACACACACACACACACACACACACACACACCCCCTGGAATGTTTTGGGTAACCTTATGAATACACTAGCATAGCCAGGCGAGAGGTCTTTTCTCTGCTTGTGCTATTAAGAAAGAACCCAGGCCCAAACAAATATTGGTGTTTTCACCCAAGGGAACCACTTTCTCGTAGCTGACCCTCTCTGCAGCCCCTACTGATAAGCCTGGCTATGTTGCTGAAGGACACAGAGTAACTCAGAACTTAGAACTAGGGGACAGCATTGAGGACTCTTCATAATAAAATACAGTTTGCTATTTATAAAATTCTCACAAGTTATCCAATAGGCTCTGCAGTGTTGCTCGATGTGACAAGGTAACCAGCAATGATTATCGGGTAATCAGACTTAAATTCACTGTGGCTTGTTTGCTGATTCCAAATGAATAGATGGCTCTGAGGCTGGGGCTTGAGAATCATCAGAATGGATGATACAGAAGGAAGGCAGAATGAATAACCACATGTTTCGCCAGTGTGTAATAAACAAACATGGTCTCAGAGTTCAAAAGGATTATAATACTGCATTGCCAGGCATTGTGCAATGACAAGGGAAGCCCCTGTCTCCACAGCAGCCATTCCAGTGGGTGTTGATGTGAAGCTTTTATCATTGCTGCTATTATTACTTAAGCCATCTGTAACTGTCTGGGCCTAGCCATCCTACTCTCTTTATTGCTCCTACACGGAACCTCTAAGGGAAAGGTCAGAGGGTTTGACGGCAGCATCTACATCTTGGACAGGCCAGCTGGGCACAGTGCAATTCATTCAGAGAGCTGTGTGACTATATTTATCAAGGTGACAAGAATCAACATCCCCCTCAAGGAACTGTTAAGTGCTGTCATCAGTGAGAGGGGGCAGCAAGAACAGGAGGGGACAGGGGAGAACGTAGGGAAAGTCAGAAAGTGAATTCTATTATGAGCTTGGGCCAGCAGGGCAGGTATTTTGCCTTGACCTCACTTAGTCTAATCCCATTGACCAGACAGCAGTGATCATAAGTATAGTAATTGCTGTTCTTGAGTTCTGATTGCAGCCAAACAATAAAATGGGATTTTACGTATATAGGCACTGACCTCCTCCTTACAGCTGTAGAAACCATCTCTGGACAGTTAAATGGCTTGCTCAGTGTCACTTGGCTAGCAGCAGGATCTGGACCTAGGGACTTCTTCTACCAGAGTTTGGGAACTCTTTTCAAAGCCACACTGCCTCTGACAAACAAAGCATTTCCCTACTGATTCAGTTCAAGCTGAAGTACAGCCTGCAGTGCAGAAGTACCAACCACTGTCTTCCTGAAGAGTGTGTAGGTTAGAATTTCAAAAGGCCAGCCAACGGGTACCTGATCATGGACCAGGTACTGTGACAAACCACAGGTCTGTCTTCTGCTGTTTCCCAGATCCATGTCAACCTAAAAGGCCTTCAGGGAAAGGTCTCCAGGGACCAGCAGGCGCCCTCAAAATTCCTTCTTCCCTGGAGCTCTTCGTGGACAGCAGATGCTCAGGCTTCAAAGTTGCTATACCTCTCTGTACATGTCTCCTCCAAATGTCCAAAGGGACTTGCCTTCACCAGGCTATTCTCAGGCTTTCTTATGACAGTGCTGCTCAAAAGATTGGACTGAGGAGAAACTGGGAAGAGATCAAAAAATGGGCCCATGGCTGAAGAAAGACAGATATTGCTTCTCTGACTTGGGCAGCACCTCTGCTAACCCCAGCACTACCACCTGCCAGAGGGTATTCTGTGAGGGGCTCAGACAAACACCAGGCAGGGAAAGGAAGCCTAAGAAGCCAGTTGCTTGGAAATTTCCTTAGAAGCAGAAGAGCTTTCCTTCTATGAATAAAAATGTGTCATTTATTCTCATGAGAATGTGCCATGCCGTCAGTCATGCTGAAATGAGGTTCTGTAGCTTTCAACTGAGTGTGGTATGACCCAACAGTTACTCAAAGGACATCTCTTGAGAACCATTTTTTCTCAACCCATTCCCTGTATTTTTCTTTTTTTTTTTTTTTAAGATTTTTTTTTTAATTTTTTATTTATTTCTGTATGTGTATCAATGTACTGTCTGCATGCAGGTCTGTGCACCCGTGTCGTGCAACGCCGCGGAGGTCAGAAGAGGGTCTCGGATTCCCCTGGAGCTGGAGTACTCCTGGAACTGGAGTTTCAGACGGCTCTCGGCCGCCATGTGGGTGCTGGGGATCGAACTCGGGTCCTCTGCAAGAGCGGTCGGCGCTCTTAACCGCTAGGCCATCTCTCCAGCCCTGTATTTTTCTTTTATAAATTGAACATCTTGTGTATGTGTGTTTATGTATGTGCAGGTGTACATGTGTTTGGATGCCCATGTGTACACATGCATTTGGAAGCCAGAGAAAACACCTTTGAGTGTCATTTCTCAAGCTCTATCCATCTTTTTATCCTATGATTAGGTTTCTCTCTGGCCCTGTCTCTGCTTCCCCAGCAATAAGGTGATAGGTGTGCACCCCCATGCCTGGATCTTTCTACATGGGTTCTCGAGGTCAAACCCAGGTCCTCATGCTTTCAAAGCAAGCACTTTACAAACTGATCTATCTCCCCAGCCCTTTGAATATTCACTAAAATCCTCTGCAACTATTTCTTCCTTAAGAAGAAATTTCTTCCAGGGGGGAGATAATGAAAGAATAATGCAATATTATCTTGGGATGGTAAAGGACTGGTCACAGATAACACTATTTCCATCTTGTCACTGGGAATGTCAAAGGTAAAGCTATCATCTTAAAACATATCCTCTTCCAGGCATGCTTTGTGTGAGCACTCTCTCTCTCCCAGACCAATGACTACCACAACCCACTAGCCAAGGCAGCAACGAAATAAGACATTCTCTTTTAAATATTTTATTTTAATCTTATGTATATGAGTGTATTGCATGTTTGTAAGTGCACCTGCGTCATGCAATGTCTGCAGGGGTCAGAAAAGGGTGTGGGGTCCCCTGGAACTGGAGTTATAGAAGGTTGTTAGCCACCACATGGGTGCTGGAAATTAAACCAGAGTCCTCTGCAAGAACAGCCAGTGCTCTTAATTGGTGAGCCATCTCTCCAGCCTTCAAGTAGGATATTCTTATCTGACCCTTCTCACCATCCCTGGCCCTGTGGATCCAGACAATGAGTAGAAGGCTGCTAAGCTGCACATCTACTTAATCAGTTTTGGACCTAAAATTTCACTCTTGGATTAGTGGTGGTACTCAAGTTTCACTAGCTACTACACTGAAAAGAAATAAGCTATGACAGGAAAAATAGCTATTCATAAAAGCAGAAAGCTATCATGTATTAAAAAATAATACTTCCAAAAGAACAATAGAAATTCCACACAAACCAGCCATCCCCAGTAAAGAACACAGCAAACAGATCTAATAGCCATACACAAAGCCTCTGATCAGCAAAACAACCAGAACACAAAGCCAAATCTGACCTGCAAGTGAGAAGTCAATATCATCTACATCAGATCATATCCTACTTGATGTACTTCTTCATGATCAAACCAGGCTTGCTTAGAGGATCTAGTTCCAGAACCATTAACTTTGAAGGAGATCTAGATTCATCTTCTCTTTCTACCACAGTGGGTAAACCACACACTTTCTAAGCCTCAATTTCTTTATCAATAACGTGGAATTCATATCTTTCCCATAGACCTCAGAGGATTATTGTGGAATTTAAATCTGAATTTCTAAATTATAAAACACATAAAGCCAAAGAAAATTCCCATCTTCATGGCAACTGGAGAACTGTACTTTTAGTTTGGGGGACAGATACAAAGTGGCACAGACAGCCCAGGTCCCACTCTAGGATGAGTGTCACGAACCATGGAGTGGGCCCTCTTCCACGCATCATGATGGATAGGAAAACCACCACTTATGGCATGTGTGAGATACTGCTCTGGAGATATGGTGTGTGACCTGGGGCATGGCACAGACAAGTAAAATACTCTATAGAGACAAAGAGGCTTTTTCAGTTTCACCAGTGTGGTTTGGAAGTTTGTTTTTAAAAGGGCTGTGAGAGGCAAGAAAAATGAAGGGAAAGTTGAGAGTTGTCCCAGGCCAGGAAACGCCTTGAAGTATTCAAGATACCCTTGATCAGCCTAGAGTCTCACAGATTCCCTCTACGATAGCATGCCCTAAGCCAAATTCTCCATCATTCCAGGTCTGGGATCCTCATCTTTCTTCGTTCCCTCATCAGACAATGGTGGCACCAGCTAGCCATTGTTCGAATTCTGGGTGTTACTCTAGACTCCCCACCATCATATCCAGTTAATTCAAGTCCAGTAGACAGAACATCCCTACCATGCATTGCTCCCCAGTCCCATAACTGCAGTTGGGGTCACTGGAGTCAAGTCCTTATCACCTCTGGCTCACTTATCAAAATTATCGCCTGTTTCCCTCGAATCCAGTCTCCACATTCCTAGTTTTTAAAGCCTCTTCTCATGATCCAGCTTCTTCTCTGGCTCATTCCTTGCTTTTGCTCACACATCCAGACACCTTTGTGCTAGTGTTCCACATGCTTCCAGACTTTGTGTGTGCTGTTCCCCCTGCATATGTAGGCTCTACAACTTCAAGGTCAGTCCTTCTTATCTTAGGGGTCTATCCTAGGGCTTGTCCTAGGAATCCTCCCAAATCCACAGGCCCTCTGTAGTGCTGCTTGAGCAAGCTCTCCCCAATCTGCTCACAGCAAGCAGCACACTGAGTGACAAAAAGAGGTTCCTGTCTTAAAAGACTATGAACACCTCTGAAGAAAAGCCCAAGCCCACTTTAGCTCTGTGTGTCTGGCCCCCTCAATAGTGTCTGCAGTCCCACAAGTACTTGGTAACTGTCTGATGGTTTTAATAATGCTGTTAGTTTGGTGAGTTCATCTGAAAAAGTCCAAGAGACTTTGTCCTCACTCCACAGCAGCCCAGAGGACATTCCTGGTGTTCCCAGCCCAGTGAGTTGTTGACTGAAGTATTTCCAGAAGGTGGGCTATTGTTGAAAGTCCTCCAACTCACTCCAAAGCATGTCCAGATATGTGGTTGGTAGAATGAAACTGTCTTTCATGTGCTAAGCAGTCTAATCACCTTTAGAAGAGATGGGTGTCCATAATGCCAGTGCCGGGAATCATTCAGCATATTTAAACAAGGCTTTGGCAAATGCCCTGTGAGCTCTCCAATACAAGAGATAAAGTTATTCATATCTCTCCCAAGATTTATTACTTCCTCAGTCACTGGTGGGTTGGCAAGCCTCAACTCTGGGTAAAAGTATATGGATTTTCTGATAGGCATTTTCTTAATATTCAAAAACGTTTTCACAAAAACAATACTATATGTAGCTGAGATTACCCAAAATTAGGCATTATTCTCTATAATTGGTGGTATTGAAGGGTTACTTCACTCTTTTTTACTGACTTTAATTGTCCATAAGCCTTAGGAAGTGGCATAATATATAACAGTTTCCAAAAATGACCACAGGGCTTCAATCTTCCTTCGTGCAAGCTCTTCTCCAGTCAATGTGACTTTCAGCTTCTTTCATCAAAAGTAGAATCTATTTCCTCTCCTCTAGAATCTGGGCTGGCCTTGATTTGTTTGCATGATGGAATTCAATGAAAATGACAGCAGTGCCAGTTGGAGCCTAGACCTTATCTCTCTCTCTCTCTCTCTCTCTCTCTCTCTCTCTCTCTCTCTCTCCCACTTCCCCTCCCATTCCTCCTTCCTAGCTTCCAGCTACCTTGCAAACAGCTTGGTCTAGCCTGCCAAATGTTAAGAGGCACATGACACAGCACTTCAGCTATTATCATAGGAGAAACCATGCCATACTCAGTGTATTAATACAACAGCTATTATTTTGTGTCTACAAACCAGCAATTGAGCAGGCCTGGTGGGGACAGCTCATTGCTGCTCTGCCCAGAATCTGCTAGGAGACCTCAAAAGTTCTGACGACTCACTCATTGGGAGTAACTTGGTACCTTGGAGCTGGTGTCACTCACAGCTGGTTTGTTGTCAATTGGGACCTCAGCTGAGGTACTGGCTGGACAGTCAACCATGAGGCTCCTCAGATTCTACATGGCATCAAGGGTGACTCTAAGAGGAATACCATGAAAAGAAGAAAACAGAAGCTGCTAGTTCTCAAGGCTAAGCTTTTTTATTGTTGTCACATTCTATTGGTCATGGCTGACACAGACACCTCAGAATCAGTGGAAAGAGACATACAGATAAGAGGCTGGAGAGATGGCTCAGCAGTTAAGAGCACTTGCTGCTCTTCCAGAGGACCAGCTTGGTTCCCAGCATCCATATCAGGCAGCTCACAACTGCCTGTAACTTTAGCTCCAGGGGATCTGATTAATTCTTCTGGAATCCATGGATATCTGCACATATATGCACATACAAACACATAGACATACACAGTTACATATAAATTCCAAAAAATAATCTTTTAAAAAGAGACATATAGATTAGAAAATTCAATGTCATACTATAAAAAGAAGAAATGGTATAAATGTGTAATTGTGGCCATTTTCTTTAGAAAATATAAATTTCACCACCCCCATCACTGTACCTGATAGTCAACCAACTGTCAGACCCATGAGCGAGGCCATCCTAAGCCTGTTAGGCACACACATGCACAGAACAGCCAACTGGCAGGGTGACTGCAAATATATGAGCAAGCTGGTGCTGGCTGTGGACTTGTGACCAATAATAAATGGTTATCATGATAAATTATTGGTCTTATGGGTGATTGTTTCACAGAAATAATCCTGGCTCCACCACCACTAACTATAAAGTCTCTTGAGCCTCTGTGAGAGAGTATGTATGCCACAGGATTATAAACCATTAGGATTCAGTGAAATAGCAGGTCTTGTGTGCCTAGTAAAGTGCTGACACTGTTGATAAATGCCTATTCTCTCCTCTTCCTCACACATTCAAAGCTGCAACAAAGGTCATATTCTTGTTACTCCTTTTGCTGCATAAACCAAGGTCACAGAATCTGAACTGGATGTCAATCTCAGTTCTGCCTTGTAGAAGGTGACATTCAAAAATAACTCTCCTCACTAATCAATTAAACTAGTGAGAATTTTCAAAATCACTCAACTATTCCAGCAGGAAGGATAAAGGGCAGGACAAGAGGTGAACTGTATGATCCTCCTAATGAAAATTTCAAGGGGACTCGGTTTATAAACACTGCAAAAATCCATTCTAAACAAAAACATCAGCTTTTCCCTGTGAGTTGGATATTAGCCAGAAATGAAGGAGAGATTGACCTGATTTAGGCTTGGTTGCACATTATGAAAAGTGATTTTTCCCCCTTTCCCTGGACCTAGAGCTAATAGCTTTGTTTCTGTCCCTGATCAACAGAAGAAAACACTGGGCTTGTCTCCTTTAAAGTCAGTAAATGCACAAAATGGATTCTCGCTTATAGTAAACTCCACATGCACTTTGGAGCTGATGTTGACATAAACTCAAAGTATAGAGTCCAGAATAAACACTTCACACTCTGATATACCAGGTTCACACTCCTGACAGGGAGAAGACATACGAAAATTCAAAGGCAGAAGATGCCACTCTAAATGCTCTAATTGCCCCTGACAGTACCAACATCAGCTTGTACTTGCAGGGTCTTCACTCAGACAAAGGCTTTGTGGCACATGAATTCCTTTTGATTTGTATGATAGCTCTTTGTGGCAAACAGATCAAGCATTCCCTGTCTCCTTTCGCACATATGAAAATGAATGTGATTTAGCCAGTTCATTGAATGATGGCTATGCTTTTAATGTGCCCTCAGTTTCAGGTATGAATTCTACCCAGGAATTTGAACTTATTAGAACTGGAATAAAGCCCTTAAATATGTATTTTGGACAAGGGAAAGTTATCTCTTGAGATTAGATGATAGATAGATAGATAGATAGATAGATAGATAGATAGATATAGAGATAGACATAGGTATAGGTATAGATATAGGTATAGATATAGGTATAGGTATAGATATAGATAGATAGATATAGATATAGATATAGATATAGATATAGATATAGATATAGATATAGATATAGATATAGATGATATAGATATAGGGCAGGTAGAAAGATAGAAAGATAGAAACATTCTAAGGAATTTTTGCAATGCACACATATACAGAGGCCATGAAAGTGAAACAGGAATTAAGAAGTAGACAGTGGGGGAGGAAGTCAGAGCCACCCATGGAAGATAAAGTGTCGCATGTTTTCTCTTACATGCAAAATCTAAACATAACTATATGACAAGAAAACAGAAGGGACACTATTTGGGATAAGGAAGGGGACAATCAAAGGAAAGAAATAGAGGAGAGCAATGGAGAAAGGGCATAAAAGCAAGATATCATGATATACATATAAATAATCTTCTATGTTTAGAAAAAAAGAAAACTAAAAAACAAAACTTGCCTTTTGATGACATTGCCCATATCTTCTGAAATTTTCCTTCCTTGATTATTTAAAGCTTAAGCATGCCAATAAGTCATATATTTTCATAGCTTGTTTATCTTAAGGCATGTTCTCTTGAAACAGGACCATCACCTTCACTGAAAGTTTCATTGATGTTAATGAGCCAGCTTGGTACTTGATCTGATTGCGCTACTCCTTAGTACTTGGTTTGGGAATGCAGGGTTGTTGATGCTTTTGTTTTCCAGATTTGTCTTCATAATTACAGATGACTTCAGATGGTATTAAAATTACTTTCCTTTCTTATTGGGCCCACACCAGGAAAGGGGTAAAGAAAGACAAATAGATGAGCCATTTCATGCCTGTTCAAGAGAAATAACAAACGGCAGAATCTCAGAGTTGCAAAGGACACTCATAATCACCTGATACAGCTTCCCATCACCTGAGATGGGCAAAAACTGGAATAGAAGATGAAGTAGGAGTTACAGACAACCCAGTTGCCATTGACTAGTACCAAATCATACAACCCACCACCCAGACGGCATCAAAAACAGAGAAGACAGACTTGAGCTCTTCCTCTCAATGTTGAACTGAATTTACCCATCCTTTCCTTGGGCTGATAATGTAAATGGGAAGCTGGTTGGCATTAAGGATGTTTATTACTTTAGGACATTGTATTATGATCCTACACGTTACTGTTATACAATGAATTTCTAATAAACTGATAGCTTCTAATTCCATGCAAATTCATCTTACTATAAGACAATAAAGTCCCAAACCACTGTTATTCTGTTTCCATAACAGACATTCAATGAGCCCATGAGTACAGATAAGGCAAGGGCTGTTTGGATGATCCAAAATGTGAAAACTAAAACATGTCAAGGGGAATTATATCAAGTTAAATCAGCTTAGCCAAAGGAAAGGGGTTTTAATGACCTTGGGAATTTATCAACCAAGGATCTGTTGTCATGGAAATATCAAAAAAGCATAAAATCACTATCATTTCCTTAGCATTTTGACCTAAGGAAAGAAAATCAAGTTCTCCCTGCACTACTGATCAGAGGCCACTCTACTCAAAGAGGTTTGCACTGGTACCCAGGTTAATATGGATTAAGCTCTTGTCTATTGGTCAAGTCCCCAACATGGTGGCAACTGTTCTATAAAGTCTTACCTGATACAAAGGTTCTTCTTTAATTCCCTGGCTACAAGTCATGTGACAGACTGATTAGATGTCCTCCAGGTCCTTTTCCTTTCATGGGGTTACAGTAAATTGTATTTCTTATCCATCCCCTGAGTTTGGTCAAGGCTATATAATTAAGTTCTGGCCAAAGATGTTCAAGCAGAAACAAAGACTTCTAGAAAGCTGTGTATAAAACCTTTCACATAACCACCTTCATTCTAGACCTTTGCTTATCAGCTGAGGAAAATGGAAGACTCTGTGGGGGACACCACAGACTAAAGAGCTGAGTCTGCAGCGGGTATGTCTAATACGCACATGCTCCAACATGAAGCAGTGTGATCAGAAGGTAAAAACAACATTTGCAGGATATTTTTTTCTCTAATCTGAAGATAAACGGAGAAAAAAAGCAGTACATTTAAACATTAACCAGCAACAAAAAAGAACAAACTAAAAGACGTTTCTTTTGTGGAATTAAGCACTTTGGGGGCCCTTTCTGTCTCTTTGATGTCTGAGACAAAGTGAATTATTTGTGTTGTGACTAACCAAGTACCCATCAACACCATCTGAAGGCCTTTCTTTCCTGTGAGTAACTTGAGCCTTCTGGGTTTTGTCTCACAACCTCTTTATCTGAAATGGCTTTCTTATCAAACTCATGGTGCTTCTAGGGAAATAAATTTAGATTCAGTAACAATATCTGATGCTTACTGAGCCATCCCACATGCCAAGACATTGCTAACTGTTCCACATCTCCTCTGTGAGAGAATCAGCCACTTACAGGGGAGGAAATAGGCAGAAGCTCAGCATGCACCTGCAGGCAACCGAAGCCTTCATTTTCTCAGCCCACCATCCACTCTGACTCTAGAACCAGCTGTCCTAACCATGTCATATCTCTTGTGTCTTTTCTCTTTCTTCAGTGCAACTTTATACGCTCATTTATTCTGGCTTGTCTGTGAATGTCTCATAGTAACCATTTTCCTAGAGACAGAATTCCAAATTGGTTATGAATGAAGTTAGTTTAATTATGCTCCAGTCACCTCCCTAAATAGACCTCTGAATTGGCCCTTATTTTATTACTTTAAGTTCTACATATTTATAAATGTAACCCAAGTTCTTTCGAGTTACAAATTCTTCAAACTTATAACTTTTTTTCAAAAGCTTAAAGCTCCTAACACTTCTTAATGACTTAAAGGGATATTTTCTTTCTATTTCAAATTCAAGCCTGCTTACCTTTTAATACATGTTCAATATCTAGGTATTATAAGAGCAATAGGCTTATTTGACATTCTAATTTCCTCAGGCCTTATTTTAAATGCCTTTGCAGAAAAGGATGATGCCAACAACAGCATTCACTTTACTGATTGGTTTAAAGAACATCCAGACAGACCATCTGATGTGAGGCTCAGGACTGGACACAGAGGAATAAATTAGGGACCAGACTAAGGCACTATCTGAAAGAATCATACCATGACCCCTCTTTCCACTGCCTCCAAGTGTATATGCATGTACACACACACACACACACACACACACACACGCACACACACACTTGCTGCTAAAATAAGGTCTTAATAAATATCCAGGACAATACTGACTTCGAAAAAATCACAGAGAAGTCATATGACACACAGTCCCTCAATTCATTTTTGTTGGTTACAGGAACTATGATATTTATAGAAAAATAGCATGGTGATGATGGAGAACTGTATCTCAGCATGTGGATGTGGATGTCTATAACATAGTGTTAAAATGGACTTTAGGTTGAAGTCTAGAAGCATGCATTACACTTTGATGTGGTGTAAAATTCAGAGGCAGTTAGAAAACAATTATATTTAGCCTTCCAACTCACTCATACCCAGTTGTAAAATTAAGAGATAATTAGGCAGTGTGGAATTGTTGCTCTGTGTGTTTTGGAGTATTAGGAAGGACCTTCTTTTTTTTAAGATTTTTTAAAATTTATTTCTGTATGTGTATGAATGTACTGTCTGCATGCAGGTCTGTGCACCCGTGTTGTGCAATGCCGCGGAGGTCAGAAGAGGGTCTTGGATCCCCCTGGAACTGGGAAGGACCTTCTGTAGGAGGTGGCTATGCTCTGAGTCTCCCTCCAGCCTCCACCATGCCACATGTAAATGTTAAGTTCTGTCTTCAGCTCTCAACTGGAGAAAGAGATTTCTCAAAAGAACACCTCAGAGGAGCTAAAGGTCTAACATGTGGTCCCTGTGTACACTCTGATTCTCACCTGGAAAATCTAAAAAGTGAGAGTATGGACTTAGCATCTGGTTTGAAAACTAGGTAAAAAAAAAAAAAAAAGAAGCAATTGCACTCAGGGTGAGATTCCACCCAAGCAGAACAGAGATGTATATGTCCTGCCTGGAAGAAAGCAAATACAAATGCATCCCTACTCCAAGGCCAAAAGTTCAGTCAGATGCTTTGATATCCCTTTAAAGGAGACATAACCTGGAGGCTGGAGAGATGGTTCCATGATTCAGAGTGAAGCTGCACAAGCATGAGGACTTGATATCCCAGAAACCACAAATAAAAAAGAGAAAGGTGTGGCCACAGGTACCTGGAACCCCGGCACTGTGGGGCAGAGATGGGAGGGTGGCTCTGGCTTCCTGGCCACTAGTCTAGCTCCAGGCTCAGTGAGAGGCCCTGTCCCAGAGGAATAAGATAAAGAATAGAGAAGGAAATCTGGCGGCCTCCTCTGATCTCCCTGTGTGTGCGCAGACAGGCTCATCTACATGCACACATGCTAAAACATCACACACCACATTCATACATATCTCTCTCTCTCTCACATAGAGAGAGAGAGAGAGAGAGAGAGAGAGAGAGAGAGAGAGAGATTACCTGTTCTTCTCTCCACTTTCCTTTTTGCAACCACTGGGAGGACTCATATTTACTTAGGGCAGCATGTAATTTATTTTACACACAGATTTCTGAAAGGGAAAATGTGTGCTGGTTCATGTTATATGCCAATTTTAAGTACTTAGTCATGTGGTCAAACATCAGCCTAGGTATTGTTGGGAAGGTATTTCGTAGGTGTGATTAACATGTACTATCAGATGAGTTTAAGAAAAGATTAATCTCAATACTGTAAGTGAGCCTTCACCAATTAAAGATCTTAAGAACAAAAACCAGGGTTTTCTAGAGAAGGGAGTCTGTCTTAAAACTATAGCATAGGGGCCCGGTGTGGTGGCACACACCTTTAGACCAGCCTGCATAGCGAGTCCCAGGATAGCTGGAGCTATAGGGAGACCCTGTCTCAAAGATGAGACCAAAAAAAAAAAAAAAAAACAAAAAAAAAAAAAAAAAAAAAAAAAACTATAGCATAGGGCTGGAGAGATCCAAGGATCTAGGTTCGATCCCCAGCACCCGAATGGTGGCTAAAAGCCATCTTTAAGCTGGGTGTGGTGGTGCATGACTTTATCCCTAGTACTCAGGAGAAAGAGGCAGACAGATCTCTGCATTCAAAGTCAGCCTGGTCTACAGAGTGAGCTCCAGGCCAGCTAGGACTAAAGGGAGACCCTGTCTCAAAAAATATCAAAAAAAAAAAACTATAACTTAAAAATTCTGCCTGAATTTGCATCCTGCCAGCATTACCTATAAATTTCACTTAGCAATCCCTATAATCGCATGAACCAATTACTTAAGCTAAATTAACATATTCATCTAAATTTTTGGTATATAAAATAATAAGTTTGATTATGACACACAAGTGTGTGTGTGTGTGTGTGTGTGTGTGTGTAGCTGTACTCTCCTCCTCCATTCCTTGACCCTGTTTGTACTCCCTACTCCTAGTGGTCCTCTTCCTCTGCTCAAATGCTCTCCTTCTGCTTTCATGTCATATAAATCTATGTATATGCATATATGCTTAATTCTAGGTCTGCATATGTGAGAACGCATCATATTTTGGCTTTCTTACCCTCCCATCACTCTTCTTCTCTCTGCCCTCCTTCCTTAATCCTTCTATCCACATAATCCTTTTGTACTTTCATACGATAGATGATGATGATGATAGATAGATAGATAGATGATAGATGATAGATAGTAGATTTCACATATGATAAGTTAATGCCTTAATAGCTCTGCCTCTCTCGTAAATGTACATATTATAAAGAGCTATGTGTCTATTATATTATATGCATCTGTTATATAAAAAGCTTCATCTCTGGAGAACCCTGACAGATACAAAGGGGAACCATTAGTAACAAGGTGCAGGCAACCGGGACCCTCCTGTGTAAACCAGGATATGTGAGCTCCCCAGCTAGATCCCCAAGCGCCAGGAAGAATGCAGGAGGAGGATTAGAAATGCTGGTCAAGGGGCTGGAGAGATGGCCTAGCAGTTAAGAGGCTCTTACAGAGGACCAGGGTTCGATCCCCGGCACCCACATGGCGGCCGAGAACCGTTTGAAACTCCAATTCCAGGGGAATCCGACACCCTCTTCTGACCTCCGCGGCATTGCACGACATGGGTGCACAAACTTGCATGCAGACAGTACATTGACACACATACAGAAATAAATAAATGCCGGGCGTGGTGGCGCACACCTTTAATCCTAGCACTTGGGAGGCAGAGGCATGCGGATCTCTGTGAGTTCGAGGCCAGCCTGGTCTACAGAGTGAGTTCCAGGACAGCCAGAGCTACAGGGAGACCTCAAAAAGACCAAAAAAAAAAAAGAAATGCTGGTCAAGAGACAGAAGAAAGAGATTGTACAGATTCCCTTCCCCTGAATGTGCTCGCCAGCCTGAAAGAAGCTTAAATCAGAGAAAAATGGGTTTTGTCTGTTTTATTTTTAAAAGACAAAATTGGAGTTTCAACTCTAGCATGGCATCACACATCCTAATTGCTCCCCTAAAACAATGTTGTATGACTTGAAGTGGCCAGTGTCCATGTTACTCTGGTATAGACAGAAAAGTCAGGTCATGTCTGTGATTCCTCTGGGGACGGAGGAGTAAATTATCCCTACAGAGTAGACTTGGAAAGGACGTAGGAGGTAAAATTAAGTTACTAACTAACCCCCCAACTAGTAGCTCAACACAGAGGCCTGGCCTCTAGTGGAAAGGCCTGGGTTTGCCCTACCTGTGGGTCAGGGGATGGGGGCAATTCTGTTAAGCTCCATCAACTGTGATGAGCTTAACATCTCATCATTTTAGCACAGGTTACCTACTTCCTCCTCTCTTCACACCTCAATTAACATGTTTAGCCCACCAAGGTGTGAAATTGTGGCAGCTCTTAAATATATCCAATCAATACTCTCTGCATTGAGAGGCACTCATTGAGCATCTACTCGGTTCTTGGCATTGCTGGACAGAAGTACAAATATAGAGCCTCTGGCTTCAAGAAACTTATAATCACATGTAAGCTTTGGGACACCAATCTTCTTGTACTGCATTTTAATCCTCTTATGGATCTATTCTGAGTCAGCCTATATTATAAATTCCAAGAGCTCCAAATTTGATTTCTTTTTTTTTCCCCCAAACTTAGCCCTGTGAATTTTGTTCCTGGCTGTAAAAACCAGAGCAAAGATTAGTTCTGTAGCTGGAAAGAAGGCACAAACTTTAAACTGAGAAGAGTACAGGAGATTTAGAATGTGTGCAAACCTCTTTTATTGTGAGTAATATACAAAGAAACACATATACACACATACACTTATTAGTTTTAAGCTTTTCAGGTTCCATTCATATGATCTAGTATTTTTTAAATATTTTAAAAGCTGAAAGAAGGCATAAAAGCTGAAATAAATTGCTCTTCCTGAGATATAAGAATAGCATTGAAAGTGTCCTTTTTGAAAGCCAATAACTAGATGGCCAATCTATATGAGTCTTTGAAAACACTTAATTCCACAAGAGCTAGCTCAAGAGATGGTTCATATTTTCTTTCAAGAAGTGAGAATTAAGATGAAGCCAAGTGGGAAACATTCTTAAGCCTAAGATCCATGTCCTGATGGAGGGAAATGTAACATGGGGCCAAAGCTTTATTCTGAAGTACAAATTCAGGTGTTGGTTAATAACAAAGGGCTTGGAAACAGATAGAGAAACCCCCAGGGATTGAGAAAATATCAAAATGAGGCCTGCAAAGCTGAGCACAAGGGTCAGTGCCATAAGTGTGCTGATGGCTCTAAGAACTTCATGAAACAGTGAGCAACTGATATGCCTGCTCTCTGGCCATGTCTGCTGCCACTTCCATTAAGCTATACATTAGCTCTCATTTTTAGGCAAAGCCACTTTGATTATCACTTTTGCCCCAATCTATACTCATGCTTCCAGAACTAAAGCAGGGACCATCCAAAGAGACTTATTTCATCAAGTAAATGGGAGGGGGGGCACTATTGTTTATCTAAAACCAAATATATTTTGCTCTCTGCCTGGCAGCAGATTATTACTCATAAAAGTAAATAAATGAAAAGCAAGTTTCCTGGAATGAACCTGTGTTTCCTATGAAAGCCCACTACACCTGCTCAGTATAAACCAAATCGACCTTAAGCAGCCACCATGCTCCAGCAGCCTCCCCAGTCCCGCTTCTCAGGAGAGATGCCCAATCTGCCTCCACCTGGAATTCAGTTAATTCACCTTTCCCCCAAAGGATGCACATGGTTTCTGCTTCACAGAGAATCCTTGGCATCACACCAGCCCACTCCTGTTTTGCCCCACCAGAATCTCTTGAACTTTATCAGAGATGATACAGATGTAATTAAACCTGAATTCTAGTCTCTCCTTGTGACAACTCCACGGACAATTAATGATGATAAAAGAGCCTGCCAGCTGCTGCCTGACATACCAGCGCAAGCTTCCAGCTCCGGTGAAGATCGAGGGTGAAGGGCAGGTCCCTCTGGCTCCATTTCAATCTGTCTTTTATCTCACACTAGCTAAAAAGTAACACTGACTTTGGGGGAATTTAGAGTCTTTCTACTCCCCTCTTAGAAACACCAGACAATTGAAGGTAATACAGTGTCTGCGAAATAAATAAGAATGCTTCCAGGAAGAGTAATTGAGGCTTTATCTTGGGGGTTTTTTTTTTTTTGTTTTTTTTTTTTTTTTGGAGTTTCAAGACAACACTGGAGCAGCAGGCTGTGGGAACCATTGTAAACCCAGAGCAGAAGACACTTACCCCCACTGAACCTAGACCACCGGAACTTATCAAGCGGTAAAAAGTGACCTAAAACCAACCAAGAGATACTGCTGCTCTCAAAAATAACTTTGATTACATCTATTCCTTTCTCTGTAATTTCTAGTTTTAGTCACAACTAGAACTCAGTGCGATAAGATAGCCCTGAGTAAACTAAATGTCACAAACACACCAAAAGTTATGAATCTGAGAAAGGGACAGACTTGGTGGGTGGGTTGATAGGAGTGAGAGCAACAGAAGAAAGGGTAGAGGGAAAGAATAACCGGAATGCATTCTATATGTGCATTAAATTGTCAAAGAACTAGCTTAATGTTCTGACACCTGGAGGGAAACCAAGGCTTGCAGTGGTAACTAGAGAGGAGAGGATGAAGAGGGGAAGAATAAGAGGAATCTGTTCAACACCTGCACTTCTAAGCAGCCAGTGTTTGTAGGGCTTGGGATGATTCTAAATATCTTGAGATAGTCTATATACCTATTTAGATAATTGCCAGGAGAACAAAATGCAAATGACTTAAAAACATACGAAATAAATGTTCACTATCATTTGTAATCAAGGAAATGCAAATACAAAGCAAGAAGATAGCATCGCACCTACCAAATTAATGTGGATTAAAAAGCATTCTAATGCTCCGCAGGGGTGGTAAGATGGCCCATCTCTCACTGCAGGAGCGCTAATTGGTACAACCTTTCTCCTGACAATTTGGAGCAAAAGTCTTAAAAATATGCACTCATTGGCCCACTAATTCCCTGCCTAGAAATCTATCCAAAGGCCATAAGCAGCAGTTCAAGCAAAAACTTAAGTACAAAGGTTTCGCTGGGATGTTATTTACTGCAAGGAAAAGTACAAAGACAAAATGTGATTTTTGTTATGTTATATAATCTCACGATAAAGTATATACTACAAATTCAAAAAATAATAGATTTTTACATTCCCAACTAACATTATGTGGTAAAAGTAATATTTTAAGATCACTGTTACAAAATGGAATAAAAAAAAGGAATAATATATATATGCATATATAAATACTGACCCAAATTTTTTCAACTGGAACAGATAGAGAGATCAAACTATTAACAGATTGTTCCTATATAGGTGATTTTAATGGTTTCTTTTTTCATACTTTTCAAAGTTCAATGCTAATCATAAAATATAAATTGCATTTTTAAGCATGCAAATAAAGACAAAAAGTGTATTAGTAAGAGTGGGCTTTGTAACAAACATGCCCATACATGGATCACCTGAAACATTGCTTACCACTATCCGCATGGCAGTGGGATGAAAGCATCAGAAATTATATAGTGGATCTTAATGACACGTCCAGTGATGATACGTGGCACTTACACTGGCATTTCACCGGATAAGGTCAATCACAGAACCAAACTTACTGCAGTAAAGATGTTCAATCCTGCAATGTACCTACCTTTCAAAACGAAACAAAACCCAACATTTACTGCAACTATGTGGGGTTTTTTCTTAAGAATTCATTAGCTCTAGCATGAAGATCTTTCTTTTGCAGTTCGTTAGCAGTGAGGATGTGACATTATGTGTCATTCACATGACTCTAAACAATTTAATGTTGCTTCTTGATTAGGCATTTGGAACCAGATGTTCTGACAATTCCACTAACACAGGAAGGAAGGTAAGTGAAAAGCTGACAGGTTTGTATACATACCACTGCTATGCTAGAGAAATAGACTTCCTCTGCAAGGCCCAGGGAGAATTTTTCAGCCAGCATTCAAAACATAGAAAAATCAAAATGGGCAGTGTTGGATATTTCTCCCATTTTTCCCTTTATTGGAGAATAAGGTGATGGGGCAAGAATAGCCCCCAGGAGTGCTAGGAGCCTTCAGCAGCAGTTGGAAGTTTAAAACCTCTGGCACAAACTGTACCCTAATGGCCAACTGTCAATCACCCTGGCAACAAGGGAAACAGGGAACTTTTTGAGAGAGCTTTTCACTCTCCTTTCCTTGACCTCACGGGCTCTCTTGATCGGCCCTTGCTCCTTTCATCTCATTTGCCTGCAAGCTCCAGCCAACCAAGGCCCACCAGGGTCTCTACACAACCTGGCCATGGCTTTTTCATCAGTCTGGCTCTGGGTCCAAAGCTCTTACAACAGTGCTCTGGGACAGTGCAAAGCTCTTTGCAGTTAGCGTCTCCAGACCCAGCTCTGGCAGTGAGGTATGCATCCCCTGCCTCTGGGGTGCTGCTTCCATCTCCAGCAGTGGGCACAGCATGCCTTGGGCAGACCTGCCATTCCTGCCACTGCCATCCATTGCTCTGGCCATCGGTCTGCTCACCAATGGCTGCCTGTTCTCCACAGTCCTTCTGAGGTGTGCCCCTGGTTGGCATCCTCATACCACTGAGAACTCAGAAGTATAACAGCTACTAACACCCCCTCCAGTTGGGCATCCCGAGGCCTGCCAAGGGGTTTAGAGCTGTAACACTTGCTGGCTACCACTCTGCTCTGGCATCCTTACCAAGAGTTCAGAAATTCTACTTTTTTGTTCAAGTTACCATTCCCATGCAGTGAGTAAAACGTCCACCTCTTTGCTTTGGTTCACCTTTCAATGTCCACTTCATTATGAAGTTGGCAAGAAAAGAACCTGACAAGAGAATGGGATGCTCAAAGGTCCACATATGTATCAAAGTCTTTAAACCACCCACTAGGAACATTCTCCCAGTCCCTATAATCTGTTCTCTTTCTACTGCTGTGATAACACTAACCAAAACCAATGTTGGGAGGAAAAGGTTTATTTGCCTTGTGGTACACTCTTTCATGGAGAGAAACCAGGGTAGAAATGCAAGGCAGGGGCTAGAGAGATAGCCTAGCGGTTAAGAGCACTGACTGCTCTTGCAGAGGACCTGGGTTCGATCCTCAGCACCCACATGGAGGCTAAGAACCGTCTGTAACTCCAATTCCAGGAGAACTCCAGTTCCAGGGGAATCTCAGACCCTCTTCTGACCTCCGCAGCATTGCACGACACGGGTGCACAAACCTACATGCAGACAGTACATTCATATACATAAAAAATAACTAAATAAAATTTTTAAAAATTTTAAAAAAAGAAATGCAAGCCAGGGACCTAGAGATGGAAACTGAAACAGATGGTGGAGTAACATGGCTTACATGCTTGCTCCTCTGACCTATGTTCAGCTTGCTTTCTTATACAATGCAAGCCCATCTGTGGGCCGGGAGGGGGGAGGGAGAGCATTCACAGTGGGCCGGCCCCTCTCCCATTGCTCAACAATCAAGAAAATGCCTCCCAGACTTGCCGACGGGCCATCTGGATATAGGAAAGTCCCCAGTTAAGGTTTCCTCTTCCCAGGTGTGTCAGGTTGACAACTGAACACTATCCATCATAAATCTATATTCTATATATAAGTGCTATGAAGTTAACAGTTCCAAAAGACAAAAATACCATCAGAATCCCCTGTAAATTAGGTCTGTTTGCTCACTCGGTATGACTTTAGAATATTTTACATTAATAAAAAACAATAGAACTATGAATAACAAAGACAAAAGCAAGAAAGTCTGGACAATACATAGACTTACTTTGTTCTTTATTAAGATACACATAAGGCAAGGTTAAAAATTAATTACATAGAATGTTGTTTTATAATTTACATTAACAGAACTTGTTTTTTAGCTATTTCCTTCTAATTAAAACATTTCCTCCTAGAGGGAGGAGGGAAGCTCATAAAAATAAAAAAATAAAAAAAAAAGAATCAGGAAGCTACAGAAACTCACAAGGTTCATAAACTTCAGAAAGTTACAAAACTGATGAGCCTTCCTGGTGTTGTGTAAGAAATTTAAAAAGTATTGAGAAAGTGGAGACTCTTCAGTGAAGCTGCCTGCATGTTGAGCAGGGAGCCCGACTGATGCAGCTTCTTTGAAGTCATCCAGGCTGGGTTGGCTTTGATTCATCCACGTCCCTGTAAACAACTCTAAAAAAATGTATTAACTCACCAAGCTAGACGTGGGTGGAATTATTTCTTTGGTCTGTCATGGTGCCCTGTCTGGGGTGACTAGACATTTGTTCATGTCTTCCTAGGAAAAGTCACACAAAGCAGGGACTGGTGGAACCAACGATGAGTGGGAGAGTAGTTGCATGGCCCCTGAGCCATGCAAGTGAGGCTGATCCATCTGAGGGGAGAGTTTCCACAGGGAAAGTCTAATAGGCTCGTGCCCCCAATGTGGTCAGGATGGCATGCCTCTTTGCTGTTGTGTCAGTTTCACACTCTGCATGACAAGCCAGGCCATCTGAGAGTGAAGGGGCCTTGGGGGAAATCAGTTGGTTGCACACATAATGGCTTGGTCACTGTTGTAGTAGGAGACACATCTTATCTGGAATTTTGGTAGTGTAGCATGCCAGATCCATAACAAAGCAGTAAAGTTTGTGAAAATTCTTTCCAATTAGACTTAAGACATGCCTACAGGAGGAAACCCACATTTGGGACTATAAACTGTGGCTGGAGAGGTCATAAACCCCTGTTGGGAAGACACTGCTCTTATTTTGTTAATTGGATATTATATACCTGTTAAATTGCTGTCTAAACATTTGTGTTTACATCCATAAATTAGCATTGCTGTCAGCCTTGATCATGGAGGGAAATCTGATTTTCCAGTGAGCCGTGAATACTATAAACCAGTCAAGCTAGTGAGAGTAAGCCACTATTGCTGTCCTTAGTGGCCCCGTTTTCAACCATAGTGGAAAAAAAAAATCAGACATCTATATCACACACTCAGCAAACATCATAGAAGAAGGAACGAAAAGAAGTAAGAGCTGGAGGAAGGAATGGAGTACTGTTTGTCTATTTCCACCTAAATGAAACATCTCCTTCTGGAGAGAGCACAGAAGTTCATATGTCTCAGACTCAGGAATCTCAAAATGTTGCAAGACTTTTGAGGCCCTTCCCCAATGTTACATAAGCAATAAAAAATCCTGGAAAAGAGGATACTCTGCAAGTAAGCACACAACACTCACGTGTCATCACACAGGCTGGGCTGGGTTTTCAGTGGCCTAGTTCCCTTCGAGTCATCAGAGTTCCTAAAAGTAGCCTCAGTAACTCATTGGTTCACCAAAGTAGTCTTGGGTAGAGTTGTCTCTTTTGTTTCTTATTGATGTCCTGTCTGCCATGAATAGATATTTGCTCACATATCCCCAAGGGAAAAAAAAGGACCTCTATAAAGGGATATGTGAAATTTTATAGAAAATCAGATCTAATCTAGTTGGTCATTAGCTCAGAGACTCAAACTTTCTCAGTACTCATTTGATCCTATCATTTGTCTCCACTCTAAATTATTATCATTAGGATTTTTTCATCTTCCTAAATATTGTAATGAACTTTGGCTTATTCCTTCTGGCTTTCCTCTCCAAACTACCTTTCACACTGACACAAAAACATCTAATCCTATCATTTCTTCTCTTAAGCCCTCCAGTAAATTCTTTTTTTTTTTTTTTTTTTTTGGTTTACAACCTAGTTGTATAAATACTTCCAAAGGAGGCTTGCCCACCCAAATCCTGAAATGCGGCTTAAGTCAGAAGAGTTTATTTTTGTGGCTTGAAACGAGGAGAACCTTAACTACCACACTACCCTAAGAACATTTTTTTTTGAAAGATATACAAAAAAATTAACCGTAATTGCCTCTGAGAAATAAGACTGTGGATGCTGAAGGTTAAGAAGGGAACTTTCTTTGTAATCATAAATTTCTCTGCATTGTTGAATGCTATGCTGCTATGGTTTGGGTTAGCTTGACTTGTAATTTTTATACCATGAACATGTTTAACTTGCATACCAGTTTCAGCTACATTAAATTGGGTTTATTTTTTACTTTCATATTTTAAAAAGAAAAATAAATAAATATTTATTTATTTAAAAAAACACACACACAGTAAATAAATATTGTTACTAAAAAGTTTTTTTTTAATACCTTAAAGGGTTGGAGAAATGGCTCAGCAATTAAAAAAAAAGCATGGCTGCTCTTGCAGAAGACCCAAGTTTACTTTCCCGCAGTGACAAGGTGATTAACAACCATCCATTAACTCCAGTTCCAGGGATCTGTTGCTCTCTTCTGACTTCCTCAGGCATTGCACAAGGATGCGCTTACATTCATGCAGGCAATATACACACACAAAAAAATAAATAAATAAATTTAAAATACCTTGAAACACATTTAAACATATCCTGTTAAAGGCGTATTTTTTAGCCTATGAGGAGGATAGAACATATTTTATTTAACCATTTATGCTGGTAATGGTGGCTTAGGGCTATGAGCTCTACGCTTGAGAGACTGAGACGCAAAGATTGCTCCCTCAGTTCAGGCTCACATAGTGAAGAAGAACCTGTCTCAAAGTAAAAACAACAAAAAGATCTAGCTNGCTTCCTTGGGATGTTATTTACTGCAAGGAAAAGTACAAAGACAAAATGTGATTTTTGTTATGTTATATAATCTCACGATAAAGTATATACTACAAATTCAAAAAATAATAGATTTTTACATTCCCAACTAACATTATGTGGTAAAAGTAATATTTTAAGATCACTGTTACAAAATGGATAAAAAAAGGAAATATATATATGCATATATAAATACTGACCCAAATTTTTTCAACTGGAACAGATAGAGAGATCAAACTATTAACAGATTGTTCCTATATAGGTGATTTTAATGGTTTTTCTTTTTTTCATACTTTTCAAAGTTCAATGCTAATCATAAAATATAACTTGCATTTTTTAAGCATGCAAATAAAGACAAAAAGTGTATTAGTAAGAGTGGGCTTTGTAACAAACATGCCCATACATGGATCACCTGAAACATTGCTTACCACTATCCGCATGGCAGTGGGATGAAAGCATCAGAAATTATATAGTGGATCTTAATGACACGTCCAGTGATGATACGTGGCACTTACACTGGCATTTCACCGGATAAGGTCAATCACAGAACCAAACTTACTGCAGTAAAGATGTTCAATCCTGCAATGTACCTACCTTTCAAAACGAAACAAAACCCAACATTTACTGCAACTATGTGGGGTTTTTTCTTAAGAATTCATTAGCTCTAGCATGAAGATCTTTCTTTTGCAGTTCGTTAGCAGTGAGGATGTGACATTATGTGTCATTCACATGACTCTAAACAATTTAATGTTGCTTCTTGATTAGGCATTTGGAACCAGATGTTCTGACAATTCCACTAACACAGGAAGGAAGGTAAGTGAAAAGCTGACAGGTTTGTACATACCACTGCTCATTGCTAGAGAAATAGACTTCCTCTGCAAGGCCCAGGAGAATTTTTCAGCCAGCATTCAAAACATAGAAAAATCAAAATGGGCAGTGTTGGATATTTCTCCCATTTTTCCCTTTATTGGAGAATAAGGTGATGGGGCAAGAATAGCCCCCAGGAGTGCTAGGAGCCTTCAGCAGCAGTTGGAAGTTTAAAACCTCTGGCACAAACTGTACCCTAATGGCCAACTGTCAATCACCCTGGCAACAAGGGAAACAGGGAACTTTTTGAGAGAGCTTTTCACTCTCCTTTCCTTGACCTCACGGGCTCTCTTGATCGGCCCTTGCTCCTTTCATCTCATTTGCCTGCAAGCTCCAGCCAACCAAGGCCCACCAGGGTCTCTACACAACCTGGCCATGGCTTTTTCATCAGTCTGGCTCTGGGTCCAAAGCTCTTACAACAGTGCTCTGGGACAGTGCAAAGCTCTTTGCAGTTAGCGTCTCCAGACCCAGCTCTGGCAGTGAGGTATGCATCCCCTGCCTCTGGGGTGCTGCTTCCATCTCCAGCAGTGGGCACAGCATGCCTTGGGCAGACCTGCCATTCCTGCCACTGCCATCCATTGCTCTGGCCATCGGTCTGCTCACCAATGGCTGCCTGTTCTCCACAGTCCTTCTGAGGTGTGCCCCTGGTTGGCATCCTCATACCACTGAGAACTCAGAAGTATAACAGCTACTAACACCCCCTCCAGTTGGGCATCCCGAGGCCTGCCAAGGGGTTTAGAGCTGTAACACTTGCTGGCTACCACTCTGCTCTGGCATCCTTACCAAGAGTTCAGAAATTCTACTTTTTTGTTCAAGTTACCATTCCCATGCAGTGAGTAAAACGTCCACCTCTTTGCTTTGGTTCACCTTTCAATGTCCACTTCATTATGAAGTTGGCAAGAAAAGAACCTGACAAGAGAATGGGATGCTCAAAGGTCCACATATGTATCAAAGTCTTTAAACCACCCACTAGGAACATTCTCCCAGTCCCTATAATCTGTTCTCTTTCTACTGCTGTGATAACACTAACCAAAACCAATGTAGGGAGGAAAGGTTTATTTGCCTTGTGTACATCCTTCATGGAGAGAAACCAGGGTAGAAATGCAAGGCAGGGGCTAGAGAGATAGGCCTAGCGGTTAAAGAGCACCGACTGACTGCTCTTGCAGAGGACCTGGGTTCGATCCTCCACACCACATGGGGCTAAGAACCGTCTGTAACTCCAATTCCAGGAGAACTCCAGTTCAGGGAATCAAAAGAAAACCTTCTTTGACCTCCGCAGCATTGCACGACACGGGTGCACAAACCTACATACAGACAGTACATTATATACATAAAATAACTAAATAAAATTTTTAAAAATTTTAAAAAAAGAAATCAAGCCAGGGACCTAGAGATGGAAACTGAAACAGATGGTGGAGTAACATGGCTTACATGCTTGCTCTCTGCCTATGTTCAGCTTGCTGTTCTTATACATGCAAGCCCATCTGTGGGCCGGGAGGGGGAGGGAGAGCATTCACAGTGCGGCCTCTCCTCATGCTCACAATCAAGAAATGCTCCCGACTTGCCGACGGGCCATCTGGATATAGGAAAGTCCCCAGTTAAGGTTTCCTCCTTCATTGTCAGGTTGACAACTGAAACATATCATCATAAATCTATATCTATATATAAGTGGCTATGAAGTTAACAGTTCCAAAAGACAAAAATACCATCAGAATCCCCTGTAAATTAGGTCTGTTGCTCACTCGGTATGACTTTAGAATATTTACATTAATAAAAAACAATAGAACTATGAATAACAAAGACAAAAGCAAGAAAGTCTGGACAATACATAGACTTTACTTTGTTCTTTATTAAGATACACATAAGGCAAGGTTAAAAATTAATTACATAGAATGTTGTTTTATAATTTACATTAACAGAACTTGTTTTTTAGCTATTTCCTTCTAATTAAAACATTTCCTCCTAGAGGGAGGAGGGAAGCTCATAAAATAAAAAAATAAAAAAAAAGAATCAGGAAGCTACAGAAACTCACAAGGTTCATAAACTTCAGAAAGTTACAAAACTGATGAGCCTTCCTGGTGTTGTGTAAGAAATTTAAAAAGTATTGAGAAAGTGGAGACTCTTCAGTGAAGCTGCCTGCATGTTGAGCAGGGAGCCCGACTGATGCAGCTTCTTTGAAGTCATCCAGGCTGGGTTGGCTTTGATTCATCCACGTCCCTGTAAACAACTCTAAAAAAATGTATTAACTCACCAAGCTAGACGTGGGTGGAATTATTTCTTTTTCTGTCAGGGTGCCTGTTCTGGGGTGACTAGACATTTGTTCATGTCTCTAGGAAAAGTCACACAAAGCAGGGACTGGTGGAACCAACGATGAGTGGGAGAGTAGTTGCATGGCCCCTGAGCCATGCAAGTGAGGCTGATCCATCTGAGGGGAGAGTTTCCACAGGGAAAGTCTAATAGGCTCGTGCCCCCAATGTGGTCAGGATGGCATGCCTCTTTGCTGTTGTGTCAGTTTCACACTCTGCATGACAAGCCAGGCCATCTGAGAGTGAAGGGGCCTTGGGGGAAATCAGTTGGTTGCACACATAATGGCTTGGTCACTGTTGTAGTAGGAGACACATCTTATCTGGAATTTTGGTAGTGTAGCATGCCAGATCCATAACAAAGCAGTAAAGTTTGTGAAAATTCTTTCCAATTAGACTTAAGACATGCCTACAGGAGGAAACCCACATTTGGGACTATAAACTGTGGCTGGAGAGGTCATAAACCCCTGTTGGGAAGACACTGCTCTTATTTTGTTAATTGGATATTATATACCTGTTAAATTGCTGTCTAAACATTTGTGTTTACATCCATAAATTAGCATTGCTGTCAGCCTTGATCATGGAGGGAAATCTGATTTTCCAGTGAGCCGTGAATACTATAAACCAGTCAAGCTAGTGAGAGTAAGCCACTATTGCTGTCCTTAGTGGCCCCGTTTTCAACCATAGTGGGGAAAAAAAATCAGACATCTATATCAACACACTCAGCAAACATCATAGAAGAAGGAACGAAAAGAAGTAAGAGCTGGAGGAAGGAATGGAGTACTGTTTGTCTATTTCCACCTAAATGAAACATCTCCTTCTGGAGAGAGCACAGAAGTTCATATGTCTCAGACTCAGGAATCTCAAAATGTTGCAAGACTTTTGAGGCCCTTCCCCAATGTTACATAAGCAATAAAAAATCCTGGAAAAGAGGATACTCTGCAAGTAAGCACACAACACTCACGTGTCATCACACAGGCTGGGCTGGGTTTTCAGTGGCCTAGTTCCCTTCGAGTCATCAGAGTTCCTAAAAGTAGCCTCAGTAACTCATTGGTTCACCAAAGTAGTCTTGGGTAGAGTTGCTCTTTTGTTTCTTATTGATGTCCTGTCTGCCATGAATAGATATTTGCTCACATATCCCCAAGGGAAAAAAAAGGACTCTATAAATGGGATATGTGAAATTTTATAGAAAATCAGATCTAATCTAGTTGGTCATTAGCTCAGAGACTCAAACTTTCTCAGTACTCATTTGATCCTATCATTTGTCTCCACTCTAAATTATTATCATTAGGATTTTTTCATCTTCCTAAATATTGTAATGAACTTTGGCTTATTCCTTCTGGCTTTCCTCTCCAAACTACCTTTCACACTGACACAAAAACATCTAATCCTATCATTTCTTCTCTTAAGCCCTCCAGTAAATTCTTTTTTTTTTTTTTTTTTTTTTGGTGTTTTTTGAGACAGGGTCTCCCTGTAGCCCCAGCTGGCCTGGAACTCACTCTGTAGACCAGGCTGGCCTTGAACTCACAGAGATCTGCCTGCCTCCGCCTCCCAAGTGCTAGGATAAAAGGCCACCACACCCGGCCAGGAACTTCTTATCCTTTGGAAGATACAGTTCAGAAAGAACACAGAAAATTATTTCCTTTGTGCCTCCAGGTTATTGCAAAATGTAGAGGAGCCTTCTAGAACATCTACATGAAGAGACAGCATACTCTATTCTCTAGCCTGATGTGTTTATTTTCTTCAGGGAGTATTCTTTTGCTTTGGTCTCCTTGCCGTATTAGTGACTTTTCTCATTCCTGTGCCAAAACACCTGACATCAGCAACTTAAGAGAGGAGTGATTTACTTGGCTCACAGTTCAAAGTACACAGTTTATCATGAGGACAGCACAGTGAAGCAGCTCAGCCCCTGGTGGCAAGCGTACACTGCACTGGTTTGTCAACATGGTGTCAGTTTCTCACATGACATTGAAGAACAGAGTTAGGGACCAAACAAAAATGGATGTCTCCTTCAAGATCCTCTTCTAGTGAACTACTTCTTACTAGTTAGGCCATACCTCCTAGATGTTCCACAGGCTCTCAAAACAGCACATCCACCCAGGCATCAGATATCCAATGCCTCTAGGGGACATTTTACGTTCAAGCCATAGCTTTTGACCACTCATACTGTGGATGAGGTCTCCCCGTACCTGGCTTTGAATACCATCTCCATGCTTACAAATCCTCAGGTTGTATGTCCAGCTCACATGTTGTAAGTCACTAAACTGCCTGGGTACAATCTCCAATCTTCTATTTAATAAAGACCTGAAACTTAATATCCCCTCAACTTCTCTTCACCCAACCATCCTCACCTCAGATAATAGCATCTTCATTCTTCAGGTTGCACAGGCCACAAAGCCTGATGACACTTTTTATTCCTCTATTGCTTTTCATATCTCCTATTTAATTTATTAACAAGTACTGTCAAACTCTACACTAAAAGCATATAAAGAGGATAATTTGACTACTTCTCACAATCCTACTTTATCATCATGGTCTAGCCCTACATTCATCCCTCACTGGGACTTTTGTGAGACAGGGTCTCACGTAGCACAAGCTGACCCCAAACTCTCTATGTAGCTGAGAATAACTGAATGTCTTATCCTCCTGCTTCTACACCCTACATGCTAGAATTACATGCAGTGCTGGGTATCAAATCTCAGGCTCCGTGCATGCTAGACAGATATTCTATCAACTGAGCTACATTCTCCAACCCTCACTTGGATTCTTTTTTTTCTTTTTTTTTTTATTTTTATATGTGTATGAATGTACTGTCCGCATGTAGGTTTGTGCACTCATGTACTGCAATGCCTTGGAGTTCAGAAGAGGGTATCAGATTCCCCTGGAACTGGAGTTAAAGATGGTTCTCAGCCACCATGTAGGTGCTGGGAATCGAACCCAGGTCCTCCACAAGAGCAGTCAGCCATCAGCCGCTCTTAACAGCTAGGCCATCTCTCCAGCCCCCTTCACTTGGATCCTTAAGGAGACCTCTAAATGACATCCTGGTCTTCCTCCTCCTGTGGACACTATTTTCAGGCCAACACCTGGATTTAATGCTTTGTTGATTTTTTATATGTTTATTTTTTTTCTATTACTTTTTTATTTTTTTTTCATTTTTTAACAATAAGTAATAATTTATGAGTATAAGCATCCTTCATGTAAAACCAATTTGCAAGCAGTTGTGCCCAAACCCACACAGCCCCAAGGGTACCCACCACGAGCGTGGGGCGTTGTATGTTCAATTCAAGTTGATCAATAAGTGTCCAGGTCTAAATTTGCTGTAGTTTCACCATTCACCCAATCACAACCCTTTGACATTCTACCACGCGCCCCTTTCTTCACAGATTGTTCCCTAGGCCTTAGGAAAAGGGCATGGTAGACAGAGAAGCAAAACATCTACTTTGCTCTGGAGTCAACGTCGTTTTGGAGTCTGGTCAATTCTGGCCTGTTCCTTTCATGGCGGCTGACAGTTTGTCAAGAATAACCTTTCAGTGCTACTGATGAAGCACAGGCAATTAGATAATAGGTATTTAAACGAGTACTAATTATTATGGTAGTTACTTTGGTTAAGACACAGATATTTGGTGGTATGTTAATCTATGAATGACATTTTTTCCTGTAAATTGACAGGGTCTTACTGTGGCTTATAATAGTCTCCTAACCACTAGAGGATGTAAGTTGTGGCATCAGCCATGGGTATTTCTTCACAGGAGAGACGTAATAGCCAATTGATTTGGGGATTATACAGTGCACGATGGCTGCCACTGCTCTGCATCAAGATTCCAGGCAGGTGATGTGGTAGCTGGATGCTGGATGGAGAGTCTGTGCTTGACTCAAGGAGACCTATATTTGCTTTATAGGTTTTGAGTGGCCGTTGTAACACTCTCTGGATCATCTTCATTTCAGAAGCCAACTGTACAGTTTGCAGGTGCGGTCTCAATGCATCTTTCCCATGCTTTACATCAGGTCTTCACAAGCAGGGCCTTTTGCCTTTCTTCTTGCAGGATCCCCAGTTACAGGCAATAAGACTTTACCATTTTGTGGGCTTGGATCTCCTGGCCAACATCTCTTGGATTGAATAATCAATTGTCTATATATAGAGCTTCCTGATTAATATATTTTGCTTAAATGGAGCGTTAAGGAGACTTATGTATTATATTTGGTTCTGAATAAGAATACATATCCCCTTTTCCACAGTCCTGATGCTCTTAGGTCAATTAAAGAAGGCATTTTACCAGCTTTTATAAGAATGACCTTTATAACCATTGGCTCCATTTACAGATAAGAAACAATCTCAATCATCATCACATCCTCCTTGTTGTATGAAAAGAGGTTAAGAAAGTCCTCGAGTATTAAACCTTTGCACACCTAGAAGGTAAGTTTTCATTAGGAACTCCAGTTTAAATATGTTAGTTACAAGTAATTTATCCACAGAGGGTTTGATGCCTGTACAGTCTGAGGCTTTTCTTACCTTTCAATGGTTCAGGCAGGCCAACCTTTCTGCTGGCACTTCCTGGACTTATATCCTACATAATGCAAAGCGTCGTCTTTCTTTCTCCAGGCCCATAAAGTTGGTGACGTTTATGACCTGTGGGAAACATACAAATCTTCCTGTACTTAGCTTTAAGATTTAATTGCAAAAGTTTATTTGACAAAAATTTTTATATATATCTGTATCCCCCTTTTTTATTTTAGAGGATTTTGTTTTGACTCATGATGTCCTCAAAAAGCCATTTTATAGTACACATAGCCTATAGGCAGAATCAAGAGTGGCAGCATTCATCAGATTCACCCAAAGCGTATTGTTGGTGACTTAGTGTCGTAACTTGGGAAGTAAAACTTAATTCTTAAGTAAATCATCCTACAGGTAAAGAGAATGCTACAAGATGATACTGTACAACAGCAAAAAGTTATGAGAGAACATTTGTATGTGCACAATTCCAAGCTTATTGTTATTACAGATTTTAAGTTAAAACAAAAAGTGATGCCAGATGCAATCATTCAATTTGAATATTAAAATTTTAATGTTATCTCTTTAGTTTTTAAATTTATTCGCTCTTAATATATACTTGATTTTGAAAAGATGTTACAAATCAAAATGTAGACCCGTGTCCCCCCTCCCAACCCCATCCCCACCAAACAGATCCCATATTTCAGTCAGCCTATTCTGCAAGCAGTCTTTCTGTTGTTGCTGTTTTGTTCTCTCTCCAATATGCATCACTCCCAACAAGAAAATATTTACCAACTATGTTTGATTGGCGCACTAAGCATCACAGATGAGGGATTACCATTCATCGTTTGTTTTTCTGGGACTGCTGTTAACTGTCAGTACTTAACATGATATCTTCCTAGTTCCATCTATTTACCTGAAAGTTTCATAGATGTTGTCTTTTTTTACTGCTAGCATAAGAACATCCATTGTGTAGATTGTACCACATTTTCTCTATTTCGCTTGCAGTTAGAGGGCATTTGGGTGGTTCCAATGCTTTTGCTACTAGTGAAACAGAGATCTGTCATAAAATTAAGCTGAGCATGTATCTCATGTGTAGAATGAGCTCTATGGGCAATATACCCAGGAGTCGGATGACTGGGTTCAGGTCGGGCTAAGTCATTTTTGAGTCTTCCAAGGCTTTTCCTCCACACTGCTTTCCAAGGGCTGTACAAGTTAACATTCCCACTGAGCAGATGGATGAGTTAGTTTCCCCTTTCCCCACGAACCTCTCCAACCACTTGGTTATCATGTTGTTTATCTATGATCCTAGCCAGTCTTACTGGAGATGAGAGAATATCTTAAAGTAAAATGTTATAAATTTCCTTTAAATTAATTACCCCCAATATACACTACTCAACTCTAAAATGCTGCACATTCCGAGCTCTTAGGTTTGTTGTCTGTGCATCACACGAGACTGCAAGCTCCAAAAGGACAGAACCATGATCTATGTGACTTGCTGCTGTATCTCAGTCCCAAGAACTATGTGGGGCTCACTGATATTTAAATTTTATTTCACAAATGAAGGGATGATTTATGAATTAATAGAAAAACCCATAGACTGGGCCTGGGGAGTTGGCTCAGTCAGTAACATGCTCAAAGTGCAGGGATGACCATGAAACACAGCACACATAACAAGGCCCAAACCACAACACACACTTTAAATTTTAAAAAAGCTGGGATGCAAGATGTTTCTCCGGGATCTTGGTTGCACCCACAGCACGGTCGAACCATTCAAGAAACAGTCGGAGTGGGCCTCTGACCAGCTTGAAGATGGATTGCATCACCAGAAACATTCATACACACGAAAGTAAAAAATTTTTTAAGAAAATAACATAATAATAAGGTCTAGAGGAGATGACTCGGCAATTAGAAGTCACTGGCTTGTCTTGCCAAATGACAAGTATTTGGGTTCCAGCAGCTGCTATAGGGGCAACAAGCTGGTGCTGCAACTCACGTTTCCTGACAATCCAATGGCTCATCTCCTGGATATTTCCAGCACAATACTCATTTACATGAAAAAAAATCAATCAATCTTTTTTAAATCCAAGGTCACACAGCTCCGAAGAACATGACCAAATTAGACCTCTGCGCCTGCCTCATGCACCCTAAGAGAGAGGAGGAAGAAGGGAAGGAAAGAGGAAAGGGAGGAGGAGAAGGGAAGAAGGAAGTAGGGAAGGGAGAGGGAAGGAAAGGAAACAAACCGAAGACTTGCCACATTTTTGGCACACGTTCTTTTCCATGGGGCATTTCACAGGACCAGTTATGACCAAGTCCTCTCTCCCTTTCTACTCACCTGTCTGCCAAAAAAGCCAAAACTGAGGAAGAACACCAGCAGGACAAATGAATGACCAACCATCCTCCATATTAACATTTGGAATTAAATGCAAGAACAGAAGCCAAACAATAAAAACAAAAGAAGAAGGGAAAAACACAGCAAAACAAACTCAACATGCCAAAAGACACAACGCGAAAAACAACATATGGGAAAACTTAAAATAAATCCCACCAAAGCTCAACAAATCCTGTAGAGATCCCAACAATGAGATTCCTCTGGAAGAAACCAAGACACCGACCTTGACCCAAGAACAATTTTGTAGACATATTCAAGAAACTATAATAGAAACCAAATCAGGAGAACTAAAGGGAGTAGAATGGAAAAACATCTATGAAGGAACACTAGAGGAAAAAATGATAAAATCTGGAAAGAACTAAAAGGAGAGGTTGACAAACTCTGAAAAGAACTAGAGGAAGAGAAATACAAACTCCAAAAAGAACTAGAGGAAGAGAAATACAAACTCCAAAAAGAACTAGAGGAAGGCAATGACAAACTCCAGAAGGAAGTGGAAACACTGAAAAGATCTCAGGCTGAAAGGAAAAAAGAAACTGACCAACGAAACAAGGAGCAACAAGAAGAGAATGAAAAGCTCCAAAAGGAAGTGGAAATACTGAAGAAAGCACAGGATGAAATAAAAAAGGAAATCAAACACTCATCCAATCAGCAGGAAAGGATGGGAAAAAGCCTCAGAAGCAGAATGGATGAAGCAGAAAAAAGAATATCAGACCTACAGGATAATACAGCACAGCTAGAAACCTCAAGTAAAGATTATGAAAATTTTTTAAAAAACGCAAGAGTGGAAGAACCAGGAAATGTGGGAAACTATGAAAAGAACAAACCTCTGCATCATAGGGATAGAGGAAGGAGAAGAATCCCAAGAGAATGGTATTGATCAGATCTTCAACAGACTAATAGAAGAAAATTTCCCCAAACTAAAAAAAGACAAACCCATACAAATACAAGAAGCACATAGAATACAAAATAGACAAGACCAGAAAAGAAATTCCCCACGTCATATCATAGTTAAAACACTAGATGCTCAAAACAAAGACAAAATATTGAGGGCCACAAGAGAAAAACAAGTTACAAATAAGGAGAAACCCATCAGAATAACAGCTGACTTCTCAGTGCAAACTATGAAAGCCAGAAGACCATGGACCAAAGTATTCCCAGTGCTAAATGACTTTAGATGCCAAACCAGACTACTATACCCAGCAAAAATGTCAATAATAGTTGAAGGAGAAAGAAAAATCTTTCATAACAAAAACAAGATGAAAGAACACATGTCAAAAAACCAACACTTCAGAAAATACTCAAAGCAATTCAAAGACCAGAGAAAAGGAGCAACTAGCCTTAAGCAACCCAAGAGAGAAATTATCAAAAGCACAACAGAGTAAATAAATACCTAGACCAAGAATGCAAACAAAAAATAAGTTAAAAGGAAACAACATGCATCTCTCAATAATAACCTTAAGTATTAATGGTCTAAACTCCCCAATCAAAAGACATAAACTGGGAGAATGGATTAGGAAACAGAATCCATCTATACGCTGCCTACAAGAAACTCATCTCACCCTCAAGGACAGACATCACCTAAGAGTGAAAGGATGGAAAAAAAAACATTCTAAGAAAATGGTCCCAAAATCAAGCAAGGGTGGCTATTCTCATATCAGACAAAATAGACTTCAGATTAAAATTAATCAGAAAAGACAAAGAGGGCCATTATATCCTTATCAATGGAACAGTTAACCAGGAAGATTTAACAATCTTAAATGTTTATGCACCAAACTCTGGTGCACTGAACTTTATAAACACAACCCTTCAGGACCTCAAGACACAGATTAATCCCAGCATAGTAATAGCAGGGTCTTCAATACCCCACTGAGCCCCCTGGATAGGTCAACTGGACAGAAAGTAAACAGAGGGACATCAGAACTGAACAATACAATACACCAAATGGACCTCACAGATATTTACAGAATATTCCACCCAAACACTAGAGAATATACTTTCTACTCAGCACCCCATGGAACATTCTCCAAAATCGACCACATACTGAGACACAAAAGAAATATCTAACAAATACAAAAGGATTGAAATTATTCCATGCATTCTATCAGACCACAGTTCAATAAAGCTCAATATTAACACCAGGGTAAGCCCTACTAACTGTAAGATTACATGGAGACTAAACAACACAATCCTGAACAATGAGTGGGTCAGGGAAGAAATAAAGAATGAAATAAAAGCATTCCTGGAACTAAACGAAAATGACAATACAACACAAGAAAACCTGTGGGATGAATTAAAGTCAGTCCTAAGAAGGAAATTTATAGCCCTAAATGTCCACATTAAAAAAACAGAAAGAGAACAAATAAATGATCTAACACTGCAGCTAAAAACACTTGAGAGACAACAAGTGAACCCAAAACCCAACAGACAAGAAGAAATAACAAAAATCAGAGGAGAAATCAATGAAATAGAAAACAAAGAAAACAATACAAAAAAATCAATGAATCCAAAAGCTGTTTCTTTGAAAAGATAAACAAAATAGACAGACCTCTAACCCAGTTAACCAAAAGAAAGAAAAAGCAACTCCAAATCAATAGCATTCATGATGGAAGGGGAAACATCACAACAGATAAGGAAAAGATCCAGACAATCATATGAGAATACTTCAAAAACCTATACTCTACTAAATTTGAAAACCTAAGAGAGATGGATGAGTATCTGAAATCCTGGTATTCGCCAAAGCTTAACCAAGAAGAGATTGACACCATAAACAGATCCATAATACTTGAGGAAATTGAAGATGTAATAAAAAGTCTCCCAACTAAAAAAAAGTCCAGGCCCAGACGGTTTCACAGTAGAATTCTATAAAACATTTAAAGAGGTCTTACAACCATTACTCCTCAAACTTTTCAGAAGGATACAAATAGAGGGAAATATCCCAAATTCCTTCTATGAAGCCAACATCACTCTAATACCAAAACCAGGTAAAGACACAAACAAGAAAGGAAACTATAGACCCATCTCATTAATGAACACAGATACAAAAATTCTCAACAAAATACTTGCAAATCACATACAGACCCACATCAAAAAGATCAACCATCATGACCAGGTTGTATTCATACCAGAGATGCAGGGATGGTTCAACATATGTAAATCAATAAATATCATAAAATACATAAATGGCTGAAAGACAAAAACCACACGGTCATCTCAATTGATGCAGAAAAAGCTTTCAACAAAATCCAGCATCCCTTCATGCTTAAAGACCTAGAGGGAACTGGACTAGAGGGATCATTCCTCAATGTAATCAAAGCTGTATACAAGAAACCTATAGCCAACATCATCCTAAATGGAGAAAATTTGGAAGCATTCCCCTTAAAGGCAGGAACATGGTAAGGCTGTCCACTATTGCCACTCCTCTTTGATATAGTGCTTGAAATGCTTGCTAGGGCAATAAGGAGAGAAACCAAAATTAAAGGAGTACTAATTGGAAAAGAGGAAGTAAAACTATCCCTTTTGCAGATGATATGATAGTTTACCTAAGGGATGCTAAAAATTCCACCAGAAAACTCTTAGAAATGATTAAAAGTTTCAGTAAAGTGGCAGGATACAAATAAACCTAGAAAAATCAGTAGCCTTTCTTTACATCAACAATAAGCAACTGGAGAAGGAATATAAGGAGACCTTCCCACTCACAATAACCTCAAAAGAAATAAAATATCTAGGAATAAACCTAACCAAAGACCTTTACAACAAAAATTTTAAAGCCCTGAAGAAGGAGATTGAAAATGACATCAAAAGATGGAAAGACCTCCCATGCTTGTGGATTGGAAAAATTAATATAATAAAAACATCCATTCTACCCAAATTAATATACAGATTAAATGCAATCCCAATCAAAATCCCCATGAGCTTTTTCAAAGAATTAGAAAAAAAATCCTTAATTTCATAGGGAAAAAAAAACGACCATGAATACCTAAAGCTAAAGCAACCCTAAGAGAAAAAAGTGCAATACTAGGAGATTACATTACCAGGCTTCAAGCTCTATTATTACAGAGGCTATAGTCGTTAAAGACAACCTGCGTACTGGCAAAAAAAACAAACAAAAAAAAAAAAAAAAAAAACCAGAATCCATGACCAATGGAACAAAAATTGAAGATCCAAACTTGTGACTCATAAATTTCAACCACCTCATATTTGACAAAGGAGCCAAAAAAAGCTCAGTGGAGGAAAGATAGCATCTTCAGCAAATGGTGTTTGCCAAAACTGGATCACCATTGTAGAAGAACAAAATTAAACCCTACCTTACCTCTCACCCTGTACAAAAATAAAACTCCAAGGTGGATCAACAGAACTCAATGTGAAACCTGAAACTGTGAAGGTGATAGAAAAAAAGTAAGGCAGCAACCTACAAGACATATAGAATAGGAAAAGACTTTCTAAATAAGACCAGCCAGCTGCCACAGGAAATAAGGACAACAGCTGACAAGTGGGGAACTTCATTCAATAAAGCTTTTGTATCAGCTAAAGAAACAATCAAGGAAGTGAAGGAAAACCCACAGAGTGGGGAGAAACTTCACTACTGATAACATCTGACGACATTAACATCCAGAGTATTATAATACTCTAAAAAACAAAGAAGTAGGAAAGCCAAATGACCTATTCAAAAGATTGAGTAAAGAGAACAGAGACTTCACCAGAGTGAGGAAGTAAAGATGGCTGAGGACATCTTAAAAAGTGTTCAACATGGGGCTGGAGAGATACCCTAGCAGTTAAGAGCACCGACTGCTCTTGCAGAGGACCTGGGTTCGATCCCCAGCACCCCATGGCGGTAAGAACCATCTGTAACTCCAACTTTCAGGAGAACTCCAGTTCCAGGGGAACTCCGAGAGACCCTCTTCTGACCTCGCACGGCATTGCACGACATGGCGTGCACAAACAAATAAATAAAAAAAAAAAAAAAAAAAAAAAAATAACTAAATAAATACATAAATAAAATAAAATAAATAAATAAAAATAAATAAATAAATTAAAAATGTGTAACATCATTAATAATTAAGGAAATGCAAATTAAAACCACACTAAGGTATCATCTCACTCCAATACAACCAGCTAAGATCAAGAAAACAAAAGACAACAGATGTTGGAGAGGTTGTGGGGAAAAGGGAACACTCATCCACTACTGGTAGGAATGTAAACTGGTACAACCACTGTGGGTGTGGAGAACCCTTAAAAAACTCAAAAATGAGCCTAAACACCCCTGACCCAGCCATACCACTCCTGGGATATAACCCATGATCCTACCACAAAGATACATGCACAGCTATGTTATTGCAGCTCTCTTCCACAATAGATAAGAGCTGGAAAGAAAAAAAAAAAAAAAAAAAAAAAAAAAACAAAATGGATTCTATCAGTGTAAGAAGTGAACTCATAGAAACGTGTGCGTGGTAAATGGTTGAGAAACTCGAAGCCATTATTGCTAAGTGAAGTAAACACAGTCCCAGAAAAAAAAAAAAAGGCGAATGATTTCCCTCATTTATGGATGCTAACACCAAATCCCCATTTGGCAGGCAAACTGAGCAACTTTATTATTATATTCATTGTATTAAAAGCAACTGTGCTATATCAAGTGAATCTTCTTAAGTGGGCTCTAGAATTGTCCTAGCCACTTGTATTCACACATTGTTAATTACCATATATTGAATGGAAGATATGTATTCATATTCTCTTTCCCTTCATGCAACTTTACTGTTAAAATGTGACTCTCTTAAATGTGTTTAGGAATTAACCTATAGTCATTTTCATAATTTGTCAATTTTGATTTATGTGGAGTAATATATGCATCTCGGGAATAATATAAAATTAAAGGAACAAAAAAAAGAGAGAGAAAAACATACCAAAAAATCTGACCAAAACCAGTAAACTTGAGCATTGAAAAGATTATAAAAGACTGAGGAAAAAGATGCAAGATAGGACCTTAACTCGTATGACAGAGTCCATAAGCTCTGGCGGGGGATGGGGGGATGTAAGGGGTGGGCATGGATGGGGGAATGAGTCTAGATTTGATTGAGAAATGTTGTATGAGATGCACTCAATAAAAATTAACTTAAAAAATAAAAAAGGCAAAAAAAATTAATGGCAGCTTGGATCAGTTAGAGGAAGGTCAGGAGTATTCTGGGATAGATCTAGAGTGGCAGTCAGGCCCATGTCAAGAAGACCATAAACTGCTGCTGAGCTCAGAGGCTCAGACACTACAGGGAGGAGTGCATTCCTCAAGAAGGGTCCCAGTGGAGCAAGAAATACAGGGTTAGGCAGAATGCTAAGATGGCTGAATGGAGGGGCCCTGTACCCGCCCTCCATGCACAATGGGCCCACACACGTTTATCCCACTTACAACACAACTACGTGTGGCACATGTGTCCAGTGTGTTCTGGATGGTCACTCGGTTGCTGTTGCTCTTGACCACCCCACGACTGAATTTGCTTACTTCCACTAGCCAAGTTTAGGGTGTGAACAGAAGAAGGTGCCAGTGAGGCTCTGTCTTCATACCTTTCTCATTGTTCAATTTTAATTATAGCATCTTTCCCAAATTAGGCACGTTGCTCACATGAGAGACTTACCATAGGCCACATAATGACCCAGTGACTGGTCTAGTACTAAGTCCTAATTCTCTTGCCTGCACAGCACTTAAAATTCCAGCACTTCATGAAGTCAACTTTCCTTTCTATGTGTCCTGTATACATCTTTCTCCTTTACTAGGTCATATGGTTCTTGAAATCAGGAACTATATTTTAAATGTCTCCGAATCTCTCAGAAGCTTTGCACAGTGCCTGGTACACTATGAGTATAAGTTCAATAACTACTTGCCGAATTTAAAGCAATTGGGGAAATCATCCAGAGGTAGCCACTGAGAACTGACTTCACAGAAACCCTTTAGTAGAAGGTGTGAGCCTCATACTTGAGTTGACTGATTCCAAAACAGGGCACTGAATCCAGAGGAAATTAGAATTCCCAGATTTCTGTCAAAGAGTATCCTAGTTACAACATCAAGACATAATCTGATACCTAATCACTGGTCTGTGATGGTAGGAAATGGGCCCCAGCCCAATAGGCAGAAGGAAAACTGCAAAGAAAGCATTTATGGCTATAAACAATTTTTCTTTATTCCTCATCTGGGTCCTGAGGCCTGTGATTTGGCTTAAATTTTTCATTTGTGGTTGTTTGTTTCAGATAATAAAACTGTTCCCTTAAAATAATGGAGACTATATTGACTCTAAAAATAAATATCAAAAGACCAAAGTCCCTGAATGGGAGCAATTATTGCAAAAGGCCCAGCCAAGCTCAAAACAGCTGTTAAGGGATCTTGGAATAGGCAGGAGGAGCCTGGCCTCTTGGCTGATGGAGTCACACATGGGCAGGTTGACAAACTGAAACAGAGAAAATGTTAATATATGCACATAGCACCAGAGTACGGCTCTTATTTGATCATTATTGATCGCTAACTACCTGTGGCGTTTTAGGACACTTCATAAAATGGATAGAGAATGAGCATTCAACATATTAGGGAAAACAAACAATCAAAAGGCCCAAGGAAGAGCTACTTGTGAATATCTAAGAGGGATAAGACCAGGGTCCAGTTTTGCTGTTAGATATAATAAGTTGCCTAAGTAAGCAAATGAGAAGTAAGCCAAGCTGGTGGGTGTATTCAATACTGTTTATTTGCTCCTTGATGCATTCAGGGAAAGAAAGTGACAAAATCTCCCTTCAAGTACTATAGTTACCAGAAGTCTGCAGCTATTTTAGAACTGCCTTCCTCCATTTTTTTTCTAGAAGCCTCTAGAGCAAACCGTTACACACTGTTGGTGGGAATGTGAACTGGTTCACCCACTATGGAAATCAGTGTGGGAGTTCCTGAGAAAACCAAAACTAGAACTACCATATGGACCAGCTATTCTGCTCTTAGGTAGATACTGAAGGACACTAAGTCAGCATGCCACAGAGATTTTGCATAGCCATGTTTATTGCTCCATTGTTGACTGTAGCCAAGATATAGAAACAACCTACATGTCCATCAACAACAAATAGTACATACTACTCCAGAGGCTGCCAAATCAACAGATTACAGAGACATTTGCATACCAATGTTTATTACAACACTATTCACAATAGCTAAGTTATAGAAATAACCTGGATATCCAACAGCAGGGGGCATGGGTAAATAATATGTAATATGTTTATATATACATACATATGTGTAGAAGTAAAACTAAGAGAACAAAAGAGACTAATGATGTGGGGATGGGAGAGGCTGGAGAGGAAAACCAGGATATGAGGGAATATGCTCAACATATGATATATACATGTATGAAAATGTCCTTACATAACACAATAGCATGCATGATGAATATACAAAATGAACATTTTTTTAATTAATTTTAAAATGTGATGTATATACATTGGAAATTGGCTGTGGGCATAGCTCACTTTATAGAGTGATCACCTACAATGTATGAAGCCCTGGGTTCAATCCCCAGAACCACATAAACTTGGCATGGTGGCACATGCCTGTAATCCCAGCGCTCAGGAGATAGACACAAGAGACTCAGCAGTTCAAGGTCACCCTCCACTATATAGCAAGTTCAAGGCCAGCCTGGAATACATGTTCAGTTACTTTCCTTGTTACCACAAGGAAAGTAACTGAACAAAATTATATCATTTGAAAAAAAGTAAATGGAATTAGAGAACATGTTAAATTAAATAAGCCACACTCAAAAAGAGAAATATCTCATGCTTTCTCTAATATGCAGAATCTGTATATTTAAATATATTAATATATCTTATATATGACAGGAAAATAGAAGGAAGGCTATGAGGAGGATAATGGACCTACATACAGAGGGAAGCAAGAGAGAGTAATAGTGGGGGAAGAAAGACAAAATGCCACCTGGGCATGGTGGTGCACTCCTCTAATCCCAGCACTGGGGAGGCAGAGGCAGGTGGATCTCTGTAAATTCAAGGCCAGCCTGGTCTACTTAGCAAGTTCCAGGACAGCTGGGGCTACAGGAAGACCCTGTCTTGAAATAAAAATAAAAAAGACAAAATGCCAAAATGTTTTATTTGCTTTCTCTTATATGTAGACTCTAGATTTAAGTTCATATGTATATCTATATGACATGTGTGTAGATAAGTAAATATATGAATATGTATATGACACAGAGGCAGAAGGCAGACTACTTGGTAGGAGGAGGGGATTAGCAGGAAGAAGAGGGACAGCAAAAGATAGCAGACAAATATAAGTGAAATATGTTTTACATATGTATATATGTGAAAATGCCATAATAAAGCCCAATATTGTGTATGTTGACTAAAAAAAGTGGACTTTCTCTTAGCAGTACCCCTTCCTGAAAGACTCACTGCTTACATTAAGGGGTAATGGTAATTATCAAATCAATTCTTTTTCCATGTGCACTTGATTCTCTCCTTTATTCAACAATTGTTATGTATCTCCTATATACTAGATACTCTAGAAATGATGCCAGGAAAAGTGTTGGCTTCTGTACCCAGAAAGGTCAGGGTCTTGTGGAATTAGAAAGAAATGGACATGGAAGCTAAACAAAGTAGAGATGCAAGAGAATGGCACTGAGCCATCCTGGGCCAGACAAGGGCTGGGCCAGAAGGGGCTTCTGGAGAGAACTGAAGATGGGACCAACCTAAGGGAAAGGGCTCAGCCCTGAGGGGGACGACGAAGGATTACTGTCGTCAACTACTCAACAAGAAAAACAGGATCTAATATTGGTCAATGACTTACTCTACATTAGTTATAAGTACTTTGAATATTTGATCTTGTTGGGTCAATACATACAAAATAAAATAACATCAACAGGCCTGCAGGAAGAAGAATGCCTGTCAAATATGCTAACATCTTTATCCCTGGCATTGTGATTGTGTTATACTGGAACAATATGGTTACATGACAAAGTGCTTTGCAAATGAAATTAAGGTGATAGACCTTAACCTAGGGCCATGGCATTCTGGATTATTCACATGGGCCCTATGTTATCACGGACCTCAGAAAGAAGAGAAGGAAGAGATGGTGGAAGGGACATACACTCCAAGCATATCACATTCAAAGGACAGTGCTGGCTTTGAAACTGGAGGACTTTGGAACTGGGGGAAGGGAACCCTAAGCTGAGCAACATGGATGGCCTCTAGAAGATGAGAATGTTACAACCCCCAGCTAGCAAGAAAATGGGGGCCTTAGCCTTATAATCACACAGAACACAATACTGCCAACAGTCTAAATAAGCTCAGAAGTGAATGATCCCCAAAGCCTGCCATCCATGAAGCTTGGCCTAGGAAGCCAAGAAAAGTGTCAAGCCCACCAGACTTCTGACCTATGGATCTAGGCAGGGAGTAACAAATTCATATTGTTTAAACAAATAAATTCATGGTAAGTTGCTTTGGCTATAATAGAAAACTAATACAATGACAGTATCTGATTTAGTGACAAAGTAAATTGAGTGGCAAAATATACCACTGTAGCTGCATGAGCCAACAACTTTGCAAATATTCCCTTTAACTCTCAGAACAAACAGGGTCAGTATTATTCTCTTGATTTCACAGATGGAAAAACCGAAGCACAGAGCTTTTCTTTAATAACAAAGTCACAGCTAATAAATAGCAGCTTGGGCCCGAGCCCAGGACTGGGACCTGCCAGCACTCCTGTTTTTGCCTGCTGCCTCGCCGCTCCCAGGTGATTCTTTAAATGGGTTTGTGCTGAGGCGAAAGCACTTTCCTGTTCATTATCTTAATTGAACCCCAAAATAGTCTCCAAGGCAGACAGGACAGGAATTATCCTCCCCTTTTTTACAAATGGGACACTAGTCTCAACATAAACTGGAGTTTCCTGTGGTCCAATGTAAGAACATAGGCCTTCCACCCCAACTCCACTGCCATGCTCTATCTTAGCAGTGTGAAGAAATATCTACCCCACATGAGCTGCAGACAAGTACCTCACACAAGGCCCATCTTAGCCATGGCTGTGAAATGGACTGTGTTTACAAAAAGAAATACTGATGTGTTTGAGTAGTAAGTTAATATTGTAAGTGAAACCAAAACTGATAGCTGTACTACTACAGCTGGACAAGAGGGCTCTGCTCTGCTTAGAGTGATAACTCCAGTAAATGCTGCAACATCTTCAGGATCTGCCACAGCCGTGCTCAAGATATACCATATTGCTTTGAATGCTTCATTGTTATCCACTTATTCACTGTAGGAGTTCCCAATACAAAAGGAGATGCACAGGACATACGGCAGAGAATGATCAAGGAAGACAAGACACAAACATCAACCTTAGACCTCCACATGCACATGTGCACATGCATACAAGTGCACATACAAACATGCATATACACATACATGCATACCGTACATTATATACACACAAAAAAAAATAAAAAACATTTAAAGGTAGCAAATGGCCATCCACCACCTCTGGTTCTTACAGTCTTTGGCTACCTCTTCCACAATAATCCCTGAGCCTGTGGAGGAAAAGTTTGATATATGTATCTAATTCAGGGATAATCACTCTTATTCTCTGCATGTTGACCAGTTGTGTGTTTCTGTGTTAATTACTATCTACTGCATAAGGAAGCTTTTCTGGTGAGAATTTAGAGATGCTTTAATCTTTGAGTATAACAATAAGTCATTAGGAATCAAGTTGATACTATATCTATATAGCAGAATAATAGTACTAGGCTCCTCCCTGTAGCCTGTAGCTATCTAGCCCCATGTTCCTAGGTCTGATAGCAATGTCAGGTATGGGATCCATCCAATGAAGTGGACCTTAAATCAAGTTAGAAAGTGATTGGTTATTCCCATAATATGCATGCCACTATTGCACCAGAAGTTGTATCTAGCCAAGCCAGTTGCTATTGAAGCATGCAGGATTCACAGCTCGGTAAGGTGAATGATTATTTTTTTTCTTATACTAGCATACACAGCATCTTCCAGCACTGTGAGCACTAGCCAGTAGAGGTGAGGCTCTGAAGTCAGCACCAGCTCGATTTCTCCTTGTCTGGTCTACAGTTCATATATGTAGTGTCTTCAGCAGTAGGGACTTCCATGAAGTTTTGGTGGGTAACCAAGAGCAACCTTAAACAAAGGTCAGTTTTGTTTAAGGATCTTTGGGACCCCTGATCAACAGCTTCAAGAGAAGGAGTCTATCCTTGGCATTTGCTAGCCTATGGTATCTAATAGGGGCAATGTCTCTCTGTTACAGGGTAACTCCTTTTAATCCTTTTATAATGTGTATTGATATGCTTTAAGAAGCTTCTATAGTGGTAGGTTTTCATATGGCTTTTTCTAAAGGCCTTTACTGTTAGATAGCATCCCCACACTCCCTCCTCTGCCCTGCCCTCCCATCCCCACCCCATTTAACCCTTCCCCTGTTATATCACTATGTTCAATCTTTTCTCCCAGGAAGCCTCCTCCTTCTTAGACATTTATTTGTTTCTTGACCCCTCTACATTTTCCAGTTGAAATATGTATATCTAAAAAGTCAAAGCTAGCATCCAGCTATGAGAGACAACATGTGATGTTTGTCTTTCTGGGTCCAGGTCACCTCACTCAGGATGATTATTGACAGTTCCAGCCAGTTTATCTGGGAATTTCACAATTTTGGTTTTTTGACAATTGGATAATATCCCATTATGTAAATATGCCTTACTTTCATTATCCATTCATCAGTTGATGGACACCTAGCCTGCTTCCATTTCCCTGCTATGGTGAATTTTCCAGACAGCTGAGAGTTTACTCATATGAACTCACACCATCCTGACAGTATGCACAAATACCACATCAGCTCAAGTACAGGGGGTATGATGAGGGGTTACTCCAGTAACATCCTGGGGACCACATCACAGGGTGCAAATCTGTTTATTCTATGCAACAAGCAACTTACATAGGTCTGGAGCAGGCAGCCTCTACATTATATGGCCCCACCTCCCAGCAACCAATCCTAGACCTCCATATCATCACGCGTCTTCCCAGCCAGTGGGGCATACCCAGAAAGAAGCTTGTAGACAAGCAAGTTGGCTCTTGGCACCAAATGAGTCCTAGTGTCAGGTGGCAGGGTGTGCCCTTATACTATATGTTGCATTACCTAGCGTACTAGGCAGATGTGCTTGCACATGCGCAAGATGCCCCTGAATCCAAGACTTCTGTCCCACACTCAAGCCAGACAAAATCACAACATAGATACAGAAAAGTTGATAAGAAACACCAATCTTATCTGAGGTACTATTGGGAATGATGGCTGCTGAGAAGAGCATATTCAGTCTCATTTAAGGATATGACTCTTGGTAGGTTAACCAGGCTCCAGTGGATGAACTCACACTGAAGGACATTTGGGGACACAAATTTGACTCTTTAGGCATATATATATATATATATATATATATATATATTACATGAATAAGGAGGTACAGGTAGGGGAGGGGATTCAATAACAAACAAAATATATTGTATGAAATTAACTTAAAAAGAAAAAATATGGCTGGGCATGGTGGTGCACACCTTTAATCACAGCACTCAGGAGGCAGAGGCAGGCAGGTCTCTATGAGTTCAAGGCCAGCCTGGTCTACATAGCGAGGGCCAGCTGGGGCTTCAGGGAGACCCTGTCTCAAAAATGCCAAAAAAAAAAAGAGAAAAAGAAACATATGAAAGCCAAAAATGGTAGCAAATGAATGTGATCATTATACTTGGGAAATACAAAAACACAATGAATAGGACCTAGACAGAAAGGTACCTACAAATTTATAGTTTTGTGTGTCTGTGTGTCTGTGTGTCTGTCTATGTGTCTATGTGTTTGTCTATGTCTATGTCAGTGTAAATGCATATGTGTGTTCAGGTGTCCACAGAGACCTGAGAAGATCATTAGATCCCTTGGAGCTGGAGTTACAAGTGTTTGTAAGCCGCCCAACATGGGTGCTAGGATCTGAACTCCAGTCCTTATGATTGAGCAGCAAGTGCCCCTAACAGCTGAGCCATTTCTCCAGCCTTGGATATATAGGGCAGAGATCCTGACAGTGAAGACCAAGAAACTTGGAGCAATCAGGCTTCTGAATTCTGCAGCTAAGAGAGTTTCCCCCCACAGTAATCCATATAAACCAGGACCTATAAAACCCAGGATCTTAATCATTGGAGAGATCCTTAATAGGCAAAACCACTGTCACAGAAAGGTGACATGCCATAAATAATTCAGTTCTTACAAAATACATCTGATCAGCTTCTCTGTCCTTCCTCTGCAAATTTAGGGTGTTTACTTAAGCTTTCTGTCCCTGGATTTCTTTGTGGAACTGTGTTCCTGCAAGTAGATCACTGAACCATAGTCAGCACATAGTAAACACTCAATAAATACAGATTGTGAAACACAGCTATGGCTATGGTATAAAGTAACTGTCTTAGCATGTTTAGCAGAATCCATGAGCTCTGGTGGGGTGGGGGAATGGGTGGGAACACAGGTCTAGATTTGTTAAAAAAATAAAAATAAATTTATGTGAAAAAAAAGTAACTGTCTTAAGGATGTGTCTACCCCAAAGTGACCTATACCCAGTACTTGGTCTGTAAAGTTCATGCACATCTCATATCATTACTCCTCCACAAAATGGTGCATGTTGTTACACAGTGAATTTTGTCACCCTCGAAATTATACACTTAAGTCCTATCCCTGAACACCTTAGAATATGACCTTATCTGGAAATAATGTCACTGCAGGCATAATTAATTCAGTTAACATGACCTCGCATTTGAGTAGGACAGGCCCTAATCCAAAGTGACTGTGCCATTATAAAATGGAGATACTTGTACACAGACATAGGCACACAGAGAGGAAAGATGAAATAAAAAGACACTGAAAGAAGACATCCATCAACAGAGCTAGGAGAGGGTGCTAAAGCAGACTCTTCATCAGAGGAGCCAATCATATATGAAGTTTAATTTTGTGCTTCTACCCTCAAAAACTGTGAGGCAATAAATTTCTGTGGTTGAGCCTAAAAGGGACTGCCACATTTGTTACTGTAGCCCTAGCAAATATCTATATTTTCTTTAAGTGTACAAAGTAAGCCTAAGTCCCTAGTATCTGGCAGTATGTCTGGCATGTACTAAGACTTAATTAGGTTGTGTTGAGTGAATGGATAAATGAATAAACATCTGATATGGCAACAATCCCAGTAAGAAGTACCAGAGAACACACTGAAGCTCATATATATATACATATATATATATATGAATTTTTTGCATTTCATAGAGTACATCTTAATCATATTTAGATCCCCTCCCCTAGCTGCACCCCTCCAAAGCCCACCTACCAGTTTTCATACATTCTGACATATATGTTAAGGCCTATCGAGTCATGTTTTTATACCCAGATGTCCCCCTGTGTGAGTTCTTCCACTGGAGCCTTTTCGGTCTATCTAGAGTCACTCCCTTAAAGAAGATCAACACTCTCTTACACAACAGTACTCAGCTGCCAATAGTTCCTTGGCCAAGGCTGGGGCCTCCTGCCATTTCCCCAGTTCTATGCTGGATGTTTATCTGACTAAGTTTGCAAGGGTCTTGTGCCTGCTGTCACCACTGCTGTAAGTTCATATGAACAAGTTCCCAGAGCCCCGGAAGACTCTGAGACTGAGGCTCTTTTAAGAACCTCAAATACGGCTGACAATAAAGTTGCTAGCCAAATTGACCATCTGAAGTGAGACCCACACAAGTGCTTGACACCATGGAGAACACTGTCTTTGGAGCCCTTTTGGCAGAAAGCATAGCCATGCTCAGAAGGCCTAGCTGGGCTGGTTTTCCATGTGTATAAGGTCTGATCTTTTGGAGTAACTCCTTTTCACAGTAGACAGGATTAGGATTCAGTCCCCAGTAGATTGCTAGCCAGAGTCAGCAGATCCAGGGAGCCAGCAAGTTCTCTGAACAAGGGCAGAACCAAGCCCAGGCCCACCTCCTGGAAGGGCAAAAGGGTATGTGCTCAGGAGTGCAGAAGCAGTCCCTTTGGACTGGTATCTAGGAAATGATAGGCTATGACAAAGGTCAGGCTGACATGAGGGGATGCTAGGTCCTGAACTGAGAGAAGGAGGAGTCAATGATCTCCACTGAAGAGGAATGGAGATCACAACTGAGCCAGCAAAGGAGAAAAACTGCATAGGAAAGGGGCCTGGAGTCAACAGAGGAAGAAAAGGGAGAGCATGATCTTCAAGGCAGGGCAGGAGTATGAAGAGTTAAGGTCATAATTGAATAGAGAAAAAGAAGAAAGAGGGAAAAAGGAGTTTTGTAATTGAACTATTCTAATTGACTGCTGACTCTACAGTGCTCAGATTCACCAGGTAATTGCTCAATTCTCCATTTCATTTCATCTGTGCAGCCAGAGCTGGAGCAGAGTTAGAGAGGGAGGGGGGCTTAAGAACTGATTAAGGAAAATCACTCCTTGCAGGCCTTAGGTTATTCTTCTTAAAAATGATGCCAGGAAAATCATAATTAAAGTGGGAACATGGTGAATAACAAGAGTCCCTTTCCTTGAATGCGAAATAAATTTTAACAGCTACCTTAGCTAAAGAACCCAACACATTCGACCTTCCAATAAGGGTAAGCAGGGTTTTCTATCAGAGTGAAATAGAAACTATAAATCAAATGTTTCCTATCTAAAGACCAAGCCAGCTCCAGTGAGTAAAATTCTGCTCTCCAACAGTCTGGTGTTTTTTCACTGGCTGGCTATCAGACTTCCTTGACTCTGGAACTCTATGGATCCTGTTTCTTCATCTTAAATCTGTGAAACTACCATCAGGAGCTATAGTCTTGACTGCTTGTGACATACTATCCAAGATAAAGAAGCTGGTCAATAATAAATAAACCGGTGTGTGAGATTCTATCAAGTACATAAGGTTGAGATGGAATCGTGGAGAGGGAGGAATGAGGAACAGAGCTGGAGGCTTCTGGGGCAGAGTTACAGAATGAGTCCTGAGGTGGAGGCAGACAGCAGGAAGCACACAGGAGGCTCCTGGGGCAGAGTTACAGAACGAGTCCTGAAGTAGAGGCAGACAGCAGGAAGCACAAAGGCTCATTAGCGCACATGCCGCTTGGAAAAGAGTAAACGGGGATAATCTAATTCTCCTGATTCGGGTACAAGAAAATGTGCCTTCCCTGAGCCTAGATTATTTCCCCCTGGTCTTCATAAAACTCAGTATGGAGCCCAACAGCCTCCTTCCCTGAGGGAGAGCTTAGATCTCAAATGATTCAACTGCTTATAGAAACTTCAGGTATATTTTTTTTTCTAGGATACTGCCTGTTAACTGGAAGAGTACTCAGAGCTATTTGGCTGACTTATACCCTCTTCCTACTAAAAATATAAGAGCATCTTCCCTCAGCAGTTTGGTTCACAACAAAATAAAATATACTCCTGTGATCATAGTCACAGTCCACAAACTCCGCAGAGACTCTTTGATCACCCTAATGGTCTGCAATGTAGTGCCAGACTGAGAGCCTCAGGTGTGATGTGGCCTCTGCTGCAGCGGGAAGCCATCCAGGTGAAAAGGCAGCCTTCACAAGTGTCTGTCCTCGGCAGCCCCAGGCCATGTCTGCACTAAAAGAAGACAGGAGCTGGAGTTCTATGCAGGGGTAAAGAAAGATGACATCATGAACTTTGCAGGAAAATGGATGGAACTAGAAGCCCTTATGCTAAGTGAAGTAACATGGTCCCAGAAAAACAAAGGATGAATGATATCCCTCATCTGTGGATGCTAGCACCAAGTACCTAGTTGTAAGGCAAACTAAGCAACGTTAATGTTATATTCCTAGGGATCTGAAAACAACTGTGCTCTTATATTGTGTATCCCTTAACAGGTTCTAGAATTAAGCTACCATTTATTTTCAGACTTTGGAATTTTTGGTATATGGGTGGAGAGTATGTAGGCATAAAATCAAAGGAATGAGGAAAAAAAGAAGACGGAAGCACCAGCATGTGTCAGTGCATTCCCCCTGAAAGTCTCAGACCATGGGAAATGTCAAAATTACAGAAGTAATACAACTGCGAGAGAGTTGTACAACTGGCTCAGGAGTTAAGAGCATTGGCTGCTTTTGCAGAAGACCTAGGTTCAAATCCCAGCACCACATGGCAGCTAACAACCAACCAAAACCCCAGTTGCAGGGACCCAAGGTCTTCTTCTGTCCTCCATAGGCATTGCACAAAATAGGTGCACCTACCTACATCAGGCAATATTGTCATACATGTCTTGATCTTCCTGCACTGGCCTCTATGACATAGCATGGGTAGTCAAACAATGGCAGTCTACACTCTGAAGAGGCTGAAATCCCAGTAGCCACTCAGTCTACAAACTGGTTATCTTAGTAGTCCCCATCTAGCATTGAAGGTCTGAAGGATTCTCAAATACAATTTCTCAGACCTTATTGATTATTTATTTCTGGTTATACTTTCCTTTTGGATGCTTAAGGCCACACAGTCCAGATTAACCAAGGTTTCTGTTTTCTCAAGGTCAGTTGAGGATCTGGTCCTCAAGTGTCACTCGGGGGTTTTTTTTTGGGGGGAGGGGCTTTTGGGATTTTTGGTTTGGGCTCCTTTTGGTTTTTCTTTATTAATACATGCTACAACCATTTAATAATTTATCCTTATGTAATTCCTATGGCATGTTCTATCATATAGGAATATTCATATTCATATTCTAAAAAAAGAGAGAGAATATAAAGTTATACTTCTTTTTACCTGCATGCAACTATACTGTTAAAATGTGAAGCTTCTGTACGGCAAAAGAAATAATCAAGGAGGTGAAGAGAAAACCCACAGAGTGGGAAGAAATCTTTACCAGTGACACATCTGACAGAGCATTAACATCAAGAATATATAAACTACTCAAAAAACAAATAAGTAAGAAAAGAATGACCTACTCAAAAGATGGAGTAAAGAGCTGAACAGAGACTTCACCAGTGAGGAATTAAAGATGGCTGAGAAACATCTTAAAAAGTGTTCAGCATCATTAATAATTAAGGAAATGCAAATTAAAACCACTCTCAGATATCATCTCACTCCAGTACAGCTACCTAAGATCAAGAAAACAAAAGACAACACATGCTGGAGAGGTTGTGGGGAAAGGGGAACACTCATCCACTGCTGGTGGGAATGTAAACTCATACAACCACTATGGAAAGCAGTTCTCCAGTGTGGAGAACCCTTAAAAGTCTCGGAATGAGCCTACCACCAGACCCAGTCATACCACTCCTGGGCATATACCCCAAAGACTCATCCTACCACAAAGATACATGCACATCCATGTTTATTGCAGCTCTCTTCACAATAGCGAAGAGCTGGAACCAACCCAAATGCCCCTCAACAGACGAATGGATGACAAAAATGTGATGCATCTACACAATGGAGTACTATTCAGTGGTAAAGAAAGATGACAGTATNAAGGACAACATCTGACAAGTGGGACTCATCAAACACAAAAGCTTTGTAGCAAAGGAAACAATAAGGAAGTGAAGAGAAAACCCACAGATGGGAGAAAACCTTCACTACTATAACATCTGACGCCATTAACATCCCAGAGTATATAAACTACTTAAAAACAAAGAAGTAGGCAAGACAAATGACCTATTCAAAAGATTGAGTAAAGAGAACAGAGGACTTCACCAGGGAGGAAGTAAGATTGCTGAGAAACATCTTAAAAAGTGTTTCAACATGGGGCATGGAGAGTATAGCCTAGTCAGTTTAAAGAGCACCACTCCTCTTGCAGAGGACCTTGGTTCGATCCCCAGCACCCGCATGGCGGCTAAGACCACGTAACTCCAATCCAGGAGAACTGCCATTTCCAGGGGAAGTCCGAGACCTCTTCTGACCTCCGCGGCATGTGCACACAATGGTGCACAGACCTGCATGCAGACAGTACATCATACACTACAAAAAAAATAAATAAAGTACATATAAATAATAAATCAAAGATAAAAATAAAAAAAATAAATAAATAAGCTGGGTTTCAACATCATTAAAAAAAAAAAAAATTAAGGAATGCAAAGTAAAACCACACGTAAGGTATCAGCTCATCCATCAAATACACAGCTAGAGTCAAGAAAACAAAAGACAACAGATGTGTGGAGAGTTGTGTGGGGAAAGGAACCTCATCCACACTGGTAGGAAGTAAACTGGTACAACCACTGTGTAATCGTGTGGAAACCACCTAAAAAACTCAAAATGAGCCTAACAACCTGACCCAGCCATACCACTCCTGGTAAAACCAGCATCCTACCACAAAATACATGCACAGCTATGTTTATTGCGCTCTCTTCACAATAGTAAGGAGCTGGATATTACTGGATAGACAAAATGTTGTACATCAACAAAATGGAGTTCTATGCAGTGGTAAAGAAAAGATGACATCATGACTTTGCTGGTAAATGGATGAAACCGAAGCCATTATGCTAAGGAGATAACAAGTCCCAGGAAAAAAAAAAAAGGTGAAGATGATTGCCCTCATTTATGTGATCTAACCCAAATCCCCATTTGGCAAGGCACAACTGAGCAGCTTTTATTATATAGTTTCATGTATCTGAAAACAACGGTGCTATTCCAATGTGAATCTCCTTAATGGTGCTCTAGAATTGTCCTACCACTTGTATTCACACATTGTAATTACCATATATGAATGGAAGATATGTATTCATATTCTTTTTCCCTGCATGCAACTTTACTGTTAAAATGTGACTCTCTAAATGTGTTTAGGAATTAACCTATAGTCTATTTTCAGAATTTGCAATTTTGATTTATGTGTGGAGTATATATATGCATATCTCGGAATAATATAAAATTAAAGGGAACAAAAAAAGAGAAAACATAACCAAAAAACTGACCAAAACAGTAAACTTGAGCATTGAAAAGATTATAAAAGACTGAGAAAAAGATGCAAGATAGGACTTAACATGTATGACAGAGTCCATAAGCTCTGGCGGGGGATGGGGGGATGTAAGGGGTGGGCATGGATGGGGGAATGAGTCTAGATTTGATTGAGAAATGTTGTATGAGATGCACTCAATAAAAATTAACTTAAAAAATAAAAAAGGCAAAAAAAATTAATGGCAGCTTGGATCAGTTAGAGGAAGGTCAGGAGTATTCTGGGATAGATCTAGAGTGGCAGTCAGGCCCATGTCAAGAAGACCATAAACTGCTGCTGAGCTCAGAGGCTCAGACACTACAGGGAGGAGTGCATTCCTCAAGAAGAGTCCCAGTGGAGCAAGAAATACAGGATTAGGCAGAATGATAAGATGGCTGAATGGAGGGCCCTAGTACCCGCCCTCCATGCACAATGGGCCCACACACGTTTATCCCACTTACAACACAACTACGTGTGGCACATGTGTCCAGTGTGTTCTGGATGGTCACTCGGTTGCTGTTGCTCCTGACCATCCCACGACTGAATTTGTTTACTTCCACTAGCCAAGTTTAGGGTGTGAACAGAAGAAGGTGCCAGTGAGGCTCTGTCTTCATACCTTTCTCATTGTTCAATTTTAATTATAGCACCTTTCCCAAATTAGGCACGTTGCTCACATGAGAGACTTACCATAGGCCACATAATGACCCAGTGACTGGTCTAGTACTAAGTCCTAATTCTCTTGCCTGCACAGCACTTAAAACTCCAGTGCTTCATGAAGTCAACTTTCCTTTCTATGTGTCCTGTATACATCTTTCTCCTTTACTAGGTCATATGGTTCTTGAAATCAGGAACTACATTTTAAATGTCTCCGAATCTCTCAGAAGCTTTGCACAGTGCCTGGTACACTATGAGTATAAGTTCAATAACTACTTGCTGAATTTAAAGCAATTGGGGAAATCATCCAGAGGTAGCCACTGAGAACTGACTTCACAGAAACCCTTTAGTAGAAGGCGTGAGCCTCATACTTGAGTTGACTGATTCCAAAACAGGGCACTGAATCCAGAGGAAATTAGAATTCCCAGATTTCTGTCAAAGAGTATCCGAGTTACAACATCAAGACATAATCTGATACCTAATCACTGGTCTGTGATGGTAGGAAATGGGCCCCAGCCCAATAGGCAGAAGGAAAACTGCAAAGAAAGCATTTATGGCTATAAACAATTTTTCTTTATTCCTCATCTGGGTCCTGAGGCCTGTGATTTGGCTTAAATTTTTCATTTGTGGTTGTTTGTTTCAGATAATAAAACTGTTCCCTTAAAATAATGGAGACTATATTGACTCTAAAAATAAATATCAAAAGACCAAAGTCCCTGAATGGGAGCAATTATTGCAAAAGGCCCAGCCAAGCTCAAAACAGCTGTTAAGGGATCTTGGAATAGGCAGGAGGAGCCTGGCCTCTTGGCTGATGGAGTCACACATGGGCAGGTTGACAAACTGAAACAGAGAAAATGTTAATATATGCACATAGCACCAGAGTACGGCTCTTATTTGATCATTATTGATCGCTAACTACCTGTGGCGTTTTAGGACACTTCATAAAATGGATAGAGAATGAGCATTCAACATATTAAGGAAAACAAACAATCAAAAGGCCCAAGGAAGAGCTACTTGTGAATATCTAAGAGGGATAAGACCAGGGTCCAGTTTTGCTGTTAGATATAATAAGTTGCCTAAGTAAGCAAATGAGAAGTAAGCCAAGCTGGTGGGTGTATTCAATACTGTTTATTTGCTCCTTGATGCATTCAGGGAAAGAAAGTGACAAAATCTCCCTTCAAGTACTATAGTTACCAGAAGTCTGCAGCTATTTTAGAACTGCCTTCCTCCATTTTTTTTCTAGAAGCCTCTAGAGCAAACCTTTACACACTGTTGGTGGGAATGTGAACTGGTTCACCCACTATGGAAATCAGTGTGGGAGTTCCTGAGAAAACCAAAACTAGAACTACCATATGGACCAGCTATTCTGCTCTTAGGTAGATACTGAAGGACACTAAGTCAGCATGCCACAGAGATTTTGCATAGCCATGTTTATTGCTCCATTGTTGACTGTAGCCAAGATATAGAAACAACCTACATGTCCATCAACAACAAATAGTACATACCACTCCAGAGGCTGCCAAATCAACAGATTACAGAGACATTTGCATACCAATGTTTATTACAATACTATTCACAATAGCTAAGTTATAGAAATAACCTGGATATCCAACAGCAGGGGGCATGGGTAAATAATATGTAATATGTTTATATATACATACATATATGTAGAAGTAAAACTAAGAGAACAAAAGAGACTAATGATGTGGGGATGGGAGAGGCTGGAGAGGAAAACCAGGATATGAGGGAATATGCTCAACATATGATATATACATGTATGAAAATGTCCTTACATAACACAATAGCATGCATGATGAATATACAAAATGAACATTTTTTAAATTAATTTTAAAATGTGATGTATATACATTGGAAATTGGCTGTGGGCATAGCTCACTTTATAGAGTGATCACCTACAATGTATGAAGCCCTGGGTTCAATCCCCAGAACCACATAAACTTGGCATGGTGGCACATGCCTGTAATCCCAGCGCTCAGGAGATAGACACAAGAGACTCAGCAGTTCAAGGTCACCCTCCACTATATAGCAAGTTCAAGGCCAGCCTGGAATACATGTTCAGTTACTTTCCTTGTTACCACAAGGAAAGTAACTGAACAAAATTATATCATTTGAAAAAAAGTAAATGGAATTAGAGAACATGTTAAATTAAATAAGCCACACTCAAAAAGAGAAATATCTCATGCTTTCTCTAATATGCAGAATCTGGATATTTAAATATATTAATATATCTTATATATGACAGGAAAATAGAAGGAAGGCTATGAGGAGGATAATGGACCTACATACAGAGGGAAGCAAGAGAGAGTAATAGTGGGGGAAGAAAGACAAAATGCCACCTGGGCATGGTGGTGCACTCCTCTAATCCCAGCACTGGGGAGGCAGAGGCAGGTGGATCTCTGTAAATTCAAGGCCAGCCTGGTCTACTTAGCAAGTTCCAGGACAGCTGGGGCTACAGGAAGACCCTGTCTTGAAATAAAAATAAAAAAGACAAAATGCCAAAATGTTTTATTTGCTTTCTCTTATATGTAGACTCTAGATTTAAGTTCATATGTATATCTATATGACATGTGTGTAGATAAGTAAATATATGAATATGTATATGACACAGAGGCAGAAGGCAGACTACTTGGTAGGAGGAGGGGATTAGCAGGAAGGAGAAGAGGGACAGCAAAAGATAGCAGACAAATATAAGTGAAATATGTTTTACATATGTATATATGTGAAAATGCCATAATAAAGCCCAATATTGTGTATGTTGACTAAAAAAAGTGGACTTTCTCTTAGCAGTACCCCTTCCTGAAAGACTCACTGCTTACATTAAGGGGTAATGGTAATTATCAAATCAATTCTTTTTCCATGTGCACTTGATTCTCTCCTTTATTCAACAATTGTTATGTATCTCCTATATACTAGATACTCTAGAAATGATGCCAGGAAAAGTGTTGGCTTCTGTACCCAGAAAGGTCAGGGTCTTGTGGAATTAGAAAGAAATGGACATGGAAGCTAAACAAAGTAGAGATGCAAGAGAATGGCACTGAGCCATCCTGGGCCAGACAAGGGCTGGGCCAGAAGGGGCTTCTGGAGAGAACTGAAGATGGGACCAACCTAAGGGAAAGGGCTCAGCCCTGAGGGGGACGACGAAGGATTACTGTCGTCAACTACTCAACAAGAAAAACAGGATCTAATATTGGTCAAAGACTTACTCTACATTAGTTATAAGTACTTTGAATATTTGATCTTGTTGGGTCAATACATACAAAATAAAATAACATCAACAGGCCTGCAGGAAGAAGAATGCCTGTCAAATATGCTAACATCTTTATCCCTGGCATTGTGATTGTGTTATACTGGAACAATATGGTTACATGACAAAGTGCTTTGCAAATGAAATTAAGGTGATAGACCTTAACCTAGGGCCATGGCATTCTGGATTATTCACATGGGCCCTATGTTATCACGGACCTCAGAAAGAAGAGAAGGAAGAGAAGGTGGAAGGGACATACACTCCAAGCATATCACATTCAAAGGACAGTGCTGGCTTTGAAACTGGAGGACTTTGGAACTGGGGGAAGGGAACCCTAAGCTGAGCAACATGGATGGCCTCTAGAAGATGAGAATGTTACAACCCCCAGCTAGCAAGAAAATGGGGGCCTTAGCCTTATAATCACACAGAACACAATACTGCCAACAGTCTAAATAAGCTCAGAAGTGAATGATCCCCAAAGCCTGCCATCCATGAAGCTTGGCCTAGGAAGCCAAGAAAAGTGTCAAGCCCACCAGACTTCTGACCTATGGATCTAGGCAGGGAGTAACAAATTCATATTGTTTAAACAAATAAATTCATGGTAAGTTGCTTTGGCTATAATAGAAAACTAATACAATGACAGTATCTGATTTAGTGACAAAGTAAATTGAGTGGCAAAATATACCACTGTAGCTGCATGAGCCAACAACTTTGCAAATATTCCCTTTAACTCTCAGAACAAACAGGGTCAGTATTATTCTCTTGATTTCACAGATGGAAAAACCGAAGCACAGAGCTTTTCTTTAATAACAAAGTCACAGCTAATAAATAGCAGCTTGGGCCCGAGCCCAGGACTGGGACCTGCCAGCACTCCTGTTTTTGCCTGCTGCCTCGCCGCTCCCAGGTGATTCTTTAAATGGGTTTGTGCTGAGGAGAAAGCACTTTCCTGTTCATTATCTTAATTGAACCCCAAAATAGTCTCCAAGGCAGACAGGACAGGAATTATCCTCCCCTTTTTTACAAATGGGACACTAGTCTCAACATAAACTGGAGTTTCCTGTGGTCCAATGTAAGAACATAGGCCTTCCACCCCAACTCCACTGCCATGCTCTATCTTAGCAGTGTGAAGAAATATCTACCCCACATGAGCTGCAGACAAGTACCTCACACAAGGCCCATCTTAGCCATGGCTGTGAAATGGACTGTGTTTACAAAAAGAAATACTGATGTGTTTGGGTAGTAAGTTAATATTGTAAGTGAAACCAAAACTGATAGCTGTACTACTACAGCTGGACAAGAGGGCTCGGCTCTGCTCTGCTTAGAGTGATAACTCCAGTAAATGCTGCAACATCTTCAGGTTCTGCCACAGCCGTGCTCAAGATATACCATATTGCTTTGAATGCTTCATTGTTATCCACTTATTCACTGTAGGAGTTCCCAATACAAAAGGAGATGCACAGGACATATGGCAGAGAATGATCAAGGAAGACAAGACACAAACATCAACCTTAGACCTCCACATGCACATGTGCACATGCATACAAGTGCACATACAAACATGCATATACACATACATGCATACCGTACATTATATACACACAAAAAAAAATAAAAAACATTTAAAGGTAGCAAATGGCCATCCACCACCTCTGGTTCTTACAGTCTTTGGCTACCTCTTCCACAATAATCCCTGAGCCTGTGGAGGAAAAGTTTGATATATGTATCTAATTCAGGGATAATCACTCTTATTCTCTGCATGTTGACCAGTTGTGTGTTTCTGTGTTAATTACTATCTACTGCATAAGGAAGCTTTTCTGGTGAGAATTTAGAGATGCTTTAATCTTTGAGTATAACAATAAGTCATTAGGAATCAAGTTGATACTATATCTATATAGCAGAATAATAGTACTAGGCTCCTCCCTGTAGCCTGTAGCTATCTAGCCCCATGTTCCTAGGTCTGATAGCAATGTCAGGTACGGGATCCATCCAATGAAGTGGACCTTAAATCAAGTTAGAAAGTGATTGGTTATTCCCATAATATGCATGCCACTATTGCACCAGAAGTTGTATCTAGCCAAGCCAGTTGCTATTGAAGCATGCAGGATTCACAGCTCGGTAAGGTGAATGATTATTTTTTTTCTTATACTAGCATACACAGCATCTTCCAGCACTGTGAGCACTAGCCAGTAGAGGTGAGGCTCTGAAGTCAGCACCAGCTCAATTTCTCCTTGTCTGGTCTACAGTTCATATATGTAGTGTCTTCAGCAGTAGGGACTTCCATGAAGTTTTGGTGGGTAACCAAGAGCAACCTTAAACAAAGGTCAGTTTTGTTTAAGGATCTTTGGGACCCCTGATCAACAGCTTCAAGAGAAGGAGTCTATCCTTGGCATTTGCTAGCCTATGGTATCTAATAGGGGCAATGTCTCTCTGTTACAGGGTAACTCCTTTTAATCCTTTTATAATGTGTATTGATATGCTTTAAGAAGCTTCTATAGTGGTAGGTTTTCATATGGCTTTTTCTAAAGGCCTTTACTGTTAGATAGCATCCCCACACTCCCTCCTCTGCCCTGCCCTCCCATCCCCACCCCATTTAACCCTTCCCCTGTTATATCACTACATTCAATCTTTTCTCCCAGGAAGCCTCCTCCTTCTTAGACATTTATTTGTTTCTTGACCCCTCTACATTTTCCAGTTGAAATATGTATATCTAAAAAGTCAAAGCTAGCATCCAGCTATGAGAGACAACATGTGATGTTTGTCTTTCTGGGTCCAGGTCACCTCACTCAGGATGATTATTGACAGTTCCAGCCAGTTTATCTGGGAATTTCACAATTTTGGTTTTTTGACAATTGGATAATATCCCATTATGTAAATATGCCTTACTTTCATTATCCATTCATCAGTTGATGGACACCTAGCCTGCTTCCATTTCCCTGCTATGGTGAATTTTCCAGACAGCTGAGAGTTTACGCATATGAACTCACACCATCCTGACAGTATGCACAAATACCACATCAGCTCAAGTACAGGGGGTATGATGAGGGGTTACTCCAGTAACATCCTGGGGACAACATCACAGGGTGCAAATCTGTTTATTCTATGCAACAAGCAACTTACATAGGTCTGGAGCAGGCAGCCTCTACATTATATGGCCCCACCTCCCAGCAACCAATCCTAGACCTCCATATCATCACGCGTCTTCCCAGCCAGTGGGGCATACCCAGAAAGAAGCTTGTAGACAAGCAAGTTGGCTCTTGGCACCAAATGAGTCCTAGTGTCAGGTGGCAGGGTGTGCCCTTATACTATATGTTGCATTACCTAGCGTACTAGGCAGATGTGCTTGCACATGCGCAAGATGCCCCTGAATCCAAGACTGCTGTCCCACACTCAAGCCAGACAAAATCACAACATAGATACAGAAAAGTTGATAAGAAACACCAATCTTATCTGAGGTACTATTGGGAATGATGGCTGCTGAGAAGAGGATATTCAGTCTCATTTAAGGATATGACTCTTGGTAGGTTAACCAGGCTCCAGTGGATGAACTCACACTGAAGGACATTTGGGGACACAAATTTGACTCTTTAGGCATATATATATATATATATATATATATATATATTACATGAATAAGGAGGTACAGGTAGGGGAGGGGATTCAATAACAAACAAACAAAATATATTGTATGAAATTAACTTAAAAAGAAAAAATATGGCTGGGCATGGTGGTGCACACCTTTAATCACAGCACTCAGGAGGCAGAGGCAGGCAGGTCTCTATGAGTTCAAGGCCAGCCTGGTCTACATAGCGAGGGCCAGCTGGGGCTTCAGGGAGACCCTGTCTCAAAAATGCCAAAAAAAAAAGAGAAAAAGAAACATATGAAAGCCAAAAATGGTAGCAAATGAATGTGATCATTATACTTGGGAAATACAAAAACACAATGAATAGGACCTAGACAGAAAGGTACCTACAAATTTATAGTTTTGTGTGTCTGTGTGTCTGTGTGTCTGTCTATGTGTCTATGTGTTTGTCTATGTCTATGTCAGTGTAAATGCATATGTGTGTTCAGGTGTCCACAGAGACCTGAGAAGATCATTAGATCCCTTGGAGCTGGAGTTACAAGTGTTTGTAAGCCGCCCAACATGGGTGCTAGGATCTGAACTCCAGTCCTTATGATTGAGCAGCAAGTGCCCCTAACAGCTGAGCCATTTCTCCAGCCTTGGATATATAGGGCAGAGATTCTGACAGTGAAGACCAAGAAACTTGGAGCAATCAGGCTTCTGAATTCTGCAGCTAAGAGAGTTTCCCCCCACAGTAATCCATATAAACCAGGACCTATAAAACCCAGGATCTTAATCATTGGAGAGATCCTTAATAGGCAAAACCACTGTCACAGAAAGGTGACATGCCATAAATAATTCAGTTCTTACAAAATACATCTGATCAGCTTCTCTGTCCTTCCTCTGCAAATTTAGGGTGTTTACTTAATCTTTCTGTCCCTGGATTTCTTTGTGGAACTGTGTTCCTGCAAGTAGATCACTGAACCATAGTCAGCACATAGTAAACACTCAATAAATACAGATTGTGAAACACAGCTATGGCTATGGTATAAAGTAACTGTCTTAGCATGTTTAGCAGAATCCATGAGCTCTGGTGGGGTGGGGGAATGGGTGGGAACACAGGTCTAGATTTGTTAAAAAAAATAAAAATAAATTTATGTGAAAAAAAAAGTAACTGCCTTAAGGATGTGTCTACCCCAAAGTGACCTATACCCAGTACTTGGTCTGTAAAGTTCATGCACATCTCATATCATTACTCCTCCACAAAATGGTGCATGTTGTTACACAGTGAATTTTGTCACCCTCGAAATTATACACTTAAGTCCTATCCCTGAACACCTTAGAATATGACCTTATCTGGAAATAATGTCACTGCAGGCATAATTAATTCAGTTAACATGACCTCGCATTTGAGTAGGACAGGCCCTAATCCAAAGTGACTGTGCCATTATAAAATGGAGATACTTGTACACAGACATAGGCACACAGAGAGGAAAGATGATATAAAAAGACACTGAAAGAAGACATCCATCAACAGAGCTAGGAGAGGGTGCTAAAGCAGACTCTTCATCAGAGGAGCCAATCATATATGAAGTTTAATTTTGTGCTTCTACCCTCAAAAACTGTGAGGCAATAAATTTCTGTGGTTGAGCCTAAAAGGGACTGCCACATTTGTTACTGTAGCCCTAGCAAATATCTATATTTTCTTTAAGTGTACAAAGTAAGCCTAAGTCCCTAGTATCTGGCAGTATGTCTGGCATGTACTAAGACTTAATTAGGTTGTGTTGAGTGAATGGATAAATGAATAAACATCTGATATGGCAACAATCCCAGTAAGAAGTACCAGAGAACACACTGAAGCTCATATATATATACATATATATATATATGAATTTTTTGCATTTCATAGAGTACATCTTAATCATATTTAGATCCCCTCCCCTAGCTGCACCCCTCCAAAGCCCACCTACCAGTTTTCATACATTCTGACATATATGTTAAGGCCTATCGAGTCATGTTTTTATACCCAGATGTCTCCCTGTGTGAGTTCTTCCACTGGAGCCTTTTCGGTCTATCTAGAGTCACTCCCTTAAAGAAGATCAACACTCTCTTACACAACAGTACTCAGCTGCCAATAGTTCCTTGGCCAAGGCTGGGGCCTCCTGCCATTTCCCCAGTTCTATGCTGGATGTTTATCTGACTAAGTTTGCAAGGGTCTTGTGCCTGCTGTCACCACTGCTGTAAGTTCATATGAACAAGTTCCCAGAGCCCCTGAAGACTCTGAGACTGAGGCTCTTTTAAGAACCTCAAATACGGCTGACAATAAAGTTGCTAGCCAAATTGACCATCTGAAGTGAGACCCACACAAGTGCTTGACACCATGGAGAACACTGTCTTTGGAGCCCTTTTGACAGAAAGCATAGCCATGCTCAGAAGGCCTAGCTGGGCTGGTTTTCCACGTGTATAAGGTCTGATCTTTTGGAGTAACTCCTTTTCACAGTAGACAGGATTAGGATTCAGTCCCCAGTAGATTACTAGCCAGAGTCAGCAGATCCAGGGAGCCAGCAAGTTCTCTGAACAAGGGCAGAACCAAGCCCAGGCCCACCTCCTGGAAGGGCAAAAGGGTATGTGCTCAGGAGTGCAGAAGCAGTCCCTTTGGACTGGTATCTAGGAAATGATAGGCTATGACAAAGGTCAGGCTGACATGAGGAGATGCTAGGTCCTGAACTGAGAGAAGGAGGAGTCAATGATCTCCACTGAAGAGGAATGGAGATCACGACTGAGCCAGCAAAGGAGAAAAACTGCATAGGAAAGGGGCCTGGAGTCAACAGAGGAAGAAAAGGGAGAGCATGATCTTCAAGGCAGGGCAGGAGTATGAAGAGTTAAGGTCATAATTGAATAGAGAAAAAGAAGAAAGAGGGAAAAAGGAGTTTTGTAATTGAACTATTCTAATTGACTGCTGACTCTACAGTGCTCAGATTCACCAGGTAATTGCTCAATTCTCCATTTCATTTCATCTGTGCAGCCAGAGCTGGAGCAGAGTTAGAGAGGGAGGGGGCTTAAGAACTGATTAAGGAAAATCACTCCTTGCAGGCCTTAGGTTATTCTTGTTAAAAATGATGCCAGGAAAATCATAATTAAAGTGGGAACATGGTGAATAACAAGAGACCCTTTCCTTGAATGCGAAATAAATTTTAACAGCTACCTTAGCTAAAGAACCCAACACATTCGACCTTCCAATAAGGGTAAGCAGGGTTTTCTATCAGAGTGAAATAGAAACTATAAATCAAATGTTTCCTATCTAAAGACCAAGCCAGCTCCAGTGAGTAAAATTCTGCTCTCCAACAGTCTGGTGTTTTTTCACTGGCTGGCTATCAGACTTCCTTGACTCTGGAACTCTATGGATCCTGTTTCTTCATCTTAAATCTGTGAAACTACCATCAGGAGCTATAGTCTTGACTGCTTGTGACATACTATCCAAGATAAAGAAGCTGGTCAATAATAAATACACCGGTGTGTGAGATTCTATCAAGTACATAAGGTTGAGATGGAATCGTGGAGAGGGAGGAATGAGGAACAGAGCTGGAGGCTTCTGGGGCAGAGTTACAGAATGAGTCCTGAGGTGGAGGCAGACAGCAGGAAGCACACAGGAGGCTCCTGGGGCAGAGTTACAGAACGAGTCCTGAAGTAGAGGCAGACAGCAGGAAGCACAAAGGCTCATTAGCGCACATGCCGCTTGGAAAAGAGTAAACGGGGATAATCTAATTCTCCTGATTCGGGTACAAGAAAATGTGCCTTCCCTGAGCCTAGATTATTTCCCCCTGGTCTTCATAAAACTCAGTATGGAGCCCAACAGCCTCCTTCCCTGAGGGAGAGCTTAGATCTCAAATGATTCAACTGCTTATAGAAACTTCAGGTATATTTTTTTTTCTAGGATACTGCCTGTTAACTGGAAGAGTACTCAGAGCTATTTGGCTGACTTATACCCTCTTCCTACTAAAAATATAAGAGCATCTTCCCTCAGCAGTTTGGTTCACAACAAAATAAAATATACTCCTGTGATCATAGTCACAGTCCACAAACTCCGCAGAGACTCTTTGATCACCCTAATGGTCTGCAATGTAGTGCCAGACTGAGAGCCTCAGGTGTGATGTGGCCTCTGCTGCAGCGGGAAGCCATCCAGGTGAAAAGGCAGCCTTCACAAGTGTCTGTCCTCGGCAGCCCCAGCCCATGTCTGCACTAAAAGAAGACAGGAGCTGGAGTTCTATGCAGGGGTAAAGAAAGATGACATCATGAACTTTGCAGGAAAATGGATGGAACTAGAAGCCCTTATGCTAAGTGAAGTAACATGGTCCCAGAAAAACAAAGGATGAATGATATCCCTCATCTGTGGATGCTAGCACCAAGTACCTAGTTGTAAGGCAAACTAAGCAACGTTAATGTTATATTCCTAGGGATCTGAAAACAACTGTGCTCTTATATTGTGTATCCCTTAACAGGTTCTAGAATTAAGCTACCATTTATTTTCAGACTTTGGAATTTTTGGTATATGGGTGGAGAGTATGTAGGCATAAAATCAAAGGAATGAGGAAAAAAAGAAGACGGAAGCACCAGCATGTGTCAGTGCATTCCCCCTGAAAGTCTCAGACCATGGGAAATGTCAAAATTACAGAAGTAATACAACTGCGAGAGAGTTGTACAACTGGCTCAGGAGTTAAGAGCATTGGCTGCTTTTGCAGAAGACCTAGGTTCAAATCCCAGCACCACATGGCAGCTAACAACCAACCAAAACCCCAGTTGCAGGGACCCAAGGTCTTCTTCTGTCCTCCATAGGCATTGCACAAAATAGGTGCACCTACCTACATCAGGCAATATTGTCATACATGTCTTGATCTTCCTGCACTGGCCTCTATGACATAGCATGGGTAGTCAAACAATGGCAGTCTACACTCTGAAGAGGCTGAAATCCCAGTAGCCACTCAGTCTACAAACTGGTTATCTTAGTAGTCCCCATCTAGCATTGAAGGTCTGAAGGATTCTCAAATACAATTTCTCAGACCTTATTGATTATTTATTTCTGGTTATACTTTCCTTTTGGATGCTTAAGGCCACACAGTCCAGATTAACCAAGGTTTCTGTTTTCTCAAGGTCAGTTGAGGATCTGGTCCTCAAGTGTCACTCGGGGGTTTTTTTTTGGGGGGAGGGGCTTTTGGGATTTTTGGTTTGGGCTCCTTTTGGTTTTTCTTTATTAATACATGCTACAACCATTTAATAATTTATCCTTATGTAATTCCTATGGCATGTTCTATCATATAGGAATATTCATATTCATATTCTAAAAAAAGAGAGAGAATATAAAGTTATACTTCTTTTTACCTGCATGCAACTATACTGTTAAAATGTGAAGCTTCTGTACGGCAAAAGAAATAATCAAGGAGATGAAGAGAAAACCCACAGAGTGGGAAGAAATCTTTACCAGTGACACATCTGACAGAGCATTAACATCAAGAATATATAAACTACTCAAAAAACAAAGAAGTAAGAAAAGAATGACCTACTCAAAAGATGGAGTAAAGAGCTGAACAGAGACTTCACCAGTGAGGAATTAAAGATGGCTGAGAAACATCTTAAAAAGTGTTCAGCATCATTAATAATTAAGGAAATGCAAATTAAAACCACTCTCAGATATCATCTCACTCCAGTACAGCTACCTAAGATCAAGAAAACAAAAGACAACACATGCTGGAGAGGTTGTGGGGAAAGGGGAACACTCATCCACTGCTGGTGGGAATGTAAACTCATACAACCACTATGGAAAGCAGTTCTCCAGTGTGGAGAACCCTTAAAAGTCTCGGAATGAGCCTACCACCAGACCCAGTCATACCACTCCTGGGCATATACCCCAAAGACTCATCCTACCGCAAAGATACATGCACATCCATGTTTATTGCAGCTCTCTTCACAATAGCGAAGAGCTGGAACCAACCCAAATGCCCCTCAACAGACGAATGGATGACAAAAATGTGATGCATCTACACAATGGAGTACTATTCAGTGGTAAAGAAAGATGACAGTATGAACTTTGCAGGTAAGTGGATGGAGCTCGAAGCCATTATGCTGAATGAAGTAACACAGTCCGGGAAAGACAAATGGAGAATGATTTCCCTCACTTGTGGATGCTAACACCAAATCCCCCAGATGAAAGACAAGCTGAATGACATTATGGTTAACAGGCTCTAGAATCCACCTACCAATTATTTTCAGATTCTGTAATTACTGTATATGGGTGGAGAGTATGTATCCTTATTTTAGAGTAATATAAAATTAATGGAGGAAAATGTGAATTCCTAAACAAAAAAAAAAGACTGAGAGAAAGATGTAGGACAGTTATGGCAGAATGCATGATCTGGGATGGGGTGGAGTGGAGTGGGGGGAAGGGAAAGGGGAATAAGCCTGAACTGAATTGAAAAATGATGTCTGAAATACACAAAACATCAACAAATAAATTAAAAAAGCAAAAAAGTGAATCTCTAAATGTGCTTTGGAATTAACCTATATTTTCTTTTCAGATTTTGTAATTTTGATTTATGTGTGGAGTGTATATATGCATATTTTGGAATAATATAAAATCAAATGGGAACAAAAAAAAAAGAGAGAGAGAAAAACCTATTCAAAGAACTGACCAAAACAGTAAACCTATGCACCGAAAAGGTTATAAAAGACTGAGACAAGATGCAAGACAGGACTTGTGTATGACAGAATCCATGAGCTCTGGCAGGAGCCAGAGGGGGGCATGAGGGGTGGGCATGGATGGGGGAATGAGTCTAAATTTAATTAAGAAATGTTTTTTTTAATTTTTTATTTAATTTTATTTATTTCTGTATGTGTATGAATGTACTGTCTGCATGCAGGTTTGTGCACCCGTGTCGTGCAATGCCACGGAGGTAAGAAGAGGGTGTCGGATTCCCCTGGAACTGGAGTTCTCCAGGAATTGGAGTTTCAGACGGTTCTCGGCCACCATGTGGGTGCTGGGGATCGAACCGGGTTCCTCTGTAAGAGCGGTCGGTGCTCTTAACCACTAGGCCATCTCTCCAGTCCCTAAGAAATGTTTTATGAAATGCACTCAGTAAAAACTAAAAAAAAAAAAAAGACGAGAAAAAGATGCAAGATAGGACTTAACATGTAAGGCAGAGTGCATGAGTAGGGGGTGCAGGAAGGGCATAAACTTGATTAAGAAATATTGTATGAAATGCACAAAAGCTCAATAAAAATTAAGGAAAAAATATAGCGCCATACCATGAAAAAAATAAAATAATAATGTAGAAATTAAGTCATTGAAAGTGCAGTGCTCTAATGAGTAATCTTCACCTCTTTCCTCTGCTCTCACCCCACCAGGCTCCCTCCATGCTCCGTGTTTGCACAGACTCAGTCCAACCTTGAAGCAGTGTCTCAGAAATATCCTTGGATGTGACTTGAAATAGAAAAGAGAAACCTGGGAGCAGAGGGTACATGTGGGGAGGGAGAATAAGAGATGGGTCGGAGGAGCGGGAGAGGTACAAGTAAATTGTATATGAAAACACCATAAGGAAACTGGTACTTTGGATCCCAACTCTTAAAAATAAAAATAATTGAAATACAAAATAAATAAAATCATCTTCAAAATCTGAAAGTATCATTGACACATTTATGTATTCTGATGACACCTGCCATTTACTTCTGGCAGCTATACACGAAGGTTTCTGGTAGATGCCACCCACCTTCCCACTTGCAAATGCCTTGGTCCAATGGCTCTTGCCCCTGTGTTCCATTAGAATCACCTTGTAAGTGTTTGAAAAGAAAAATACCAGTGCCACCAACACCCAGGCTGCAACCTGACAACCTGAAGAGACTGGCTTAATCAATCCGGAACAAATTCCCACCTGGCAACTGTGGATTTCTTTCTTTTTATTTTTATTTTTATTTTTTTTGACACAATGTCTCCCGATAGCTCCAGCTGGCCTGGAGCTCACTCTGTAGACCAGGCTGGCCTTGAACTCACAGAGATTCACCTGCCTCTGCCTCCCAAGTGCTAGGATTAAAGGCATGTCCCACCATGCCCGGCTTAAAGACTATTCTTATCCACCATGTGGGTGCTGGGAATTGAACCCAGGTCCTTTGCAAGAGCAGTTGGTGCTCTTAAGCACTGAGCCATTTCTCCAGCCCCAGAACTATGAATTTCAAAACCTCCAGAGGGAACTCTAATGTGGTGCCAGGGTGGGCTATAGAGTCACATGCCAAATCCTCTGGGTCTCCACAAGACAGATGACTGTTCTCAGATAGTACCTGCCACAGGTGATTAAGTTCTCAAAGAGTATATGTACTTCCAGAATCTGCAGCTCTTTAGAGGTCATACCCAATGTGTAAGCTAGAGTAAACACCACCTATTTGTTAGATGGCATAAATATTTATTGAATGCTTGTATGGACCAAACACTATGTAAGAAACAAAGACAGTAGCATGGGCTTCCAGCAATTTCTCAATTTATTATGTTCTCCCTTGGGCCCCTTGACACAGGGAAGCTGGTTTCTGTTGTGGATTCCATCTGTCTGTCTACCTAGCCATCTATCATCTATCTATATCTGTCTATCTATCTATCTATCTATCTATCATCTATCCATCTTTCTATCTGATACACATACCCAGATCCATTTACCTGGTAATCTCACCATTCACCTCTATCAACAGCTGATCTCTGACATCTTTATAAGGTTCTGTATGGCAAGCATATAAGAGAACATGGTCTGAACACACCTCACACCCCTGCTCTTCTTCTCTGACTTATCTCCTGATCAAGTCTCTACTATATTAGCCTAAGAATGGAACTATTGATAAATATTCAAGAAGCCCAAATAAAGGACCATCTCTACCTGTTCTGTCCTTTTAAGCATTTAATTTTTACTAAAGTGTCAGGAATGAGCATAATCATGAAGCTCCCCACCCAGATTTCATGGGCCTTATTTGTGCCTGAAAGCTCGAGTGAGGAGAAAAACAATGGACTGGCAGAAAGCACCTCTTACACAGGCACTTATAAGACAAAGTATAGGCCCCAAAGAGTGGCCATGATCCATCACAAACCCCTCCACCTTTGCTCTGCTCTGCTGTGCCTCCTGCCCACCTTCATCATTGCTGCCTATTACAGTTACATCAGCATCAGTCTAGACTCCCAGCACTAGCTGATCCTCAGTGTGTGGTCCCAGAAACCATGCCACAAAGGCTGGGCTAGGACGCCTGGTCTGAACACAACTGTGTAGAGATTGTTCTAGAGATTCTTGCTTATTATCTCTAATCTTCACCCATCCCAATGAGTTGGATGCTTCTGTTACTCAACACACAGATGAGGAAACTAAAGTACAGAGTTTGATCAATGTCTTTGCACTTACACAAGATCCATGAGGCAGAAGCTGAATTCAAATCCAGGCCACTTAGTTAGAGGTCCTGCTTTTACCCATCCCTCTACAGTGTTGGGACTTAGACAAATAAACACAGTTGTTTCTGAGGTATTGGGGCACTAGGAGGCAGCTGGAACACGGATTAACTATAACACTGTGTGACCATGAGAAAATCACCAAACTTCTCTAAGTATCGGTTTCCTCCTCTAAAAAATGAGTCTAACATTTGGATTGCAAGGTTTTTTGACAAAAAGTTTTCATATCTATCTATATCCCCCTTTTTTAATATTAGGTTTTTATTTTTGACCCATGAGTCTCACAAAAAGCAAATATATACCTATCGGGTGGAGTCAAGGCACAGATTTCATCAACTTTACCCATGCTGTTTTGGGTTACTGTATGTGATTAACTTGGGAAACAAACTTTATTTTTAAATTAAATCATCCTATAGGTGAAAGAG
>VZQC01014711.1:2877790-2905757 GCA_009823505.1 Rhizomys pruinosus
TGTCCACTTGTGCCCCTTTTCTAAAGCCAGAGAAAATCTGTGGAAGAAGGAAGAGGGGACGTGATAGAAAAGTAGGGCTGTGATGGTGGGTAGAAAGGGATGAAACTACAGCAATATTGTTGTCATCTTTTGATCCACTTGTTGACATACTAAGCCCCCCTCCAGCTGGATGGATGGGACTGTGGGCTTGTGTTTTGGGCACAACTGCCTTCAAATTGGTTTACATGAAAGGTGCTTGTACATAAGAAAAATAGTAAAAAAAAAAATAAAGGAAAAAAATAAAGAAGTAATGAAAAAGAAAAAGAAAAATAAAAAACCGAAATATCATAAAAGATGATGTAAACCTGAGCTGGATGGAGGCTTGTGGGCAATTGGATATGACAAATAGTGGAAACACAATATTTCTTATACTTGGTGTAGGAAAATTCCCCCCCAAAGTTGGGCTCAAAGTTGGTATTGCTAAACTGGTTTCTAAATTCCAAATTGTTTCTAAAATTGATTGTAGTGATGGTTGTACAACTCTGTTGAAGGTACTAAAAATCATTGGAGGAGTCAGAAACTGGAACACATTCAAGAAAGCCTGCTTCCATCGTGACTCCCACATCGTGTGGAGCTGGCAGTTATGGAGCAGCCTTACTGTGTTCGGTCTTCAAGTCGGTGCTGTTACTATGTTTATGCCTGAGTGGAATACTGCAAGCACAACATTTCTTGGCATTCCTTGTGTTTAAATAGTGGATGATATGGTTTATGAACTAGAAGGGAATTAGCAGAAGGGGGGGCAAGAGAGTGGATGGGAAGCTGGAGAGATGGCTCAGTGGTTAGAAGTACTGGCCGTTCTTGCAGAGGACTCAGATTCGGTTCCCAGCACCCATATGGTGGTAACAACCATCCATAACTCCAGTTCCAGGCAATCTGATGCCTCCATGGGCATGTGCAATGTACACATGAATGCACGCATGGAATATAAAATCAGACAAAACATTCAACATATAGATAAAGCAAACAAATAAAGGAAATTTAGAAAAGGGGACTAATGGGGTAAATGGTCATGTCATATTTATATAACATATGAAAATGTCCCATAATGAAACACAGTTATTATATAAGAAAATAGAACATGCAGGCTGCCCCTTCGGTACTTGTAAAGAATCAATGGCCAATCAACTGGAGAGGTAACTCAAGCTTCCAGTAAACCATTAAAAACCCCCATTGTATACGTGCAAGATTAAATAGCTTTTAAAAAGATTTTTATTTATTGTTTTTCATTGTAGAAATATATAAGTGTACTGTAAAATGCAGATAGTAGGTATTGTGTCACCCATGTACGTTGCAATGCTCCTGACGGAGTCAGAAAGAGGTGGCAGTTGCCGCCCCCCCGGAATTCTTGGAACTTTGTTTGAGATAACGCACCTCCATTTTAAGGTGCTTGGGATTGGAACCCAGTTCCTCTACAATAGCAGTCAGTGCTCTTAAACGTAACCGCTGATCCATCCTCCATCCCTCAGATGCATCTAGCCTTTGATCAGGGTTTACTCAGTGCCTGGCTCCTTGCTAAGCACTTAGCATGTCACCTATTGAATCACTCGCACTAACACTGGGAGCACCATTGTTAGACTCATTTTTTTATTTCCTTTTTCTTTTTTAAAAATCTTTTTATTTTATTTATTTTTATTTGTTTTATTGTGTATTTGTATTGCCAAGATATCAGATGCATTTCTTTCCTATTTCAGTTCAGGCGTTATATCCTCTTCCCTTCCCCGCGCCCCCCCCTAACCCATCCGAATCATCAGGCATTCTGCCATACTTCTTTTTCGCAGTCTTTCTGGTTTTTTTTTTTTGTTGGTTGTATGTTGTTGTTTTAGTTTGTTTTTTTAACAGACATGATATTTGTGAGTACAGAGCATCCTCATGTAAAACCATTTGCGAGCAGTTGTGCCAAAACCCAACAGCTCATGGGTCCCACCACCCACCATTAGAGGGGGGAGCTTGTAATGTTCACACTCAAGTGACAAATGAAATGTCCGGTCTATTGTGTGTGTTTCATGCACATTCACCCCAATCTTCAGCCCTTACAATTCTAACCGGCCTCCTCGGTTCCCAATGTGTTCCCTAGGACTTAGAAAGGGGGCCCCCAAACAGGTGGAATGAGATGCCAAACAGTCTACGTTTCTCTGGAGCTGTATTTCTTGGCTCCCTAGTCCCAGATCTGGCTGTTTTTTTTTCTTTCATGGGCTTGGCTTGTCCAGGCAATAACCTTTCAATCCTACTAATGAAGCACAGAGCATAGATATATAGGATATAAACAATATAATAGCCTTTACGGTACTTACTAATGAAGCACTCCAATGGATGTATAGTATTGTAAACATTAACTAGTGATGGTTATGGTGCGTTAATTGGTATAAGATAAGAATTTGCTGTTGTCCACATCTTTGATTAAAACTGTATAACAATTAACTGAGGGGGATGTAAATAAACAAATTTCTCGCGATAATGTCTGCTGTCCTATAGTTCACCTGGCAGCACTCTTTAGTTCTCTGAATTCTTCTTTATTTTCTTTAATTTCTCTGCATAGGTCTGCAATTATTCCTCTAAGATCTGTTCCTTGGGTCTCCTCCAAGGGGATCCCATTGTAGCTATCTCCTACAGGTTTGGTAGAGCCTGGTGCGGGATTATCCTGTGCCGTTCCCATGTTGTCCCTTCGTCGTGTCCCTGGCATGTGGGTTTCCCTTTTGTGGTTCAGATCACAAATGTCTTTTCACTATGTTAGTGGATGGTTTTGCTTGCCTCCTTCGAGTGCTTTTTTTTTTCTTTCCTCCTCCTTGTTTATGGAGTATTGACTTGTCTAGGTTTCAGGCTTTCAATTTTGTTTATATATTGGATATTGCAAGCCTAAGTCACTCTTCTCTTCCTGTTCTGAAGGTTCTCCAAAAAAAAAGTCCACTTGGATACTCTCTCACCAATTCCCATTGCGGGGGAAGGGGGATATGCCTGACCTAGCTCACGCCCCAGTACCTGCCTGAGTGACTTCTGGGTTCCTGTGCCTCAGGAGCTGGCTGTACAAAGCCACAGAGGCACCAAACCCAAACCTGACCCACTGGTCACCGGCCTCAAATGCAAAGGGCGGTCCCACCCAGACGGCCACCCCCTACGAGAGGGCTCAGAGTTGCAACCCCCTTCCAGCAGCCCAGGAGACAATCTACCCCAAAATCTACCTGCCTCAGTGACTTCTGGGTTTCTGTGCCTCAAGAGCCAGCCCGCACAAAGCCACAGAGGCACCAAACCCAAAGCCGACCACTGGTCACCAGCCTCAAATGCGAAGGGCGGTCCCACCCAGATGGCCACCCCCTACAAGGGGGCTCAGGGTTGCAACCCCCTTCCATCATCAACACAGGAGACAATCTCACTTTTCTATATATTTTGGATGTTTCATATGATGGAATGATGGAGAATGTGGTCTTTGTGATCGGCTTCTTTTACTAGTATAATTTTTCATTGTTAATCCTGGTTTAGTATCTGCATGAGTTACTTTTCTTGATGCAACTTAAAACCTCACTGAAGCAACTTAAGAGAGGAGTGTCTATTTTGGCTCTTGGTTTAGGAGGAGTCAGATCATTGCTACTTGGAAGGCAAAGCAGAGTGGTTATGGCTGCACGAGAACACAGCTGCTGCTTCTCACATGGTAAGCAGACAGAAAGCAGAGAGCGAGGCAGGGACCAGGAGAGACTATAACCTTCAGGGTCTGCTCCCAGCAACTTCCCGCCACTAGCAAGGGCCCACATCCCAAAGTTCTACAACCTTCCAAAACAGTGCCACCAGCTGGGGACCCAGTGGTCCAACACATGAAACTGTGGGGAATATTTCGCACCTAAATCAAAGCAGCATTATTAATACCTCAATTTTTTTTACTGTCAAATAGCTTTCCACTGTACCATTCATTAATGAATACTGGATTATTGTTGCTGCTGCTGGGGTGTGTGTGTTTGTGTGTGTGTGTGTGTGTACATGTGTATGTGGAGGCCAGGGGTTAAAATCAGCTGTTATCCTCTCCCACTCTTCAACATTGTTTTTTTGACATAGGATCTCTTTACTGAACTCACAGATCACTGATTCGGATAGACTAGCCAGCAAAATACAGGGACCCACCCATCTCCACACACCCTATCCCCCAGGGCTAGAGTTCCAGATATGTGTAGCCACACCAAGCTTTTACATGGGTGCTGGGAATTCAAACTCAGGTACAAACACTTTACCTACTGTTCTAGTTTGTCTTCAGTTGCTGTGACAAAACATACTGACCACTACCAACTTGGGGAGGAAAGGGTTTATTCAGCTCACATCTCCTGGGTCACAGTTCATCACTCAGGAAGCCCAAGGTAGGAACTCAGGGCAGGAACCTGGAGGCAAGAGCTGAAGCACAGACCATGGAGGAATGCTGCTTACTGGCTTGCTCCCCTGGCCCACGCCCAGCCTGCTTTTTTTTTTTTTCCAAAGCCAATTTTTTATTGAAACTTTGTGCATTTCATACAAAATTTCCAATCAAATCTAGACCCGTGCCCCCTTCCTTCCCTCCCCACCCCACCAGAGCTCATGCATTCTGCCAAACATGTTTTTTATCTTTTTCTCAGTCTCTTTTAAAATTTTCAAAGCAGGGGGGCTGGAAAGATGGCCTAGCAGTTAAGAGCACTGACTGCTCTTGCAGAGGACCCAGGTTTGATCCCCAGCACCCACATGGCAGCTAACAACCATCTGTAGCTCCAGTTCCGGTGATTTTAAGACCTCTCCTGTCCTTGGTGGGCATTAGCAAACATTCATATACATAAAATAAAAATAAATAAATCAGAAACCTTTGAAAAAAATTTTTTTCAATGCAGAATTTTACTGTTTAAAGCAGAAGTTCCAGCCTGCTTTCTTATACTGTACATAACAACCTGCCCAAGGGTGGCACCACCCATAGTGGGCTGGTCCCTCCCACATTGCTCAACAATCAAGACAATTCTCCACAGACGTGGCTACAGGCCAGTCCAATGGAGCCAATTCCCCAGTTGAGGCTCCCTCAACCCAGCTGTGTCAGGTTGACACTAAAGCTCTCCAGCACAGCTACTGAGCCATTTTCTTAGCCCTGGTTCTACTTTTTGCGTATTGTTAATAATGCTCCTTGACCATTTGTAAACAAGTTTTTGTGTGGATTTATGTTTTTAATTTTCTTATGTATATACATAAGAGTAAATTGCTGGGTTGTATGGTAATTCTGTGTATAACCTTTGGGTAGCTGCCCAACTGTTTTCCAAAGCAAATAGCCACTAATCTGGCATTTGTTTCTATGACCTAGAACAAAAAACTATGCTACCAAGCCTCAATTTATTCATCTGGTAAGTGACGATATTATGTTCCAAGGAGAGTTTGTATGCCCACTGCCTGACACAGGGTCTGATGTGAGAGGTCCTCTGTGTCCCTGTTGGTCTTCTGACCCACCCTGCCTCTCCAATTTGCCTTGGGAAGGCCCATGCTGCAGATGACCTCAGTGTAGCCTAACTGCGGAGTTAGGTGGAGAAAATCTACTGCAAAGGGGAACTTCCTTCCTGGATCTTGTCACCAGTCTAAGAAGTCAAGGAAACCATAAAACAAGCTGTTCTCTGCCTAAGTGTCCAAAAGCAAGTGAAGAAGAAATCAATAACCTAAGTTTTATTTGCTAATGTAAATTGGTGGAAAACATACCACAGAGGTCTCTGTTAGGACAACAATCTCTGGATTGCCAGTTTCTTACAGATGGCATCTCTAGTAAAGCAAAAGTCATTGAGACCACTGTCCTCCCAGGCAAGGTGGGGAAGCATAGCATGTTTGTTTCCGACAGGAGCGATAGCAGTCCATCAACCCCAAACCACAATAACAAAAACTGCAAAAACAATGCTGTGTTTTTAGAGCAGTTAGTATTTAGGGCTAAAAAAAAATCCCTTAGGCAGATGTACTTCACTACAGAACTTGGTTTCAGAATTATTTTGCAAAACCTGAAGGAAGAAAAAGACAAACAAAGCTAGAAAAGTTGGAGCACTCGATATTCCATGTATTTCACAGTGCAAAGAAGAGTTCTGCTCTGGGGACAACAGACTGGACGTTTGGAGCATTTAGAAAATAAAAGTCCTTGTATCTCTTACTGCAAACATAGTAACAGGACTGGCTGGAAGACTGAATACAAGTGAGGCTGCTCCATAACTGTCGGTTTCACATAGCTGTTGGGGTTGCAAATAGGAGTGAGCCACCAGTGCAGGCCTTCTGGCCTGGACAGCGGCTTCTGCATTTGTCTGCACTAGTACAAGTTACAGAGCAGGAAAAAGAAATCCATTCTTTTCCTGGAGACATTAATCAAACCTATCAAAGACAAATGAGAAGGAGAGAGGGGAAGAAATAGAGAAGAGAAAGGAGGTAGGAAGGAGGGAAGGAGGGAGGGAGGGAGGTACAATAAAAGATTTAAGGAAGAAATACAGTGAATTTGCAATTTGCTTGCTGTTACCATGGGAAAATTATTAAGAAACCTAAGGGTTTTTTTAAATAAAATATTTTATTGATGTTTTATGTATTTCATACCCCATTTTTCAGTCCAATTTAGACATATTCCCCTTTCCCTGACTCCCACCCTACCCCAGTTCATGCATTCTCTCATACATGTCTTGCATCTTTTTCTCAGTCTTTTTAAAGTTTTTCTCTGTGGAGGTTTATTGTTTTGGGTAGAATTTAACTGAAGAAACCTAAGTTTTATAGGAAACTTTAAAGTAACTAGAAGCCACTTTGTTCTTTGTTTGAACACATACACACACACATACACATACACACACATACACACACATACATACACACACACACACACACACACACACACACACACGCACGCTGAGTACCACTGCCTACACAACTGGCTTAAGTTGCTAAGTGCAGTGGTGCACACCTTTAATCCCAGAACTCAGGAGGTGGAAGCAGGAAGATCTTTGCGAGATCAAGGCCAGCCTGGTCTACATACTGAGTTCCAGGAAAGCTGGAGGGACCCTGTCTCGGAAAAAAATCAATTGTCTTAAGTATCCAGTTATTATTGAGTAGAAATATGTATTAGACAAATATACCTGTCACTCTCTGATGTGATGGGGCTGAATTCGACATGAGGCAAATGTGTACACAGCCCTTCAATGATTACATTACAGGAGTCAGCCCCTGCAGTCAGCCCTGCAGTCAGCCCCTGCAGTCAGTCCCTGCAGTCAGCCCTGCAGTCAGCCCCTGCAGTCAGCCCTGCAGTCAGCCCCTGCAGTCAGCCCCTGGAGGCCTGGACCCCAGCAAACACTCCTTATGGGAGTGGGAGTAGGAAGTGGAATGTCCAGTCCTAGAGCCAGAGAATAAACACAGTCTGTGGCCTTATTTTATGAAACCAAAGTATGAGGAAAAGGATGCTTAAAAATATATATTTTAGTTCTGAATTAGAAAGAAAAACTGAGCTGGGTGTGGTGGCTCGAGCCTTTAATCCCAGCACTTGAGAGGCAGAGGTAGGCGGATCTCTGTGAATTCAAGGCCAGCCTGGTCTACAGAGTGAGCTCCAGGACAGCTGGTACTAAAAGGGAGACCCTGTCTCAAAAATACCAAAAAAAAAAAAAAAAAAGGAAAAAACTAAGAAAGAAAAACTGAAAAATCCAATCTCTAAATGTAAATTGTTTGCCCAAGCCTGAGGCTTTGCTAGGTTGCTGTCTCCCTCCCCTGCCTCAGCTAGCCTGGTTGTCCTCTGTCTCTACACATAGGCCACTTCAATGGCCTTGGTCCCCGAGCTGTGAAGGTCTGTACTTGATCCTATGTGTGTCTGTAGGGCGCTGTAACTGCTTCCTCATGAAACTGTCCGCTTAGGCCTCATCTCTCTCTCTCTCTCTCTCTCTCTCTCTCTGGACTGAAAACCCCTAGAAGGAAAGGAAAGGAGGCGTGAGGAATCCTCAGCTCCACACAGGGCTGACGCTTACAGGACCTGGAGAGCCTGGCCTGGTCCACTTCGCCGAAGTCTCCAGCTAGGTGAGAAAAAAATAGAGCCACCCAAAAGTGGGTTCAGCTCTGAAGGAATGGAATGCATCAGCCAAGAAAAAAGAAAAAAAACAGGTCAAATCCTGGGCAAAGAAGGTCGGTTAGGGCGAAAGACATCTCAAGAATACAGTATGGCCACTCTCCAGTCAATGGCCACTTCAGCTTCATTGCTACAGCTGGACTTACAGCAAAGACAACCACTTGGCAGTGATGTTTAGAAAGCCAAATCCCTTTGCCATGACACAGTGTTGTTATTAAATGAAGAGCTTAAATCCTGAGTACAGATTAATTGAACAGAGGCATGTGGCCTGGAGTTCAAATCCTGACTTTGCTACTAGCAGGCCAAAAGGCAGATCACCTACTCTCTCTGCCCCTTGGTTTTCTTATCTGCAAACCACAAATAATAACAGCTGCCACTGCAGAGTTGTGTTGATTAGATTAAGTCACAAACAGCATATATTTGGCACTCCATTAAGTGATATTTCTTAGTGATAGATGTGTATGTGTGACAATGTTTCACCAACATTCAGAGTTATGATTCCCAAATATTTACTAAATTTGATCCTATTGTGTCAACTAATATAAAGACAAGCTATATTTCCCATCCTCGGGGAAATCATAGTGTATTGAATTAAGCAGACTCGTGTCCAGCTGTAACACACAGAGGTTAAGGCACTTGCCTGAGGCCTCTGGAGAATAGAAGTGGGACAGAAATATGGATCCAGTCCTTTCTAGATTCTGCTCTTTACCAAAGCTCTGATTCCCTGGGAGGGAAAGGGGGCATTTCATGTGGCTGTGCCCCTTCTTTGGAAGGTAAATAAGAGAAGAAAATAATACTATAATCAGGTGGTAAACAGTGTTTCCTGTTATAGATGTGTTCGCAGTTATAACAAAGACGGAAAATGAGGCAAAAATATGTTTTATTTATTGAGTGGTTCCAATGAGGAGCTGTTTCTCAAATAGTGGAAAAAAAAAATGTACCGAGCTTCTATGCGGGTCCTGCCCCTCAGTGATTCCTCTTTTCCAGACAGCCACCTGCTGAAAATAAATGTTAGTAAATAAATAAATAAGACAAAAGAAATGCGTTCATATATACATGGAGGGAGGAAATCTCAAATGAGATAGGGCTGAGGTGATAGCTCAGTTGGTAAAGACCTTGTCTTATAACCATGAAGACCTGCGTTCAATCCCTAGAACCCACATAAACAAACACTAGATGTTGTGACACACACTGTAATCCCAGCCCTGGCAAAGCAGAGACAGATTCCTGGAGCTTGCAACCAGCCAGTCTAGTTTACTTGGTGAGTTCCAGGTCAGTGAGACCCTGTCTCAAAACACAAGGAGAAGGTGGAGAGATGGCTCCATGAGCACCAGCCCTTGCTGTGTAAGCATGAAGACCTGAGCGGGAATCTTGGGCATCCGCGTCAAAAGCCAGGCGTGGCTGTATATGGCTGTAGCCCAGGCACTGGAGACAAAGCAGAATCTCGGGACTCACTGGCTAGCCAGCCTAGCCAAAATAACAAGCTCCAGGTTCAGCGAGACCCTGTATCCATGGAATAAGGTCAGAGTGATAGAGCAGGATGCCCAATGACCTCCTCTGGTCTTACAGGAGTGTGTGTACCTACAGGAACACACACCCAAATCCTCCACCACCACCACCACCCATACATAATAAACAAGGTGAACAGTGCCTGAGAAACAGCACCTGAGGTTGACCTCTGGCCTGCATATGCATATGCACACATATTTTCTGCACACCCAAACACACACACACACACACACACACACACACGCACACATGCAGAATTATATGTGAAAGAACAAAATCATTTATTAACAATTCAACTTCAACTTCTCCTCCTTCAGAAGCCTCAGTCCTGACAGTCCTCTGAGTAGAGCAGAGTGAGAGACTTTCAGATCTGGGTTTGGGAGCAACAGGTATTCTGCACAAGGAACCAAGAACTATTGAGAGGTCCTGTAAGGATAGATCTCAACCTCCATTCCCCTCAATAAATATAGATTGAATATCCACTTCACACCAGACATCAAAGTCCCTGACACGGGATCCTCTGCTGTACTTCACACATTTGACATGGAGCTGGTTATTGTTCCCTGAATGGGGAAGCGTCCTCTGAAGGTGGAATGACTTCTTGAAAGTGAGACGATTGCCTGAGAATTAGTCTATATGAAGTGTATGTGTTTTATGTTGACAAGTGGACATAGGGCTTTCCTGTTTCTACAGGAAAGAAATGTTGATGTTGTTTAGGTTTCCATTTGTTTTTTGTTTTGTTTTGTTTTGTTTTAATTTTTTTATTTATTTTTGTATGTGTATGAATGTACTGTCTGCATGTAGGTTTGTGCACCCCTGTCGTGCAATGCCGCGGAGGTCAGAAGAGGGTCTCAGATTCCCCTGGAACTGGAGTTCTCCTGGAATTGGAGTTACAGACGGTTCTTAGCCTCCATGTGGGTGCTGGGGATCAAACCTGGGTCCTCTGCAAGAGCAGTCGGTGCTCTTAACCACTAGGTTATCTCTCCAGCCCCCCATTTTGTTTTTTATTTTTTTTATTTATTTCTGTATGTGTATGAATGTACTGTCTGCATGCATGTCTGTGCACCCGTGTCGTGCAATGCCGCGGAGGTCAGAAGAGGGTATCGGATTCCCCTGGAACTGGAGTTCTCCTGGAAATGGAGTTTCAAACGGTTCTCAGCCGCCATGTGGGTGCTGGGGATCGAACCCGGGTCCTCTGTAAGAGTGGTGGGCGCTCTTAACCGCTAGGCCATCTCTCCAGCCCCTCCCCCCATTTGGTTGTTTTAAGGCAGGGTCTCCTGTAGCAGGGCTGGCGTTGAACTGACCGTGTAGCTGAGGATGACCTTCAACTCCTGGTCATTTTGTCTCCACTTCCTGAGTACTGGGATCACAGGTATGAACCACCACACCCGGCAAGTCTATACTTTGAAGCAGGTTGAGGAAGGAACCAGGGGTTGTGGAGTGTTACTCAGAGGGCAGAACTGCGTTTAGGTTAAGTTCAGGGAGAGGCTGTCTACAAAGAGCAGGGGGCGTCTGGCCTTCATTAGACTTTCGCCAGAGGCAAAATTTAGGTGAGGTAGAGACTGACTCAAAACAAAGGGTCTGCGTTTCCATCCTAGCTCTGTGGCATGCTGGCTATGAGATCCTAAGTAGATAAATCACAGAATCTCCTGGAGTTTCCCTACAAACTCACCTGCAAAGGAACAATATGTGTTGTGCTTCACAGCAAAAATGAGTTAACGTCACTGAAAGTGGCTTAAAACCAGCACAGAGATCTCAGAGGTGAGACCTGTGGCAAAGCTTCTGGATTGTTCCAACTCCTTGTCTCCATTCTGCCTAAGGTTCCAGCCCTGTGAGAACTACGATTTGTATCTGGGTTTGCTTTTTTGCATCTGTGCCTTTAGAATCCTTTCACGTTATTTCTTTTCCTAGAGAATAGAGGGGCAGGTGGAGATCTAGCATGCCAACTGCAGAGTTCACTGACAACCCTTATTCTAGCTCTGGCTTTGGCAAGTCACTGTTCTGATGGAGTTTCCTCATCTTTAAATGAGAAAGTTGTGACTGATGATCTCTAAGACCCCTTGGGTTCCAATGTTCTATAATCTCTTAGAAGACTCCTCCTGAGGCTGGAGAACAACCCAGAGCTCTGGCACATTTTACTGCCCAATTAGCAACATTTATTCAACATTTTTGTCAGGTATGTGCTTCTATTTCAGGCATTTGGCACCAACTCTACAAATCAGACTTCTTGGATGACTCCAGTGTTTTAACTGTCTTCAAACATGTGACATCAAGCATGCCACTTTCTCCCTTCATCTACCAACTTTGTACTTTTATCAAAAAAGAAGAGGTACTGAGTCCATCTGGCATGATTTGCTTTGAATAAAAGCCCATCTGCTTATTATCTCTAATTTCATTGTCCTCTAGAATGTTTACAGTAGCTTCTTTCAATATTTACTGCACCCTGTTTCTAATTACTGAGCCACATCATCCACATGAGCTTGGTGGGGTACCAGGCTAGGATGTGGGTGTCTTTCTCCTTTTCATCTCAACAGTTCTTTTCCCTGGAGGCTCAGTGTGGCCCTTGGCCGTCATTACTGAGCCCCGGTGTAATGCATGCTGCAGAGGCGGATTCTGACAATCAGATCCTTTACCCTGAGTCTCCCTGGGGACTTGTGAAGCTGCCTCTGACGAATTTTTACCTGCCTCGACACCATTATTGTCATAGGAAGGATGGAGATAATTACCTGATTTATTATCTTGAGGCTGCCTTTTTCCTGGGGCTCTGAGATCACTGGAAACAGAAGGCTCATCTCTGTCTTCAGGAGTCCTGGAGGGATGGTTTCCCAAATGATGGTGTCTCTGAAAGGCAAGGGATAGGGTAGTCTGCTAAGGAAACATTTCCAACTTGTTTTTTAAATAGTCCCCAAAATTCAAAATTCTATTTTAGATTTATTTTGAAATTGAACTCTTTTACCCTAAGTGAGCTCCCACTTCCAGTTCCCCAGTCCCATGCTCATGCCTCTGCTCGTCTCATCTTGAGGTGCTCCGCCACTCCCCACAGTCAAGCAGCTCCTGTTCCTCTGTCTTTGTAAAATTCAATGCCATCTCTTCTGTCCCTAGCTCCCAACTCCACCCCATTGCCTAATCTCAGCCCCATGCTGCATTCTCTCTATGCCTGCAACACCCCATCTTTCAGTCTCTTCTAAAACCCTACCCACTGTACACATGGCTCTAGAATAATCCAGATAAAGTATAACTTTCTTTCATCCTTCCATCATTTCACAATGCTCTCCAAGTGCCCTTAGAGCTGAAGGACAAGCCCTGGTCCTGCCACCTTACTGGGGTTCCACCATCTGGTCTCAGCCTCATAGCTGTCTGTGCTTCCCACTGCTGCCCCCAAATCTTCCTTGAAGAAGTACAGTGGGTGCTCTGTGCTCTGTATGCTCAGTTTTGCTGACAGTGACTTATCAGTCATGAGAAAAAGTTAGAAAGGAAGTAAAATTTGATATGAATTCCTAGTGTAGATACCTGGCAGTACAGGATAGAAGGAAGTTTTGCTCTGCTCCAATAGCTTGTGATGCTTCCACTGTGTAATCTACTATACAGGCCCACTCTCTCCTCTTATTCAGCAATTCGAACAGAAGCTCTATTTCATATCTCTCTGTGGGTGTGTGCGTGTGGGTGTGTGTGTGTGTGTGTGTGTGTGTGTGTACAGAAAGCAACAGATTTTATAGAAAAGAGGCAGTGGGCATGGGTTAAAATACACTTTGAACTCAATTAGAACTGGATTTAGAGCCCAGTTCAAAAACTTATTAATGCTGTAATGTAGGCATATTAACAGTTCTCTTTTTTTCCAAAGCCGATTTTTTATTGAAGCTTTGTGCATTTCATACAAAACTTTCAGTCAAGTCTAGACCCACTCCCCTTCCTTGCCCCCACCCCACCAGAGCTCACGCGTTCTGCCAAACATGTTTTTCATCTTTTTCTCAGTCTCTTTTAAAATTTTCAATGCAGAAGTTTACTGTTTTAGGCAGAAGTTCACTCTTTCAGTCAGTTCTTTGACCCAGTCTTTTTGTTGTTGTTGTTGTTGTTCCTTCCAATTTGCATCACTCCAAAATATTCATATATTCATGCCACATATATATCAAGATTATGATGTCATAGGTTTTAACATCTTCAGCTTATGATTTCTTTTTTATTATTATTGGGGGTTTTTTTCTTTATTAGGCTGAAAGATGTCATGTTTTCCTTAAGGAATTGTTTGAAGGCTCCTCCTTGGCAAGCCCAAACAACCATCAGTCCTGCCCTTGTGCTCCACACTGGGGTCTTCCCTTCCCATAGTCACCAAATGAGGTCCAGTAAGCACCGTGTCCTATTTTGATCCTCCTGTACCGGCCTCCATGATACAGCCTGGGATGTCCAACAATGTCAGTCTATACTCTGAAGAGGCTGAAACCCCAGTAGTTGCTCAGTCCACAAGCTAGATGTCTCTGCAGTCCCCATCTGGCACTGAAGGTTTGGAGGATTCTTTGAGACACATGAGTCTTCAGTCTACACTGGAAGGTTGAAAAGCTGTGTTTCATGTCTTTGAAGGATGGCAAAAGCAGTGGCAGTCACAGGGTAGCTGTGCTTCAGGTGGTCCGGCAGCATATTAACATTTCTTTTTTTTTTTTTTGACAATGAAGTATGTATTGTATGAAGGACACATGCATTACATTTCAAAGCAAAGCAACTCCCAGGCAAACNTTTTTCCAAAGCCGATTTTTTATTGAAGCTTTGTGCATTTCATACAAAATTTTCAGTCAAGTCTAGACCCACTCCCCTTCCTTGCCCCCACCCCACCAGAGCTCACGCGTTCTGCCAAACATGTTTTTCATCTTTTTCTCAGTCTCTTTTAAAATTTTCAATGCAGAAGTTTACTGTTTTAGGCAGAAGTTCACTCTTTCAGTCAGTTCTTTGACCCAGTCTTTTTGTTGTTGTTGTTGTTCCTTCCAATTTGCATCACTCCAAAATATTCATATATTCATGCCACATATATATCAAGATTATGATGTCATAGGTTTTAACATCTTCAGCTTATGATTTCTTTTTTATTATTATTGGGGGTTTTTTTCTTTATTAGGCTGAAAGATGTCATGTTTTCCTTAAGGAATTGTTTGAAGGCTCCTCCTTGGCAAGCCCAAACAACCATCAGTCCTGCCCTTGTGCTCCACACTGGGGTCTTCCCTTCCCATAGTCACCAAATGAGGTCCAGTAAGCACCGTGTCCTATTTTGATCCTCCTGTACCGGCCTCCATGATACAGCCTGGGATGTCCAACAATGTCAGTCTATACTCTGAAGAGGCTGAAACCCCAGTAGTTGCTCAGTCCACAAGCTAGATGTCTCTGCAGTCCCCATCTGGCACTGAAGGTTTGGAGGATTCTTTGAGACACATGAGTCTTCAGTCTACACTGGAAGGTTGAAAAGCTGTGTTTCATGTCTTTGAAGGATGGCAAAAGCAGTGGCAGTCACAGGGTAGCTGTGCTTCAGGTGGTCCGGCAGCATATTAACATTTCTACGACCACTTTCCAATCAGTAAAACTGGATGAATACCAACCTTATAGGATCCATTTTTTAATTAACATGTCAAAACTCATACATTCCATTAGAGTTGTTGGCATTTAGCCTCAGAGATGGCTGCCTTTCTCTACTAGAAATCAGCACCAGTGCATTCTGTTCCACTCCACTCGAAGATTTTTCACCAGATTGGTTCACTCTTTCTTGGTTGTTAGGCATCTCTGCTAGCCTCCTACAGTCTTGCTCTGACCTCAGAGACTAGAGTTTGCAGTGGGAGTCTGAGGTCTGTCCAATGATTCTGCCTCTTCCTCTACAGATTACAGCTCTTCAGTATTCTCCATTGAAACTCTGCCCTGGTAGCTGCTCAACTGTCCAGACTCCTGGAGTCCCAACAGGTAGAGGTCCTTCCTTCTCCTCTAAGTGCAATAGCCCCTGTCAGTCTTAGTGACCAGCCCAGTTAGGAGCTGCCAGAGAAAGAGCAACACTGGCTCTGAACCATGACAGTTCACAGCAAGCCAAAAAGAATGATGGCGAAGATACATTAGTCTTCACCTGGGCTTTGAAGTCAGACTGCACTCTGCTATTGCACCTACTTTCAACATTTCTTAGCTGGGTGATTTTGCCCAGGTGTCTTAACTTCTCTGTGCCTGTTTCTACTCTATAAAATGAAAACAATAAAAGCACCTATGTCATGAAGTTGTTATGAAGATTAAATGAGTTAGTCCTCCAAGAGCACTTAGAATCCTGTGTGACACATAGCAAATGGTTAATCAATGTTAGCTAGTATATTAATGGATAAAGTCCCCCATCACCACACTCATTGGCATATTACAATCAGGCTGATACAGACAGCTCCCTGTTTACACACAGACTTCTTCAAAACATCCTGCTTACCTACCAGGTGCATATGTGTATACACACACATCCCAGCAGAAATGCAAGCAAGAGAAGATTCATTCCCTAGAGCCTTCATTAGCAACAATATAGGTATAGTCAGGAGAGAAGGCGGGAAATGACACGGGGAAGCTGAGTAGGTGCCAGACCAGGAAACGTCTCTGTGTTTTGCTATATCTTTTAAATTTTACCCTGGGATTAAAGAAGAAACATAAATGGTTCTAAGCAAAGGAGTAGCATGGTAAACTCTGGGTCTGAGTGCCATTAAGGGGGATTTCTGATATAGGAGAAGAGAGGTCATGTAGTAATCAACCTGGATTTATAAAAATACAGGTGAAAGATGATAAGGACCTGAATTCAGTCCCCATTAATACAATTAAAAGAAATGAAGACATTTGAAACTGTATTGAGGAGGTTAGTTCATCAGGACAATGGGGACTAGTTAGGGTGTGGAGAAGGAGAAGGCAGAGATGGACAAGTCCCTGATTTCTACCATATGAATAGAAAGCCAAGCTTCAACTTATGAGTTAGAAATCCTAAGAGGGCTGGGGGAGAGATGGCCTAGCAGTTAAGAGTGCCGACTGCACTTGCAGAGGACCCAGGTTCGATCCCCAGCACCCACATGGCGGCTGAGAACCGTCTTTAACTCCAGTTCCAGGGGAATCTGACACCCTCTTCTGACCTCCAAGGCATTACATGACACGACACAGGTGCAGAAACCTACATGCAGACAGTACATACATACACATACAGAATAAATAAAATTTTAAAAATTAAAAAAAAGAAATCCTAAGAATCCTTGGCTTTATATGATACTTTTTCCAGTGTAATATTGTAGGTATTCTTCATTTTAAGACAATGCTAAAATCATACTGACTGGATAACAAAGAAAATACCTATTCCTGGACCCTGACGCATCAGTTAGACAAGTTTTTCATGTAGCAGTAGATCTCATACTCAAGTGATAGATCTACTACTGCAGTTCAGTCTCCTGGAAATAATAAGCTCTGATGGGATGACCAGGTAGCAAACATGGGGGAACATATGGAAACAAAGATTCAGGTATGTACAGGACAAGTGTCTGTTCCCCAGTGATTAGGACTGTGATTAGAAGAACATTGGGCAGGTGACTCTAAGTCAGGCAACTATGAGAAGAAAGTGAGCTGCTGTGACTTGGGGCTTCCACTAACAAGTACCATACTACCAGAGCCATAAGGGACCATGCCTTGGAGCTGACCCCATGTGAAACTCTGTTATAATTTTCCATTGCAAACAGGTCAAGGTAAGTTCATTTCCCATCTTGGTCATTCTGGATCATTTAAGGTTCTTTTGTCAGTTTCTACTAACTGGAACCAGAGAAGTCCATAAAAGAAAATAGAAGATGAAGGATTGGAAATGAATTTTGGAGGGAAGGGAAATATCAGGCCTAGGAATGTGGCCTACAGTTATAAGTAATAGGAGCCATTGGAAGCTTTTGAGTGGAGCCCGGATCAGCTGAAAGCAAGTGCTTAGAAGAATAATCTGAGAGCCCTATGTGAAATGCGTTGACTTGGCTGAAACCCACACACGTACTAAAGCATTGCTGTCATTCTAATTAGACCTTTCACTTTAACCCTCCCTTGCATCTTTAAACTCCGTCCCCTCTAAACCCCTAGTAATATTGCTTACTAAGTGTTCTTATCCGTCTCAGTGACTTTTTTATCTCAGTGATTTTTTTTTTAACCACAGAAGGTACAGAGTTTGGAAATTAGCATTTTTCAATGGAGCTGTCACTGTTTTCACAATTTAGAGGAAATGGAGTACTATTAGGGTCTGCAGTGCTAAATATCCTGGACACACTGAACAATCCTGTACAATGAATGTTCATCCTGCCCAAAATGCCACCAGAAACATGGACTCTCATCACTTTCGCTTCCCCTATCTTTGTCTTCTACAAATTTTCTTCTTCTATTTATCACCAGGCATCTCGCCAGCCGCTTGATTAGCAGGTTAAATGGTCATTCAACTGTCATCAAACTCTTTTTCCCTTTAAGGAGCAACTGGAAGAAAGCCAAAGTCCATTATTGACCTAGTTCCACAGCACTTAGGATTTCCATGGTGCTTGGCAATGCTTTCTATTAGCTGATTCTTCTGTCAACACGGGAATTGAGTTAGTGTTGTTAGTAGTGTGCAAGTGGGGAGAATCAAGTCCAGAAGATTTGGCAACCAATTTGTGTCCCTTATATTTAGTTCACATAGCCTTGGGGAAGCTATTTTAAAAGTCATAATTTTTTCAGATCTCCATGAAACTCATTTAGGGTGCCACTGGCAGCTGAATTTTAATAAACATCCCTTGATTTTGAGAGTTTGAAGACTTCGATGGCCTATTGTGCTATATTCATGTTTTTTAACATCTTACACAACCATTTCAGTGCAATCTTCTGGGCCAACTATTTTTTTTTTTTTTTTTTTTTTTTTTCCGGACAGGGTCTCCCTGTAGCCTCAGCTGTCCTGGAATTCACTCTGTAGACCAGGCTGGCCTTGAACTCACAAAGATCCGCCTGCCTCTGCCTCCCAAGTGCTAGGATTAAAGGCGTGCGCCACCACACCCGGCTTGGGCCATCTTTTTATGTTTGTTACTTTTTGTTGCTTGTATCTCTGCCCCTCTTTTATGGAAAGGTATATTATATATTACTAAGAAAATGAAAGTGTCTTCAGGGCAAACTATCTTATTTTCTGTATCACTCCAGAAACTATAATGCTACCTGGCCCAAGACAATTACTTAGGAAATATTTCCTAATAGATTGGTGATCAAGTTGTTGGTCGGTTCTATGATATGCAAACTAATACCTACCGGGAATTGTAATCTTCGCCCAGAAGTTTACTCTTTGAAAAGCAAATCATCACAAGATGTTGATATGTTTTTCACTATCTGGCCGCTGTGATGCCTATTACAATTGGCTTCCTTTTCCCAACTTCAGTCTCTAAGCCATGGACATTTATGTCAACACCACTGAGTCTCTGATTCCATACTTGCTGCTGCCTCTATTTGTTTTACACCTAGAAAATTTACTATGCCAAACAGATCTGATTAGTTGTGCATTGGAGTAAGATAGATTACAAAATGATCACAATTCCTTACTCCATCCATGTCCTTGACCTTGGCAGCTTAACTTTTCTTCATCCTCCCATCAATTCATGAGTTCCTTTTCTCATTCCCTTAAATTCAGCTTTGTAACTTACTTTGGTCAGTAAAATAGGTCAGATATGATCATGTGACAAACTCAAATTAGGCCTTAAAGGAATTTGAGTGGGGTTTTGTTTGTTATAGGGTTTTTTGTTGTTGTTGTTGTTTTGTTTTGTTTTATTCTATTTTGTTTTGTTTTGTTTTTGTGCTGGTTGGCTGGTTGGCTGGTTGGCTGGTTGGTTGTTGAGACAGGGTCTCACTCTGGAACCTAGGCTGGCATGGAGCTCACTAAGTAGCTCAAGTTGCTCCAGCTCCCCATCTTCCCGCCCCCACATTCTCAGTGCTAGAATTGCAAGCATGTGCCACCACAACTGATTGAATCTCGGGTTTGGGGTTTTTTTGTTTGTTTCTTTTGTTTTGTTTTGCAAATTCTCATGGAAATTTGCTCTAACAAGAAACTGAGAGAAAAAATAAACAGCCTAGTTCACTGCTCACTAATGAGCCTCACAGGGCCTCGTCTTCCTTCACAACTTGGCCAGCAGTGAGCTGGCCTTTTAAGCCAGGCATGGTGGCACACACCTTTAATCCTAGCACTTGGGAGGCAGAAGCAGGAGGATCTTTGTGAGTTCAAGGCCAGCCTGGTCAGAGTGAGTTCCAGGACAGCCAGGGCTACAGGGAGACCCTGTCTCCAAAAGACAAAAAATAAATAAATAAATAAATAAATAAATAAATAAATAAATAAGGCCTTTTAGATCAGCCAGTCTCTGGTTGACCAGACAGCTAACTATGGATGCAAAAGCTACACCAACCAAGATCAGCCAAGCCTTCCCAAGGTGAGCAGAACACCTAGTTGCCCAGTTTCGTGGGTATTATTTCAAGGTTCTAGGTTTGGTATTCAGCATAATTTAGACAATAAATACATTTAAAAGGATCTTTTAAAACATGATGAAAGTTAATATAAAACTTTCTTGATTTAAACCCTTTAGATGTCAAAAAACTTCTCATTTTTCAATACATTTATCCAGAATCATCAGATAAGCTAATGTATATGACTCTTTTTTCATGTAATTGATACATTCCTCTTAAAGTATAAAATAATTTTAATACAACTATTTCTATAATAATCTTCCCAATCATCATGAAAGTATTCATGCTACATATAATAGCATAGTGCATGAATTCTATAGTTAGCTTTCCCTAATAGTTATTAATAAATAGTAAATGAATAAATACTAAAGTAGTTGTACAACTCAATACTGGATAGTCCTAGATCATTTTGCATTCTGTAAAGCATATACCTTGTTATGACTCTTGCTCCCCCTTTAAGAGTTGTTCTAGTTTGCTTTCATTTGCAAACTTTGACCAAAACCAACTTGGGGATGAAAGGTTTTATTTGGCTTATAAGCACAGTCCTTCATCAAGGGAAGCCAAGGCAGGAACTCAAGCCAGGAACCTGTAGTACAGACCATGGTTGTATGCTGCTTATTGGCTTCCTCCCCTGGTCCGTGCTCAACCTGCTTTCTTATACAATACAGGAAAACTTTCCCAGCAGGCTGGGCCTTCACACATCACTCAACAGTCAAGAAAATGCTCCACAGATATGGCCTCAGGCCAGTCCAATGGAGGCAGTTACCCAATTGAGGCTTCCTTTACCCAGATGTGTCAAGTTGACAACTAAAGCTATCTAGCACAAGAGGTCAGCTACCTTAATGCGTCTCTCACCAGAGACATTTCCTTATGTAGGTTAACACAGAAACCCACAACTGGACAATGTGAAGAGAGCAAAAGGCTGCAGGGTGCTTATCTCTAAACAGGTCAGCTATATCAAAGTCCTGCCTCCCAAGGCTCAGGTTTCATTGAAAAGATGGGGCAGAAAGAGCATAAGAGCTAGAGATAGTGAATCTCCACAAGGAAACTGTTTTCCAGGCAACCAGTGAGTTACTCATATGAACTCACAACAGTGGTAGCAGCATGCACAGGCCCCATGGAAGCCCACACCAGACAAAATTACAGAACAGACACCAGGAAATGGATGAGAAACTCCAAACCAACCTAAGGAAATTTTGGCAACCAGTGGCTGCTGGGAGTTGGAGAGACAGTTCTTTCAAAGATGGGACTCTCCCCAAGAGTTTCTTCACAGGCTTGGGGGGAAAAAGTACTTAAATTCATTTGGAAAAACAAAAGACCCCTGAATAGCCAAAATAACCCTGAGCAAAAAGAGCTACACAGGGGAGATCTCTCTACCAGACTTCAAACTACACTACAGGGCTATAGTCATAAAAACAGCCTGGTACTGGCACAAAAACAGACCTGTTGATTAATGGAACAAAACCAAAGATCCAAACCTGAGCACATACAATTTCAGCCATCTCATATTTGACAAGGGGGCCAAGAAGACACAGTGGAGAAAAGACAGCATCTTCAGCAAGTGGTGTTGGCAAAACTGGATCACCACTTGTAGAAGAATGAAATTAAACCCCTACCTCTCATCCTGTACAAAAGCCAACTCCAGATGGATCAAAGACCTCAGCGTGAAACCCCAAACTCTGAAGACGATAGAAAAAAAAGTTGGCAGCAGACTACAAGACATAGGCATAGGAAAACACTTCCTAAAACAGACAGCAGCTGCGCAAGAATTAAGGTCGACAATTGACAAATGGGACCTCATAAAGCTTCTGTACATCAAAAGAAACAATCAAGGAAGTGAAGAGAAATCCCACAGAGTGGGAGGAAACCTTCACTGCAGATACATCTGACAAAGCATTGATTTCCAGAATATATAAACTACTCAAAAAACAAAGAAAAAAGAAAACAAATGACCCACTCAATAGATGGAGCAAAGAACTGAACAGAGACTTCACAAGTGAGGAATTAGAGATGTCTGAGAAACACCTCAAGAAGTGTTCAACATCACTAATCATTAAGGAAATGCAAATCAAAACCACTTTAAGATATCATCTTACTCCAATAAGACTGGCTAGGATCAAGAAAACAAATGATACCAAGTGCTGGAGAGGTTGTGGGGAAAGGGGAACACTCATCCACTGCTGGTGGGAATGTAAACTCGTACAGCCACTATGGAAAGCAGTGTGGAGAACCCTTGGAAGACTTGGAATGAACTTGCCACCCGACCCAACCATACCACTCATAGGCATGTACCCTCAAGACTCACCCCACTGCAGAGATACATGCACGGCCATGTTTATTTCAGCTCTCTTCACAATAACAAGGAGCTGGAACCAACCCAAATGCCCCTCATCTGATGAGTGGATAGAGAAAATGTGGTACATCTACACAATGGAGTTCTATGCAGCAGTAAAGAAAGATGACATCATGAGCTTTTCAGGAAAATGGCTGGAGCTAGAGAACATCATGCTGAGTGAAATAACACAGTCCCAGAAAAATAAACGAAGAATGGTATCCCTCATCTGTGGATGCTAGTGCCAGTTACCTAGTTGTAAGTATTTCTTGTGCATGGCCCCTTGAGCTTTTGTCCAAAGCAGTTGGGAGTGATGCATATTGGAAACAACAACAATAACAACAGAAAGGACTGCATCAAAGAACTGACTGAAACAGTGAATTTCTGCTCAAAACAGTCAACTTCCACATGGAGAATATTGAGAAAGAGATGAGATGAAAAGCATCTTTGGCAGAATGCATGAGCTCTGGTGGGGTGGGGGGGATGGGAGGGACACGGGTCTAGATTTGATAAATATATATATATGAAAACAAACAAAGATGGGACTCTTGGTAGATTAACCAGGTTCTGGTGAATGGACCCACACTGCAGTACATTTGGGGACACAAATTAGACTCTATAGACCTTTATACATACATACATAGATACAATGTGTGTGTGTATGTGTGTGTGTGTGTGTGTGTGTGTGCAGTACAGAATATTAAATTGGACAGGAGGGGCTAGAGAGGTGATTCAGTGGTTAAGAGCACTGGCTGTTCTTGCAGAAGATCAGGTTCAAATCCCAGAACCCACATGGTGGTTTACAATCATCTGTAACTCCAGTTCCAGGGCATCTGAAACCCTTTTCGGTTCTCCACAGGCATTGCACAACACAGGTGCACTTACATACATGCAGACAATACACTCATATGCATAAAATATTTTTTAAAAAGGAATTTAATACATAACTATGTCCTAAGTGTTCTGGAAAAATAAATTCAAACCTCAAATTTCATAGCTAACTACACTACCATTTAAATGAGAAGTAAAATAGAGATATTCATGAATATAAAAAACATCAGAACACTTACTCCACAAAATTCATCATTAAAAACATTCTTTAATTCCCAAATGAAGTATTTTAAAGCAGATGGAGACCATTAAATATGCAGAGTGACTAAAGATCTTAGTGAGTGTCCAAAGTAATATAGGAAGAAAGGAATGATAAAAAAGTATGGTAAACAAAAACATAAACTCAGTTGATAAAAATAAATCCTAATGTTTTAACAGTAGTTTTAAAAAGTAAAATCCTGCCGGGCGTGGTGGCACACGCCTTTAATCCTAGCACTTGGGAGGCAGAGGCAGGTGGATCTTTGTGAGTTCAAGGCCAGCCTGGTCTACAGAGCGAGTTCCAGGACAGCTGGGGCTACAGAGAGACCCTGTCTCCAAAAGACCAAAAAAATAAAAAAAAATAAAATAAAATAAAATAAAATAAAATAAAATAAAATAAAATAAAATAAAATAAAATAAAATAAAATAAAATAAAATAAAATAAAAAGTGAAATCCAGAGCTGTAGAGATGGTTCAGTGGTCAAGAGCACTGGCTGCTCTATCAGAGGACAGGGTTTGATTCTCAGAACCCACATGGCAGCTAGCAACCATCTGTAACTCCAATTTCAGGGAATCCAATGCCCTCTTCTGACCTCTGTGGGCCCTGCATGACTCAGTGTATAACATAAATAATGGACCAAAAGAGACAACAATTGTATTTCCAAAAGCAATTGTTAACATTTATTGTACACTAGGCACTATTTAAGTCTTTGTCTAAGATCTTTTCATGTATCAACTCATTTAATCTTCACAAGCCAGTGAGATGCCGTGATTATTATTATCATCCTCACCACTTTACACATAGGCAACCAGGACATAGTTATAAATACAAATGCAACTAGCAATATAGCTAAAATATAAGGCAGCAACTATAAAGCTGAAAGGAGAAACAATAAATTGGTGAGTGGAGTGAAAAATGTTACATGCACCTTTCAAAATCTATTAAATCAAGAATATTTTTTTAATCCTTGAATTTATAATGATACTCAAAAAGAGACAAAAAGCTCTCCTTTTCAGAACAATATTAACTAATATAAATGCAGAAAACACAGTGTAAGAAGGAAATCATCGTTCACAACTAACAATGTACTTCTTCAGGAAGAGATCATTAATGTATAATAAAACCATTGCTCAAAAGGGTTATTGAGAAATTGAATACCTAATAGTCTTAAATATCCCACAGATTTGATTTTAAAGTGGAAGTAGCTTATTGATTTCAAAGTGAAAAACATCTAGCTTTATGAGAAAGAGAGAACAGTAGTGCACACCACCCACCTAAATAAAGTTAGCAAAAGGGGGACAAACTGATATGTTATACCTCTTCATGTGATGCAATGGGAAGACTGTAACTTTCACCATAATCACAAGGAAATTATGCAGTACTTGGGCTGGAGAGATGGCCTAGCGGTTAAGAGCGCCAACCGCTCTTACAGAGGACCCGGGTTCGATCCCCAGCACCCACATGGAGGCCGAGAACCGTCTGAGACTCCAATTCCAGGAGAACTCCAGTTCCAGGGGAATCCGACACCCTCTTCTGACCTCTGCGGCATTGCACGACACAGGTGTACAGACCTGTACGCATACAGTACATTCATACGCATACAGAAATTTTAAAAAAATTAATAAAAAAAAAGAAAGTTGTACTGAATGCTAACAGGACGAGGAAACTTTAAGAGACAATTAGTTCAGGGAACCCTCTGGAATGGGATCGGTGTCTTTATCAAAGACCCTAGACAGCTCTCTTACCCTTTTTGAGCCTTAAGAGGATAAAATGAGAACTTTGCCCTCTGCAACCCTTATCAAATCCCAAACCTGTAATCATAAAACTCACCAAACCACAATACAGCGTTAAGCAAAAACAAGTCATAAAAAATACTAAAGCCCTGTCACAAAAGTCATATGAGACCTCTATTGTAGAAGCTTCCTAAAATATACACATATACATATATATAATGAGTTTAAGTGGAATTACCCTATACCTGGGAGACAAGGCCCCTAGTAGACATCACCCAGTGCCAGGAATGGGTTACCCCTTTTGGAGGCCACTGAGGTCCCCTGGATCCCCAAATGTTAATAGCTATTGTCATTGTTCAAGGTTACTCTCCAGAACTTAACAATAAGAACAATAAGACCCTATTGCTGATGACAACACATACTTGAGTCATGGAACCAGAGAGATCTTGTCAGTACTGACCTGGAAGCTTCATCCCTGCCGTCTAGCTTTCGTAGTGCTGAAAGGTGCTATGTACACTACTGGGAAAGAAAAGCAATCATCAGTCTTGCCCAGCAGTGAGCCGTGTGATCTACAATAACATCTGGGCTGGCAAGATATGCCCACTGATGCAATAGTGACATAAATGTGATGGGAGTAATCAAACACCTTCCAATTGGAATTAAGGTCCACTCTGCAAGATGGAAGCCATACCTGGCACCATGATCAGGAACAAGATCAGTGGTTCATTGGGTCACAGACCCTAGGGTACAAAATACCACTATGAGTCTGCTAAATGGACATAGCATTAAACCAACTCACAATGACTAAATGCTATACCCATAGATTACTGCACCTCTCAACCCACATCAGAGAAGATTCTTTTAGAAGAACATTGTGATTAACACAGAGACCCACAAAAGGTCAATATGCTGAGAGAATAAGACTGCAGAGTGTTCACCCCTAAATGGAACATCACACTCCCTCCTCCCAAGGCTGAGGAATCATTTCCTAAGATGGAGTGGAGGGGGGTGGGAAGATTGTAAGGGCCAGAGGTGGTGGAGAACTACACGAAAACAGTGTTTTCTGATGAAAAGAGGGCAGTTGCACACTGAACTCACAGCAGGTGAGACAGCATGCATAAGACATGTTCAAGGCAGACAAAATCTCAATGTGGAAGGGGTAGGTGGGTACAATGTCCCACTCCTAGCTAAGGAGCTATTGGCAATTGATACTTGCTGAAAAAGAGAGTGAGTTTTCTTCGAGGATGTGACCCTTGGTAGATCCACCACTCTCCAGGGGATTGGGCCAATACCAAAGACTTTGAGCAACATGAATTGGACTGAATGGGCTTTAAAAAGACAAGAGGCTAAGAAGGTAGATTGTTAGGGAGGTGGGAATGGAACCTGGGGGAAAAGGGGAAGAGCAGTGAATATAATCAAAACACACGAAATTCTCAAAAAATTAATGAAGATGTTATTTTTAAATAAAAAAGAAAGTTATTCTGAAATGTCTATAATATAATGTTAATAACCATATATAAAATATGATTTTTTGGACTCTTGATCAAAATTTAAATCAGAACAGGTGCTAATAAATTAAAGAATAAAATGTTGATTAACTTAGCAGTGTTAAAAATTGATAATGTTCACTTAAAGTGACTCAGAAAACAAGAAATAAAAAGGAAATTCTTTAAGTTAAAGAAGTTAATCAAAAAGACTCAACAGATTTAATGAATTCATTCGAGTATCAAAATGAAACAAAGATGCCATTTCTGAAGCTCCTTTGCATGGCTCTCAACATTTTGGTCATTGGTAGATGAAGGTTGCAAGAGAAAATCAAACTTGTCATTGCTTACAAATAGCAAATAATGGAAGCTACTTTTATTTTTAAAAATCTTAAAAGGTCTTCGGTTGGGCGGGCTCCTGAAGCACAGGAGCCCGGAAGTCACTCCAGACAGGTAAGAGTTTAGGGTAGATTGATTCCTGGGTTGCTGGAAAAGGGTCTAAAGCTCTAAACCCTTGTAGGGGAATGGCTGTCTGGAAGGAGCCACCCTTCGCCTTTGCAGCCGGTGCCGGATGGGTGTGGTTCGGTGCCTTTGTGTCTTTGTGCAGGGGGGGCTAAATCAGGCATACCCCCCCCAACTGGAACTGATGAGAGAGTATCCAAGTAGACTTTTTTGAAGAACCTTCAGAACAAGAAGGGAAGAGCGACTTAGACTTCCAATATCCAATATATAAACAAAATTGAAAGCCTGAAACCTAGATAAGTCAATACTCTATAAACGAGGAGGAAAGGGGGAAAAAAGCATCAGAAGGAGGCAAGCAAAACCAGCCACTAACATAGTGAAAAGACATTTGTGATTTGAATCACAAAAGGGAAACCCACATGCCAGGGACACGATGAAGGGACAATATGGGAAAGGTGCAGGATAATCCCACACCAGGCTCTGCCAACCCTATAAGAGATAGCTACAATGGGATCTCCCTAGAGGTGACCCAAGGAACAGATCTTAGAGGAATAATTGCAGACCTATGCAGAGAAATTAACGAAAATAAAGAAGAATTCAGAGACCTAAAGAGAGAGAATGAAAAACTCAAAAAGGACCTAGAGGGATACAATGACAAACTTCAGAAAGAACTAAAGGAACAGATTGACAAACTCCAGAAAGAACTAGAGGGAGAAAAAAACAAACTCCGAAAGGAAGTAGAAACACTGAAAAAGGAAGCCAACCAATGAAGTAAGGAGCACCAAGAAGAGATTGAGAAGC
>VZQC01014711.1:2916213-3023050 GCA_009823505.1 Rhizomys pruinosus
CAAGACCGCACTTTCAAGTGTACAGATGGTCTCTGGAATACCAGAGAGTGTTACCAAAGGCCACTAAACCAATAAAGCAAATATCAGTCTCCTTGAGTCAAGCAAGACTCCTCCATCAGCACTCTGTACTCCTCACCTGCCTGGAAATACTGTGCAGCAGTGGCAGCCATATGCCTGTATATCCCAAATCTAATTGGCTATTAGCTCTCTCCTTGCAGGAATAACCCATGGCTGATGCCACAAACTTACATCCTCTAGTGGTTAGGAGATGTTATAAGCCACAGTAAGACCCTGTCATATATTACAGAAAAAAATGTAATTCATAGATTAACATACCATCCAAATATCTGTGTCTATACCAAAGTAACCTACCGTAACATTTAGTACTGTTTAAATACCTATCTATCTAATTACCTGTGCTTCATTAGTAGGATCGAAAGGTTATTGCTGGACAAACTATCAGCTCATGAAAGGAAACAGCCAGAATTGACCAGAGTCAAAAATGACATCTCCAGAGAAAGTAGACTGTTTTGCTTCTCTTCCACCTGTGCCCCTTTTCTAAGCCTAGGGAACAATCTGTGGAAGAGGGGGCAAGGTATAATGTAAGGGCTGCAATTGGGGTGAATGGTGAAACTACAGCAATATAGACTGGACACTTATTTGATCACCTTGATTGAACATACAATCACCCCAACTGGATGGTGGGACCCTTAGGCTGTGTGGGTTTGGGCACAACTGCTTACAAATTGGTTTTACATGAAGGATGCTTGTACTCATAAATTATTACTTATTGTTTAAAAATGAAAAAAAAGTAATAGAAAAAAAGTAGAGAAAAACAAACATCCATGAATAATACAGATAATTTTGAAAAAGGAGGAACACGAGTAATCATTTACTGTAGAAGATTTTTTAGGGCTACTGTAACAAATTGCCTCAACAAAACGCTCTAAAAACACCAAGCATTTATTCTCTCACACTTCCGCAGTCTTTACATCCAAACTCAAAGTGCTGGCAGCCTCACGTTCCCTCTAGAAGTACTCTGGGAGACCTTGTCTCCTTCAGGTTCCAGCTTCTGTGGGCCACTGGCATTCCTTGACTTGTGGCCACATACCTCCAGTCTCAGCTTCCTTCACACTGCCTTTTCTGCATGTCCCAGGGGGGGGCGCTCTTCTCTCTTCTGTAAGGACACTAGTCATTAACATCAAAGTTCACTCAGCTAATCCAGTATAACTTCCTCTCAAGATCCTTTATTTAATTGTATCTATAAAGACTCTTTTTCCAAGTAAGATAACATTCACAGGTGCCAGGAATTTGGATATGGACAAGTCTTTTGATGGAAGCCAACATTAAACACACTTCATTCACTCCACCAGCTGTGCAGGCATACTATGAAGGCAGGTGTAACTCTGTTATACGGGTGCAACCATACTAAGAGACCAATGGAAAAAAACAGAGTCCAGAAAGGGTTCCAAACTGGAAACTGAATATATATATATAAGATAACTGACATGACAAATCAATAGGAGAATCAGTTTGGGAAACAAAAATTTTTAAAGCTCTATGGAGATAATTTTAACTTGGACTCTACTTCCTAAATTATGTAATGGCAAAAATCCAGGCAGATTAAAAACCTAAAGATTGGCCAGGCATGGTGGTGCACGCCTTTAATCCTAGCACTTGGGAGGCAGAGGCAGGCGGATCTTTGTGAGTTCAAGGCCAGCCTGGTCTACAGAGCGAGTTCCAGGACAGCTGGGGCTACAGGGAGACCCTGTCTCAAAAAGACTAAATAAATAAATAAATAAATAAATAAATAAATAAAAAATAAATAAATAATAAACCTAAAGATTAAGGATTAATGGGGCATATGTGTATAAATATATATAGGAGAATATACTTGTAGCCTTTACAGAGTGAAAAGAGACATAAGTCACAGGTTAAAATAGGCACCTTTTATTATACTGAAGTTAGAGATTTCTTCTTCCTTACAGAATTCCAAATAATATACGTCTACAAAGTGAAGTTTAATTCCCTTTCCTTTAACTACAAGTGAATCTAGTGAGTCATATTCAAAAACGAATCATGGAAAAGAAATAAAAATTAAGTCTATAGTAGAGAAATCTAGCACTACCACTTTAATCAAAGTTCAACACTACCAGTGATAAAGTTTCTTCATATTGGATTTCCTTTGGTGTGATGTGATAAGACAAGCACCTTACTTCTAGAGTCTTTTTTCAAAAATACACAAGCCCACTGGGATTATAAGAAAACATCAGACAAATCCAAATGGAAGGGCATTCTACAAAATGCTTGACCAGTACTGTTAAAACCGACCAGGTCATTTTTTAAAACACAAGGAAATACTAAGAAATCATCACAGATCAAAAGAGACTAAGGAGATGTGGCAGCTGAATGCAATTTAACATCCTGGATTGGATACTAGAACAGTCCAAAGAAATCCAAGTAAAAACTGGAGGAATCTAAGCATCTGTAGTTTAGTTAATAGTGTTATACCATACAAATGCCCTGCTTCTTGACAAACATGCCAAGTTATGTAAATGTTAGTAATTAGGGAAAAGCATGGAGAAGTTGATATGAGAACTCTGTAGTATCTTTATAAGTTTTTTTCTGTAAATCCAAATTATTCTAAAATAAAACATTTGTCACATGTCTTCTCAACAAAAGCTACAAAAGAAATTTGCATAAACTAAATGAAAGTCTAAAATACACACAGAACTCCAATAAGTTAATGGAGGGAAGTTAAGAAACCCAACAGCAAAGATAAGACTATAAATAGATAAGTACCAGAACAGAAATCCAATGACTAATAACTATATAAAGAGATGTTAAACCCCACAAATTGTGATAAATAACATCAAAAAATACATTTAAGTCATTCAGGGAAAATATGTGGATGAAAGTGTAGCAACAGGAAATCTAGTGCGCTTCACAGGAGAAGGAAGGGGAGGAGGCATTCTGGGGAACAGCTTGACAATATAGCATGACAGTTGGAGAATGTGGTGATCCCACTCTAGAGTAAATAACCCCGACACACTCACCCAGGATTTATAGAGGAACACCGAGAAGAATGGTCCTCAAAACATTGTTTGTGACCCCAAATCATATGCCAGGAATAAGCAAAATATAGTGGATGCAAATGCTGAAGCAAGATTCAACAGAATTAGCTAGAGAGGCATCTACCAACATGGATGAATCATGGAAAACTATGCCAAGTGAATATCATTAAAGTAAAAAACAAATCACCGTTCACAACAAGTTAAATGATATTCACTCATTTCGACGGTGTATTCTAAATACATTATGTATATTTTTTAAGATTATCAAGGGACTGAATAGACATGGCGATGGAGCATAAGAAGAAAACACACTAAATGAACTAGCACATGGAAGAGACCATGAACACATGGACCCACAGTGCTTGGGATGATGACACATGAACACACAGTGCTTGGGATGATGACTTCAATTTGCAGCTGAGGTCCACACTGAAGCAAGACATAACAATGGTCTTCTGGACAAAGGTCTGAGATCACATTTGAGCTCAGGGCTTGAGTGTTACATGGATAACCATGAGAATATCAATATTGTGTTCTCCACAGCAGCACTTTTTCTTAACATACTGATTACAAAATAAGTTATTTCTTAATGGCCAGATAAGTCATCCTCAGATAAGAAGGCATTGCTGTATTGGATTTCATTACAGAAAGATATAGTTATAGTACAGTCTGACGCTCGTGAGTAATTCTTTCTAAGACCTTTATGAATCTCTCAGTTCACAAATGGCCACTGTGTCACACATATTTCCCCCATAATATATATTTATAATGAGTGATAACACTTTTTTCTTTGGGGATCTGGAGGCAGGGTATTTGACTCATTTCAGTACCAGTGTAACCCACCACTAAACTCTAACATCCTAGCCAGCCAGCATAATTCTAATCCATGCTTCAGTAAAAATACAAATTATAATACAAATTTTGAACCCAGAGGGTCATTTGCAAATAATGAGAAATGCAAATTCTAAATCAATGGAAGTCCAGGGAGCTCTGCAGTGTGATGACCAATCCAGTGCCCTGGAAGAGTTACTGCAGTCTTGTAAAGTGTTTAATATAATCTCTGGAATAACAGAAGCCATGAACAAGCCCTGCTCAGTTTGATTGACAATTTGGCCTGTGGCTCAGACCACTACAGCACAGATTCTCAGCAAATCAGAGAAGATTGAAATTCTAAAAGAAGCTGTTGATTCCAAAGCTTTTAATGATTCAAATTTTCAATCAGAAGGGGGTTTTTTCCAGTTCATTACCCATAGACTCTGTGGATCATCTAATGTGTGCTGCCCATGTCCCCTCTCGTTCCTCTAGTAATATAGTCCTGTCCATCATTTTACCAAGCACTGGAAAACAAAGCTAAAATACACATGTTCGTTTCACCTTCATTTGCCTTGGCAGGGTTCCAAAAGCCCAGGAAGTCAAGTTTAAAAGAAAAAAATTCTAAGCATTTCAGAAAGCTTCTAAAATGAAGCTGATCAGGCCGATGATTCCTAACACAACTGAACTGATGGGAGATGGAGCACAGGCTGGCAGCTCTGCTAAGACAAACAAGAGATGCATGTGAAGAAACAGAGGCAAGAGGAGTCTCAGCGTCAAGCCAGAGCTATGTCCAGCACACATTGCCAGTCCAACTCCAGAGCCAGAAGATAAAAATAACTTGGCTCTGAAACACACAGGCTATTCAGGAAAGCAGCCGACAATTACAAGTATGAAGGAGGCTACAGGAATAGGTTCCCACTGCGTAAAATTGCATGTTATTGAATTGATTGAGTTGTCATTCAAAAAAGGTGATTTTAGAAATGAAGCTACCGGGGAAATAAATAGAGTAGAAATTCAGATAAAACTCATTCAAGTATCCCCACTGGTATATGTAAAACTAAAGGAGTGTAGCTTGTTGTCATTAAACAGTGACACTGAAGGTCATTTCCTAGTCTTCTTTCCTATAAATTACCCCACTTCTTTGATGCACCAGAGTCACTGGCTCCTTGGCTTAGCTGAAGCTAGGCCCTTGGGAGTATTAAGAAATTCCTGTTTTGTCCATAACCACCCACCCTCTTCTCTGGCCTCTTCTGTGGCAACTAAGATATTAGTTCTGAGGTTGACCAGTTGGGGGAGCTGTAGAGAACCAAGGCTCTGCTCTGTTGCAGCTTGCAAGGCAAATTTCGACAGTAAGTATATGTTCTTTTTTAAATTAACATACAAAAATGGGTTTAATTAAGGCTTCTTTCCACAGAAACCCTAAGTATTCTAAACATATGACAAATTACTGTTGTCCCAAAGGGATCAACCCTGGTTGTATTATTTTTGTATTGCTTTGACCAAAGAACCCAACAGAAACAATTAAGAGAGGAAAGGTTCATTTGGCTCACAGGTTCAGAGGGTTTTCAGTCAGTCCATCAGGGCAGAGAAGGCCGAGAAGAATATCTTAGTTCATGTCAGTGGGAGCATGCAGCAGAGATTGTTCATTGGTGGTAGACCAGGAAGCCAGCCAAAGGCAGAACCTAGGATAGGGTCTTCCTTAGTGATTTACTTCCCCCAGCTATGCCCCATTTCCCAAAAACTCCACAACCTCCCAAAATAGCACCACCCTCTGAGGTGGGGAGAACAAGCAATCAAGACACAAGCCCATGAGGACACTGCAGAGTCAAAGCAAAACACCCGGATTATGAATCATATGTAGTAGATTCTCAACAAAAATGTTTCAGTGAAGAAATAATGGACCTCTGACCATTCCCTGCAGTATCAAGGAGTCTGAGGAAAGCAAGAAAGCAAGGAAGGAAGGAAGGAAGGAAGGAAGGAAGGAAGGAAGGAAGGAAGGAAGGAAGGGAAGGGGAAGGGAAGGAAGGAAGGGAAGGGAAGGGAAGGGAGAGGAAAGGAAGGTAAAGGGAAGGGAAGGGAAGGAAGGAGAGAAGGGAAGGAAGGAGGAAGGGAAAGGGAAGGAAGGAAGGAAGGAAAAATAAAGAAAGAAAGAAAGAAAGAAAGAAAGAAAGAAAGAAAGAAAGAAAGAAAGAAAGAAAGAAAGAAAGAAAGAAAGAAAGAGGAAGCAATCCCAGCAGTAAAAGCGACTGTTGAATAAGAGCAACTCAGCAAGCTCCGGGGCAGGTCATGCACTCTTCAGCACTCAGAAACCTGAGCAAGAGCGGCCAGGAGGGGACAGGGAACACTGAAGGGGATCTCATGATCTGTCCTGACTGGCCAGGACCCAGGAAGAGCACTCAGCCCCCTCTCCAGTTCTCCCTTTCCAAACTAGTGCCTGCAGAGCAAACCTAAGAGTCTGCCCACGTGGGAAGATCACCAATAAGGATGTTCATCTGAAGCACAGGATTCCCGGCACTGCATGACCTCAAACAACTCATTTCACTTCTCCAAGTCACAGGTCCCTCCTGGTAATTGGGGGCAGTGGCTAAACTGATTGGAGCTTTTGAGAAAAAAAGGAGACGAGCTCTCTGGCACTCTAAATGTTCGCTATTTGGACATTAAGCGATATTTCATGTGGATCCTATGCTGAATTTATCAAACCAAATTGTAATTATGAACTAGAGCTTTAATTTCTTGTTCAAAAAACTTTATACATCAAGCAAGCAAAATGAGTTTCAGAGGGGGCTGGAGAGGCTTTCTCTGAACCCCTGAAATTATATCACAATTGGCATCAACCCGGTGCTCTCTCAGCAGAGCTCTGCTAGAAGCCTCAGTAGGAAGCACATTTAACTATGTGCTTCAGGGCATGTAAATAAAACCTTCACTAAGGTAAATAGTTGTTCAGTTTTACAGCCTACTCACACCATAACTTTTATGCTCCTTTATGATATATGGTTTCTATGTATTTGGAAGTCCTAGAACATCATTCAATGTAGACATCCTCTAAGTGACTGACTGATAAACAGTTATTTACTCACTAGTTTTCATGGCCCATGAAAGCCTTTAAACTGGAACGCTGTCCCTAACTACCCGTTAGTGATCATGGTAATTCTTCCTAATGGTATATGAGCCAGTTTTCTTGACAGCCTTAGTGGCACTGAGTGGCAGGTTCAATGGGATGAGGAAAGGCCCATGCTCAACCCAGGGGACTCTGTGCATTGTCTAAACAAAAGACACATACGTGCCACACACCTGTAGTCCCAACACTTGAGAGGCTGGGGAAAGAGCAGTTCTAAACCAGCTTGGGTTGATCACATAGTCCATGTCAGAAACATGAGGTAGTTCCAGGAAAGAATATGGGTGCTACATGCAGCAGCTGTTACTGGAACAAGTGATTGAACCCTTAATACCTACCTATCGGTCTCACACCAAAATGACTGTGCTCAGCTGTCTGATGGGATTTCAAGGCAGAACAGAGACAAGTATGCTTGTTCTAGTCCCTAAAAATGCCTGTGAATGCTCTGGGATGTAAGCAAGCCATGTCACTCTGGAAAGAAAAAACGGTCCACAGACTTGTAGCAAAATGGATCCACATTTTGCTTGCAAGATTTGCTTTGCAATACAGTTGCAAAATATTTAACTAGAAATTATACTTTTAAAACACTACAATGGTTTTTCTTATAGTTACATTTAACTCTAATAATAACACTTTAATGATTATTATAACAAAAGTTACATCAAGTATTCAATGTTTACTTATGTCCAGATACTATACCAGTCATTCCATATAAGCAAGCATTTCATGTGTGACACTCAACAGTAAGCCCATGAAATAGACTTTATCATTACCATTTCATATATGAGACCACTGAGGTTCAGAGAGACTAAATAACATTCCCCAATGTTACAAAGCAACAAACGAGGTTTGAAACCAGGGCTCTTGGTCATTCACCCATTGTCAGTGGCAATCCTGGAGTTCTTTATGCTTTCCTTATTTCCCAAATTTGAAAATGAATACTTTTGATTGTAAAATCAGAGGAATGTTTTGGAGTTACCTTTCTAAGCCAGTCCTCAAAAATCAATGTTAATATCATACAGCAGTGATTTCTGAGGATGTTAGTCTGAACAAAGGACCAAGTGACATATGAGAAAGAAGAGTGGAGAAAATGGGGGGTGGGGCTACAGGAAGACGTCAGAGATGGAGAAGAAGAGTGGAGAAAATGGGGGTGGGGCTACAGGAAGACGTCAGAGACGGGGAAGAAGAGTGGACAAAATTAGGGGTGGGGCTACAGGAAGACGTCAGAGATGGGGAAGAAGAGTGACAGCAAACAAATGGAAAAGAAAATACCTTCGAGATTCAAGTGGGCATTAGCTACTTCACACAGTTAGGCCAAAATACCTGGCAAAAGCTGCTTAAAGAAGGAAGGGTTTACTTTGGCTCTCAGTTAAAGAGTGCAGTACGTCACGACAGGAAGTCATGGCAGCTGGAACCTGTGGCAGCTGCTCACCTCATATCAGGAAGCAGAGAGTGACGAGTGCCTGTGCTCAGCTCTGTCTCTCTCCTACCCGTATTTAGAGTAGGCCTTTCCAGCTCGAGTAACCTAATATTGATAACCCCTTCCCTCACAGACACACCCAGGGGGTTGTCTCCTAGGTGATCCTAGATCCTGTCGAGTTTGCAGTCAATATTAACCTCACAAAGGGTGATGAGAAAAGCTTTCGAGTGTCAAATTAAGGACTTTGGACTCCACTCCATCTCCTAAACCAATGCCACTTTTCACCTCGTGTGGGTTTCATAACATAACACTGTAATGAATATTAAAATAACTATCTGTCAACTAGAAAAGAGAAGTAATTGTTAGCAACTACAAAGAGCAAATTTTTTAAAACGAGCGAGATTACTTAAGTGTCATATTTATAATAAGAATCGTCTTCTCCTTTGAAGTAATGAAACAAGATGATTTTCACATTTTCAAAATACTAATGATAATCTAGCGTACTAAATCATTGCGAAAGTTCAAGGGGTGGGATCTGGGGCTGCTTTCTGATATGCTTGTTTCCCCCCACCACCGTCCCTAACTTAGCAGATACTCATAAACTGGGTTACTGGAAATTTCCAGACAGACCCCCAGATTCAACCAGTCACTAGAATATTAGGCAGGGAAGTTGAGGCATCTCAGTTATCATGAACCAAGTCAGTGGCATTTTAAGATTGCCTTTCCGATCCTTCTCGGGTATCTAGGGCTCAACCAACTACAAGAAAAAAGTGAATACCAGCCAGTTCTCTTGACCCAGCAAAGGCATGCACTCACTGAGTTCCCTGGGTGCCAAGCGTTGTGCTAAAGCTGGTAAAACACAAGCAGAGTGCATGGCCCCTGGCTCTTCAAAAGCTCAGAGCCTGGGGCACTTTCTTAATAGGCAGATTATCCCCAAGTAAAACAAAGCATGCAGGGCATCTCTGAGTCCATACTAAGAGGCTGGTCAATAGGAGGCAAGACGGTAGATTCAGAGACCAAGGCGGAGACCTGCATAAACAAGACACACATGGTCTGGTCTTCACTCTTCCTCTGCAGCTGGGCAGAAAGAGAGACTTCTCTCCCCTGGACCCAGCAGGAGAGAAGAGGGGGTGTTTGTTTTAGCTTTAATTCGTTCTTGTTTTGAAATCGTACCCAAGCCCTATATGGATAATACCCAGCTGAGAAAAGGCTAATTTGGGCTTCATCTCCATCCTTGTGGTAGGCTTCTTGGACATTTCTGTAAAGTACTATGTTCCCACCACTTTGGACGTTGTGCAGTCTCTTCATTCCAGTGGGCATATTCTCTCCTCGGTCCCCTCCCTACCTTCACCTACCTACCTTGCCTAGTTCTGCATTCAAGTATTGGCTTAACCGCCACTTCTGAAGAGTTGGCTATTCTGTCCCACAGCAGGCTCAATGCCTTGCAACACATTCTCTTAGTCTCCTCTTGTCCCTTTTCTCTCTAGCTCTTAGCACACTTGTAAGAACTCTTTGGTTGTCTAGGGGTGCTTCTAGACCAGGAACTTTAGAAAGACAGGACCTTACTATCTTGTTTCCCTCCATATTCTTAGCATCATGGGGCAGATGCTCAATAATAATAAAGTGAGTTGTGAGCCATATCTTTTCAGAAAAGTAAGTTTCTAGAAATTCACACTAGAATATAGTGAGTTCCTCAACACCAGGACCAGACTCTTCATATCTGTACCTATGATACCTCACATTGTGCTGAGATAATGTAGACATGGAGGGGTAAAGATCGTTAGATAGTGTTTCCTGGCTCCCACCCTCTACCTCCATCCAATCCCAAAGGACCACCTCCATCTCTCCAACCACGTGAAAGCTTTTCTCTCCCTCCAAGACACAGATCAGCTTGCACCACTACAGTTCTCACTGCTAAGCCACTCATTCAGCCCTTGTAACACCCTGTCTCTTTCCTGTCTTTTCATGAGCTCCTTAAAAGTAAAAGCTATGTCTTCCTTCCTCCAAGCTCTGGGATCCTAATTCCTCACACAAGTCAGGGCTCAAGGAGTGTTGGCTAAGAGCTGACGAGAAACTGAATTTGTTTCCAAAACGATTTTATAAACTCTGTCCCTGGCGGACTTAGAAATGCAAGGTATATTTCCGGGTGTGTGGAAAGCTGAGCGAGAGCCTTTCTGGAAACAGAAAAGTAAACCACATGAGTCCCTGTCCAAGCCCCTGACTCTGTGAAAACAAGTATCTTATTGATACTGCAAAAATGAGAAAATGTTCTTTTTGTCTTCTTTCATTGCAGACAAAGCCTGGTCTTGTCAGATATACTTGGGTTTCAGAAGTTTCTGGAACACTAGGCAGTGTCCTCCATTCTGACTGGGGATGGAAGGAGCATCCAGCTCTGCAAAGCTGGCAGATTCTCAGCATCGGCAGGAAATATCAACAGCAACAGTGGCGGGACCCTACTGCTTCATATTCAGTCTAGCCTCTATCAGGGTCCCGCAGCAAGAGCCATGTCCATACCTACTGACATAGTGCCCTGGCCAGAAATGATGCATGAACTCTTGCCTGGCCTTTGCACCAGCCTTCAGCCTTTGGGAGACTGCAGAGCATCTCACCTCCTTCCCTCATGGGCAGAAACAGGAAAGGTCCCCAGTCAGAGGCCCCGGTGTGTGTGTCACTAATCCATTCTCCTGCTTCTATGTCACATTTAATTACTTGCTCACTACAGAATTACTCATACTGAGATTCCAGAATAATGAGATGATTTGAAGCCTTCAAATTGGGGATTACAAACTGCAGCATGTTGCACCAAGGTCGGTTTAGCTTGTTCTAAAGCTCTGATTACTACGTGATCACTTTCTCTTTAACCTGAAACCATTTATTTTTCATTTTTCAAAAGGGAAAAATTATAGAGCATTTTGGAGAAGGCAAAGGGTGCCCTCTTGGTTGTTTGTTTTTAACTACATGAAAGCTTCAGTGATCAATATCTAAATCCTCAGAGCTGCATTGAAGTTCTTTCTCGAAGTAATCTTCCCAGCAGGATACGCTGAACTTTGCCTCCAGGGGATAAAAGAAAATACAACTTCTTGATAGTATTTTGCAGGGAAATAATGTAAAGATTGCATAGACACTGTTTCAAATAAAGCTGCATTCTTATCTACTTAATAATCAGAGAGATCTGGGGCTGGAGAGATGGCCTAGTGGTCAAGAGTGCCAACTGCTCTTGCAGAGGATCCGGGTTCGATCCCCAGCACCCACAGGTGGCTGAGAACCGTCTTCAACTCCAGTTCCAGGAGAATCCGACACCCTCTTCTGACCTCCGTGGCATTGCACGACACGGGTGCACAAACCTACATGCAGACAGTACATTCACACACATAAAAAATAAATAAAATTAACAAAATAATAATCAGAGAGATCTGGGGCTGGAGAGATGGCCTAGTGGTCAAGAGTGCCAACTGCTCTTGCAGAGGATCCGGGTTCGATCCCCAGCACCCACAGGTGGCTGAGAACCGTCTTCAACTCCAGTTCCAGGAGAATCCGACACCCTCTTCTGACCTCCGTGGCATTGCACGACACGGGTGCACAAACCTACATGCAGACAGTACATTCATACACATAAAAAATAAATAAATAATTTTTTTAATTAAAAAAGAAGAAGAATTGAGTTCTTTCATAAAGAAGAAAGGAGGATGGAAGCACAGGTATTTAACAGGCAAAGTTTCCTCTTATAATCACCATGTCATTTTTTTCCTTTTTGATTAGAAAGAGCCTTACTACTTTCTTTGTTGTATATACTCTGTAACAATTATTTTTAAGGATATTTACAAATAATAGTTTTCAAAGAATATTTTGGGTATCTCTAGAAAGAGTTTGAACATCTCTATGTAACATTCGATAAAAATACCACCTCTTAGTTATGCACACAATTTAAGAATATTTCTCATAAAGATCTTTATATTATACCCAGGACAACTCTTTATGGTAAAAAGATGAATTCTTATTTTTAATTTTTATTTTACAGATGGGAAAACTGAAGCTCAAGGGGGGAAGGATCACAGAGCTTGCACATTTCTGTGCCAAGCTCCAGTGTGCAGAACTGCCTGGGAGTGCTCTGGAGCATCCTGCATTTGACTCTGTCAGGAGGTCGGAGGGAAAATGGCTCCCTGCAGTCAAGTCTTCCATGGAGAAAATCGTGAAGATGTCATTGACTCTATCTGCATTACTTGCTCTCCTGTAAGATGTTGGAATTCCTAGTACTGTCCAAGAAAAGCTGACTGCTAGAACAAATGGCAGAGATTTTCCTACCACTGCTAATTGTGTGGCAGAGGAATTTTGCATGCTGCTACCCAAGAAAATGAGCATTTTCATTACCCACTATCACTTTGCTGAATGACCTCGAGTGCAGCAGCAGTAATGCTACCTTGATCACACTGAAACTTCACAGCACATTTTTCTCCAGAAAATCCAAAAGATTTTTCATTTTATTTTTATGAACTAGAGGTATAGATGTTTTTAAAATACTAAATGAGAAAAAAGAAAAAGAAAATACATTGCACCTTATATGCTCAAATAAATTTCAACAGTGACTTTTCAGCTAGGGAACCTGGACCGTAATAGTCTTAAACAAAAATCAAAGAGCTCAATCCTCAGAAGACCACATGGGGGTCTTGGAGCAAAATTATCCAAGAGATAAAGTTCTCCACACCAGGAATTCCCTCTATTCCACAAGCCCTGCCAACAATGCTCTTTAGACCCAGGAGCACCTTTTACTCAATAGCTGAGCTGGGGAATGATGGCTCTGCAGTTGAGTATTTCCTAAACCGGGCATGGTGGCGCACGCCTTTAATCCTAGCACTCGGGAGGCAGAGGCAGGCGGATCTTTGTGAGTTCAAGGCCAGGCTGGTCTACAGAGTGAGTTCCAGGACAGCTGGGGCTACAGGGAGACCCTGTCTTGAAAAGACAAAAAAAAAAANGTCTTCAACTCCAGTTCCAGGAGAATCCGACACCCTCTTCTGACCTCCGTGGCATTGCACGACACGGGTGCACAAACCTACATGCAGACAGTACATTCACACACATAAAAAATAAATAAAATTAACAAAATAATAATCAGAGAGATCCAAGCAATCTTTATACTTAATTCCTTAGCATGTAGCTCTCTCAAGTGTAGTATGATTGTGCAACTTACCATATTTTTTGTCCAAGAAACATGTGGTGGTCATGAGGAACTTCCAGGACTTTAAATATACATGCCTTTAATTACACACTCTGTACACTGTACACATGTTGTATGTAACGCAGTAGCTCTAGCCGCACATGGCAACTGAGTAGTTGAAAACATGGCTCATCTGAGCTGAGATGTACTGTAAATGTAAAATAATGAGCAGGTTACAACTTGGACTGAAAACAGAATCCAAGTAATTGGGTCAGTAATTTTTACATTTGATTGCATATTGAAATCACGGTTTAGACACGTTGAGTTAAACCAGAATTTCTCAACCCTAGCTCTATTGATATTTGAGGCCAGGTAGTTCTTACTGTTCAAATGTCTCCTGTGTACATAGACTATTTAGCAGCAGCCTTAGCTTCCCCACTAAATGTCACTTACACTCTTCTTCTTGTGACAACCAAAACTTAATGATATTGCCAAGTGACATTATTAAATATCAGCAAATGCCCCTTAGAGGGCAACATCTTTGATGGCCAAGGGCCCCTGGGATAGGTAACTTCTATTATAAAACTTATTTAAGGAGCTGGAGAGATGGGTCAGGGGTTAAGACCACTAGCTGCCCTTGCAGAGGACCCGGGTTCAATTCCCAGCACCCACATGAAAGCTAACAACCATCCATCCCCAGGGGATCCATCACCCTCCTCTGACCTCTGTGACCACTGTGTTGAACAACGAGTGAAGGCAATATACTCAGACACATAAAATAAAAATAATAAATAAAACATTTTGTTAAAAACTTGTTTCAGGGGCTGAAGAGATTGCTCAGTGGTTAAGAGCACTGGCTGCTCTTGCAGAGGACCCAGGTTTGATTCCCAGAACCCACATTGTAAATAACAACTGTCTGTAGCTCAAGTACCAGGTAAATCTAATGCCCTCTTCTGACTCTCTGACTCCTGAGGACATTGCAGGACATGGGTGCACCTCCACACATGCACGCAATAAATACACTCATACACACAAAACAAATTTAAAAATATTTTTTAAAAACTTATTTCAAATATGTTTTGAGACAGAGTCTCACTGTATATCCTGGCTGGGCTAGAACTCACTATGTAGACCAGGCTAATCTAAAACTCACAGAACTCTTCCTGTCTTTGCCTCCCAAGTCCTGGAATTAAAGGTATGTGCCACCACACCTGGCTTATTTAAAATATTTTAACATTCAAAGTATTAGTACACAGTATCAAGAGCCAGGCATGGTGGTGCATACCTTTAACCCCAGCACTTGGGAAGCAGAGGTAGGCAGATCTCTGTGAGATCAAGGCCAGCCTGGTCTACATAGTGAGTTCCAGGCCATCTGGGGCTACAGGGAGACCCTATCTCAAAACAAAACCAAAATTAGTATTAAAATTAACATCATTTCATTTAACTATTTTATAAAATGTTTTATTATTTTTATTTCATGTGTATGAGTTATTGTCTGCATGCATGTAAGTGCACCCATGTCATGCAGTCATCCTCAGAGGAGAGAAAAAGACATTAGATTCCCCTGGATCTGGAATTATGGACAGTTGTTAGCTGCCATGTGGGTTCTGGGAATCAAATCCAGGTCCTCTAAGAGCAGCCAGTGCTCTTAACCACTGAGCAATCTCTCCAGCCCCTCATTTCACTATTTTAAAGTATTATTTAGAGAACTTGAAATCATGCATTTGTGACTCCTGTTGGACAGTGTTGACAGACACTTTGAATATCCTGATATTGAGGCTTGTGACGTTTCATTGTTGCATCTCCAATGTTAGGAACAGAGAGCCCTTTAAGACGTGGTGTCAGGGAAAGGAGAGGACTCAAACCCACAGCAGGCAGTGCTTTCAGGAACACCTGCTAGGGACTGGCCTAGTGAAGACTCATGAGTCTGAGAAGAAGAAAACAGGATAGATCCCAGAAAGACCAGAGATCCCAGAGATCAGCCACATAAGTGATAGAAGAAAACACTGGCCACAAGTCTTGGAGCTGAAGGAAAGACAAATTCTTAGTAATTATAACGAAGTCACTCATGGCCCTTGAGGACACACGCACCTCTAAGACCACTTCAAAACTGCACATTGTCTTTTCATTGGGTAAAATTTTATTGCTGTTAAAAATAGAGAATAATGTCTCAAATGCATCATTTGGATACAACTCCCAGGACCCCTGGCAGTTTTTTATTTCACACTTTCCAGTTCTGACTCCCTCTGCCTTTTCTCAGTTGTTCTTTTCAATCTTTTTTATTTTTGGTCTTTTTGAGACAGGGTCTCCCTGTAGCCCCCAGCTGTCCTGGAACTCACTATGTAGACCAGGCTGGACTTGAATGCACAAAGATCCTCCTGCCTCTGCCTCCCAAGTTCTAGGATTAAAGGCGTGTGCCACCACCACGCCCGCCTCTTTTCGATCTTGAGTTTACTTTCAAAGCGTCATGCTCCAACCACGTAATCGCCAGACGTTTTCTGTAAAGTCATGCAGCACGCTTTTCTACCTCTCCAGCTGCCTCCAACCTGCACTAACGTAGCATCATGTTGGGAACTCTTTACTCATATTTCAACTTGCCCACCACTTCCAGCCTATCCAAAAGTCCCTTCCTGGTTGTTCTCTTGATGATTGAGTCTCACTTAAGCACATGGTTTAATGGCTGAACCTAGTTGTCCATTTCCTCAGAGTTCTTTCATAAAGAAGAAAGGAGGATGGAAGCACAGGTATTTAACAGGCAAAGTTTCCTCTTATAATCACCATGTCATTTTTTTCCTTTTTGATTAGAAAGAGCCTTACTACTTTCTTTGTTGTATATACTCTGTAACAATTATTTTTAAGGATATTTACAAATAATAGTTTTCAAAGAATATTTTGGGTATCTCTAGAAAGAGTTTGAACATCTCTATGTAACATTCGATAAAAATACCACCTCTTAGTTATGCACACAATTTAAGAATATTTCTCATAAAGATCTTTATATTATACCCAGGACAACTCTTTATGGTAAAAAGATGAATTCTTATTTTTAATTTTTATTTTACAGATGGGAAAACTGAAGCTCAAGGGGGGAAGGATCACAGAGCTTGCACATTTCTGTGCCAAGCACCAGTGTGCAGAACTGCCTGGGAGTGCTCTGGAGCATCCTGCATTTGACTCTGTCAGGAGGTCGGAGGGAAAATGGCTCCCTGCAGTCAAGTCTTCCATGGAGAAAATCGTGAAGATGTCATTGACTCTATCTGCATTACTTGCTCTCCTGTAAGATGTTGGAATTCCGAGTACTGTCCAAGAAAAGCTGACTGCTAGAACAAATGGCAGAGATTTTCCTACCACTGCTAATTGTGTGGCAGAGGAATTTTGCATGCTGCTACCCAAGAAAATGAGCATTTTCATTACCCACTATCACTTTGCTGAATGACCTCGAGTGCAGCAGCAGTAATGCTACCTTGATCACACTGAAACTTCACAGCACATTTTTCTCCAGAAAATCCAAAAGATTTTTCATTTTATTTTTATGAACTAGAGGTATAGATGTTTTTAAAATACTAAATGAGAAAAAAGAAAAAGAAAATACATTGCACCTTATATGCTCAAATAAATTTCAACAGTGACTTTTCAGCTAGGGAACCTGGACCGTAATAGTCTTAAACAAAAATCAAAGAGCTCAAACCTCAGAAGACCACATGGGGGTCTTGGAGCAAAATTATCCAAGAGATAAAGTTCTCCACACCAGGAATTCCCTCTATTCCACAAGCCCTGCCAACAATGCTCTTTAGACCCAGGAGCACCTTTTACTCAATAGCTGAGCTGGGGAATGATGGCTCTGCAGTTGAGTATTTCCTAAACCGGGCATGGTGGCGCACGCCTTTAATCCTAGCACTCGGGAGGCAGAGGCAGGCGGATCTTTGTGAGTTCAAGGCCAGGCTGGTCTACAGAGTGAGTTCCAGGACAGCTGGGGCTACAGGAAGACCCTGTCTCAAAAAGACAAAAAAAAAAAAAGTATTTCCTGCTCTTCTGCAGGACATGAATTTGGTTTCCAGCATCCATACTGGGGGCGGGGTGGGGGGCGCTCAAAACCACCTATAACTCAAGCTCTAGGGAATCTGATGCCTTCTTTGGCTTCTGTGGGCACCTGCATATATGTGTGTGTGTGTATGTATGTATGTATGTATATATGCATTATATATAGAGAGAGATATTATATACACAATAGCTCTCCTGACAATCCTATGAGCCTCCAACTTCCATCATGCCTGGCTCAACTCTGTGAGGTCCTAAGACCAAGAGGGCAGCAAATGGCATATGATTGGACATTTCAAGATGAAGAATATGTCAACAGACTTCAGTGGGAACTCTGAATAAAGGACAAAGGCACCGTGGTCCTTGTGTCCCTTGCACTAAACTTTTCCAGAATCTCTGCCCCTGGCCTCCCACTCGTTGTGGGTTGTGGTTTCCTCTTTGTCATGCTGGTTTACCTCAAACGATCATCTCTGAGCCTGCAGCTGCCCACCCCACTGAGCAGCCCCTCACCCCCACCCCTCTGCAGCCACAGGTCCTGGCTGGATCTAATGCCCCTGATCACCGTCAACAGGGGGAGCTTTCTTCTGATAAGGAGAAATCTCTGCTCCGGCTCCACTGGGTCCTTGCGCATCTGCCAGGCTCCTGTCTTCATCTGAAAGTTAGGGCATCTTCCTGCTGGAACCCAGGTGGAAGAAAGCGCATTCATACGTCAGCCCTGTAGGAGCATCGAAGTTCAAAGCCCAGGGCAGAGCTCTGCCTAAGCTGGGTTCATGAATGCTTTATTATTGTTCTGGTGAGCAGTTACCCCCATACCAAGCAAGTCAGAACAAGCCTTCTAAGCTATAGTGATGGATGTTTGCAGGGAACCCGTGGGAGTTATTAATATTCATGTTCCCGTCACACTTTTGCAAGTAATGGAAGCTTGTTTTCTGTAACACATCATTAGGCGAGGAAGACAAGTGACCTCCTAGAGTTTTGAAGCACAAAGGGTGGTCACTCAAGACCCAGAGGGCTGAGGGAAGAATAGACAAGAGAAGGGTGTAGGTAAGGAAAGAGCCTTTGCAGTGAACGCAGACATTTGTCGCCCCCTGCAAAGTGAGCGGTGGCAGATCCGCGGCTGTGCACAGTCTCTCTCCTCTTACAGAGGGACAGCAGGACTCAGAAGCAGTATCTGAGAACACAGCTTTGAGAGTGCAGAGTGGGGAATTGGGGCGCCTGAGCTCAGCCACGCTGCTTGCCTGTAGAACACTGGAGGGGCCTGTGGATTTGGAAACAAAATAGCAGGGAGTTTAGTTAGGATGGCTGTCATCAGTAAGACAAAAAATAACAAATGCTGACAGGAATGCAGAGAAGGGAAACTCTTGTACACTAGCACTGGGAATGCAAATTAGTACAGCCATTATGGAAAACAGTATGGAATTTCCTCAAACAACTAAAAATAAAACTACCATATGATCCAGCAATCCCATTACTCCGAATCCATCCAAAGGAAATGAACTCAGTACATCAAGAAGCTGTCTACACTTCCTGTTCATTGCAGTGCTGTCCATAATAGCTAAGTTATGGAATGTCTATCATCAGATGGAGGGAAGGAAAATGTATAGTGTATACACAAAGTCCCATTGTATGTGACAAAGTGGACAGAACTGGTAGGGGGCATTGTGTTAAGAGAAATAAGCCAGGCTCAGAAAGTCAAGTACTGCATGATCTCACTGGTATGTGGAACCTAAAAAATATTGCTCATGTAGAAGAAAAGCACGGAACAGAAGTCAGAAGCTATGAAGGCCGAGGGGACAGGAGCTAGAAAGAGAAGAAATAATAGGTACCAAAATGCAGCTAGATAGGAAAGGTGAGTTATTGGGTTTGTAGCACGACAGCATGATTCCATTAACAATTTACTGCATATTTCAAAATAGCTAGAAAAGAGAATTTTAATGTTCACAACACAGAGAAAGGATAAACATTTGAGGTGATAGAAATGCTAATTGCAAGAATTTGATCATTATACATTGTATATATGTGTAAAAATATCACACCCTACCCTGTAAATATGTACAATTATTATGTACTTATTAGAAATGATTTAAAATAGCAGCAAGTCACGTGGATTGCATTGAAAGCTTTTGCTGAGTACAGAACAGATCCTGTCCAGAGTTAGGAGGGAAGTGGGGAGGAAGGGAAGGAGGGAGGGAGGGAGGAAGGGAGAAGCAATCAAGAGTCCAAGGTAATGCAAGTGGACTTGTGCCCATCAAAGCTTACCACCCTCTCCTCTCTCACATTACATACTGTCCAGTTAAAATTAAACTGCTTTTGCTGGGCGTGGTGGCATACGTCTTTAATCCCAGCACTCGGGTGGCAGAGGCAGGTGGATCTCTGTAAGTTCAGGGCCAACCTGGTCTACATAGCAAGCTCCAGGACAGCTGCGGCTACAGGGAGACCCTGTCTCAAAAAGACCAAAAAAATTTGTTTTAATTGCTTTTGCCAGCCACTAAGCATGGCAGGCACCTTTGGTGACAAAACACTGCACTTGGGATGGGGGGGCAGTTTACCCCTTTAGAAGACAGAGGGCCTCAAAGCTGTTCTTTTAACTCATTATTTTAGGCAAACTAGGGTAATCTGGGATGGGGGAGTACAACTAAATTCCCTGAGCAGGAGTCACACGCACTACTTTTGCTTTATGAATACGTCCCTTAAACTAAGCATGCTCATAAGATGGCGGCCTATAGATGGGCTTCCCCAATAAAATCTCCATGTGCTTCTTTGTTCCCCAAGAGCATTTCTCTAGAAAGAGCCTCTTTCCGTGCTTCAAATCGTAAAACTCCCCACTCTCCTAGCCTCTTGTTGCTCTTTGGCTTTCCACATCTGTGTTTGGTAGCACTTCCAAGCTCCCCAGAAGACTTCATGTAAACAGCTGTGTGGTTTCTCTGTGCCTGTTTCCTCACCTGCAAAATGGGCAGAAGAGTCAAAGCTCATTTTCTTGTGAAAGTTGAGTTAACACACATAAATGTGCTCTGAAAAGTGCCTGGCATGTCGCACTGCCCTTGTTACTATTACTGTTATTTATGTGTTCATTCGCCTCAGTAAACCTGAGAACAGAAACTGTATCTCAGTATATTTGCTGCCTCAAACCCCAGCACTGTGCCAGGTGCAATTTAGCTGCACAATATGAGGTAAACAAACTAATCCATGAGTGAATAGGATGCCACCAATCCCACCCTTGTAGAAAGGTCTCCCTCCCCGGCCTACACTGAGCCCTTGCTTCCTAATAGCATCGAATTAGTAATTCATTCAACAAATATTGACCATGAGATCTGGAAGAGGTACTATTCTGAAAGTGGGGGGTACAGGGCATAGAAATAACAAAACTCTTAGGTGTCTTAAAGATTACTCCCCATGAGGGTTTGGAGGAGACAAACAAAATAATAAAGAAGTGGAATAAGGTTTCTTAGATAATGAAAGAACTATGGAAGAAATGTGAGTTAGCCTGGGAGACAGGAAACAAGGATGTCCCGCTGCACCATGGTGATGGAAGGCCTACACAAAGCCTGGAGGGGCTTCAGAGAAGGGTCTTCCAGCCAGAGTAGTCTCATCCACCTGTGCCCCTTTTCTAAGCCCAGGGAATAATCTGCGGAAGAGGGGGCGTGGTAGAATGTAAGGGCTGCGATTGGGGTGAATGGTGAAACTACAGCAATGTAGTCTGGACCCTCATTTGATTAACCTGATTGAACATACAACCCCTCACTCCCCTGAGGGAAGGTGGGGCTGTGGGGGTTGGGCACAACAGCCTGCAAATTGGTTTTACATGAAGGATGCTGGTACCATGGATTATAACTTAGAGCTAAAAAAACTGAAGAGATATGCAGGAGAGTCATGGCAGAATGCATGATATCTCGGTTGGGGTGGGGGTGGGGGGGGGAAGGGAAGGGGAAGATATGCCTGAACTGAATGGAAAATGATTTATGAAATGCACAAAGCATCAATAAAAAAAATGTTAAAAAAAAAAAAAAGAAAGTGGAAACATTTGTTTTTTCTGTACCCTGACTGGTGACACCTCAGGGATGTCTGTCATTGCTTTACTAAAATGGAGAGGGTTTCCTTCATCCCAAGGTCAGCTTATTGTATAGATTCCCCCCACAAAATCAAAACACTGCAAAAGAGAGCAGTCCTTAACTGGATGAATAAGCAGAGTGAAATGGAGCTTCAGTCTGGGAAGGACGGACACTCCAGCTCTGTTTCTGCCTGCATGACACAGACCTCTTTCCCTCTTAGACATACCAGGAGATACCATGTGAGATGCCTGGCCCTGTACCTGGCATCTTACAAGCAGTCACACAATGGCAGTTATCTGTAATGTGCCAGGTACATTATTGGCTTATTATTCAGTCCTATTCCCTTGTTCTCCTAACTTTCCAAACTGCTACAAAGTAGGGAAATTACTGGGAGAGGCTATTGCCCTGTTGCTACTTACGGAGGGTGGGAGCTAGGGAGGAAAGAGGAAATTAGAACAGTGTGACTGCAACCTCCAGCCTTCTGACTCTGCACAGCACCCAGCGGAACATCTGCACATAGTAGCTATTCATTAAATGCTTGATGANGGGGGGGGGGGGGGGGGGGGGGGCGCACGGCGAAGCCGGGCGGCCCGCAGCCGGAGCTGGGCTGATTTTACTGCACATTAGCTCTGTCAGCATTTAGATCATTCATCCCTTTCTGTAATTTTAAACTCTAGCTCAGTGTTCTCAGAGAAAACATAAATTATTAAACAAAAGAAAGCAACTCTGGCTTCAGATCAGATGGTAATAAGCATCACCTAGCACCCCACAAAGTCCCTTCATGTGGCCTGTGTGTCAGCAGAAGGAGTTTAAGACTTGGCAAAGCTGCTCAAGTTCTGGCTGACATTAATCTCAGATGTGTCTGGAACTTGCAAGGACTATAGGAAACAATCGGGGCACTTAATCCCCATGCAGGAGGAAAGAGGAGGGGTAGGAGGGAAAGGGGAAAGCAAACTTGGTATCAGAACAAAGAACTTACAATGATTGCACATCTGCATACATAGATGATGTCGGGATGATGTTTGCATCATGAAGTAGGTGGCATTATCTCTGCTCTGTGCATACTGCCATCGGGGCGCAACTAAGTCGTCTCATTTATTTGAAAGCAAACAGCAAAAGGAGGAGCTGGAACCAAATTTGGGTTCCCATGACAGCTGCCTCCCCCCATATGGGCACTTCAAGGCCGGCCATGCAGTCCATCTCAAAGGGTACCATAGGCAATGAGCACTGAGAAGAGCTCCGTATGGACCACGCTCTTAAATGACACACTCGGGAAGGAATGAGTCTGTGTGTGTTTCTGTGGCATCAGATGATGCATTTCCTGTTCAGAGGGAAAGGACAGCATCCTGACACAACGAGCCAGACTCAAGTGGCCCTAGGGCAGTGCTCTCGACATCTCCTCCACTGTGCTTCATTCAAAGCAGCCCTTTTAGATATATTGTTCTCTAGTTGCCATTGAATTTTAATATCACACATGATATATATGTATTATATCTTTTTTTAACTTTGTGTTTGGTGCACACACAACCCAAAGCCAATTTCTGTTCCATTCAGAATATGCCAACTAGAACAAGTAAGAGGTGCCATTCGGTACCACGTTTGAAAATGTTTATCTCAGGCTCTGTAAACAGGCCCCAAACCAAAACATCTCACAAACTTTCCTTCTTCTTACTCTTAAGTTGTCACGTGGAAGAGGAGTGAAGTCCAGAGCTTTGGGAAGCTGGGAAAGGGGCTGGAGAGATGGCTGCTCTGTGGTTGCTTTTCTAGCAGACCAGAGTTCAGTTCTCATACCCACATGGCAGCTAACAGCCATCTGTATGTCTGTAACTCCACTTCCAGGGGAGATCTGACTCTGTCTTATGGCCTCCTCGGGCACTGCACACATGTGGTACACTTACATGCATGCAAGCAAGACACTCATACACATAAAATAAAAATAAATCAAAAAATTAAAATTAAAGAATAATCTGAGAAAGAGACAGAATAGAAGACGCATGGTCTGCCAGGGTTGAACAATCCAGCTGGAACTGGGTCAGAATCATCCAAGCCCCATAGGACCCCATTTCTATATCAGTCTCCACAATACTCTTCACTGCAGCATGGAACTCCCAGGAAGGCTGGCCCAGTGTACCAGCCACAGAAACATCCCAAGTCTACACTCAGGTCAAAGAACTCCAGGGTATTAGGACAGGGAGGATCTATGATCCTTGTCATGAAGCTGCATTTAAAGGAGGACCCTGACATGCAGAGGGAGGTCACCTGCACACAATCATAGCAACCATATTAGGGGCAAAGAGATGAGAGATCAAGCATCCTGATACTCTTTTCAGAATGCTGAGTCCAATTAACCCTGGTATATCTCAGCAAAAGGTGCTTATCCAGGTGATGTCCAGTCCTGGCGTCCTGCTCACCAGGTGACCAGGCTGGCAAGTAACATCCAGAAATCCACAGGTATGTGGGTTTCTGGATGTTACTTGCCAGCCTGGGCACCTGGTGCCCAAGATACCTGGCCCTGAGAGCCAGGCAAAGACTTCACCCTGCAAATATGCACAAGATAGCACTCTGGAAGCCTATCCCCAGTGTCACTTGCCAAAGAGCAAGCAGAAGCTCCCACAGTTATCGCAAGTGTTATTTGAAAAATATCTAAAGCAGCTTATTTGAAGTCTCAGGAAAATAATATGCCAAAGAAGCTGCAAGAAGACTTAATCTCTTGTGCTCCAACTGAAACGCTACCTCTTCCAGGAAGCTCTCCACTCTCACCTCTGTTCAATTCCAAATAAACTCTCCTACCTCTCAAACCCTGAAGGTTATATCAGTTCGTGGCACCACATGGCCTGTATAGTAGTCACCTATTGAGTTCACCTTTATATACATCAGGTCTCCCTTGTTATATTACTTTATGAGCAGGTAGAGCTAGAGATATATTAATATCTTATATTTCCCTTCAATACCTACTGCTTAGTAAATATTTGTTGAATGAATATTCTTATGCAAAATCCATCTTGGGAAATAGAGATTATAACTGATCCAACCAAATAGGGTTCAAAGAAGAAAAGGCTTTAGCATAGATATTTTTTTTTCTAATTCCAAAGGCAAATCCCTCTCTTGGAATTCAGAAAGTGACAGGAGTTGTTGACACTGGAATGTGGTAGAAGAAGTTGAATTAATCAGGTGTTAAAACCAAAATCTTTGTTTACTGAAGAGTCTCTCAGCCCTGCCAGATGCCTGTTAGGATGAAGTGCCCTCCCTTCTCAGAGATGCTTCTCATAGAAGTGGGAGGGAGGGAAGATGTGGCTAAAAATGTACACAAAAGAATTTAAAAGACAACACCAGGAAGACATTCAGCACTTTCAGATCAGAGTGCTAACTGGTCAGGCAAGGAAGGCTGAGACCAGGACAGAGGTTGTACTGCAAAGACCCTGGGCTGCCAAAACAAAAATGGAAGTCTAAGCAAGAAGAGTCAGGCAAGTTAGGAAGAAAATCCTGCTTCCAAGGCTCCCAGGAAGATCATTCTTACCCATCTGGAAAGCTGCACGCTCGTAACTGCTGAGAATGTTCTTGGGCCCTGGTAACCTTCCAATAACCATTGTTGCCAACTGCTGTGCCCTTTGGTCTCAAACCACCTCTTAGTGTGACACAGGCCAGGAAATCCAGCTGTGCATCCCAGGACCGTGGAAGTTCACACTAGCCAGGTGACTTCTGAGCCTGAAGAAGGAGCCAGCTCCGACCTTTCACATGGGAATCAGGCCAAAACGCAGTTGCTTAAATAGCAAGGTCGTCAGCCAGCTCCAAAAAGACTTCCCTTCTTGATGCCAAGGGTCATCTACACTGCCAGGATTGGTCTGTGAGGCAAGAAGAAATATTCAGGCAGAAGAAGCTGAGAATGTTATTAAACGTATGAGAATTTTAGCCTTTCTTGGATGCAGAGTCCTAGAGATGTCCTCTGACAGCTTCCCTCTGACACTTCATAGCTCTCACTTATATAAAGTAGCTAGATTTTACCCAACATTCTCTATTCATCTGGCACCCTTATAGGCATCTGCAAGTATTAACTCATTTAATCAACACAAGAATAAACTTTTATGAGGTAAGAAATATTATCATTTCCATATTATGAATGAAGAGGCTGAGGCCCCAGGAGGTTAACTCAGCCAGGATCGCAGACTCTGGAACCTTCTGCCCATATACTGTGCCATGTCTTAGATCCCAAGGAAACCCTCTTGGTTTGGAGCTTCTTTCTCTCTTGCTGCTATTAACATGGAGCAATCCCTTAGTCTTTGCACTAGGGAGATATACAGAGTCCGGAGGATTTTTACAGTTCAGTCAACCAAGTGAAACTTCATTTAGCACCTGCTATATGATACTGGGACTGGATGTGGGGGCTAGGTCCATCTAGAGAGGGGCCCTGGACTCTCTTTCTCAAAGTTCACCCCAAGGAAGAGGTATGCTTATATATGGAGCACGGCTTGAGACCCTTCTGGCTCACAGTGCTGAGTAGGATGTTCAGTGTAATGAACCAGAAGCACAAAATTCATGCCCCCTTGACTGGTTGTCTCCTTACTCTGTCTTCTTGCCTGACTTAATTTCCAGATTGTGTCCTTTGTATCTAGTTAGTGTGGTGAATTAAACCATTGGCCTCCTACTAAATCCCATCTCCAAAGCCTCAGAAGTAAGAGATGTGCCAACTCTTCTCTCAGATGTTTCTCCAGTCTAGCCCCCTGTTAAATTCATCCATCCTCAAACCTCTCACCATCAGAGAGATCAGTTGCTAGGTATAGACCTCAGAACTGATCAAAGAAGCCAGATTTCAATCCAGTTTTTTAGCTTCTCAGGACACAGAGGATGAGGCCAGCTCACTTGGGCTATAAGATACATGGAGAGAGGGGCTGGAGAGATGACTCAGCGGTTAAGAGCACCGACTCCTCTTGCAGAGGACCCGGGTTCGATTCCCAGCACCCACATGGCAGCTAAGAACTGTCTTTAACTCCAGTTCCAGGGGAATCTGACGCCCTCTTCTGACCTCCGTGGCATTGCACGACATGGGTGCACAAACCTACATGCAGACAGTACATTCATACACATAAAAAAATAATAAATTTTAAAAAATTATAAAAAAAAGATACATGGAGAGAGATCTCCACCACCCTACAGTAAAAAATAATATGCTTGTGTCTGACCTCAACCGTCTCTGTCTCCAAACCAGGAGTGGTAAGCTATGGCTGCCTGGGGATGCTAGCTTGTAAGATCCAATCCATGTCTATCTGCAGCTTAGAAATTCAAGGATCAATAGACTTGCTACCTTCCTTTTCTTCAAAGAACTGACAACCTAGAACTTGTACACAGTATTCATTTAGAAGATAGACTATTATGCTCTGGAGACACAGAAGAGGTCATGATGGATTTAAACTGAAAAATAAAATCAGAAAATGTGTTGGGCAGGGGAATTACTGAAAACAAAATTCAATTGACACAGATAGGGAAATGTTATAATGAAGTCATTACTTTTTATATTAAAATAGTTGTTTTTAATCATAAAAATTTGTCTGGTCTACATAGCAAGTTCCAGGCCAGATGGAGCTATAAGGAGTCCCTGTATAAAAAACAAATTAGCTAGGCGTGGTGGCACATGCCTTTAATCCTAGCACTCAGGAGACAGAGGCAGGTGTATCTCTGTGAGTTCAAGGCCAACCTGGTCTACATAGTGAGCTCCAGGCCAGCTGGAACTAAAGGGAGACCCTGTCTCAAAAAAAAAAATAAAAAAATTAGAAGATAATTTGATATCCCTTGGAGAGAATAGAAGCAAGAATTGCTGATGGAGGGGAAACAGACACAAGTAGAGATGAGAAACTAACCGAAGGTGAATTTAGAGTAAGTATCGGGAGAGGCTAACCTTGAGAGATGAAGCTGAAACCAGCCTACAAAAAACCTTTCTTTAAAAGGCTTGACTTTGTCCCTTAACAAATAAGTGAACATTCAGATTTCAAGCATTAATTTCTGAAGACTTTTCTTTTTTTTTTTTTTAAATTATCTTATTTTCTGTGTATTGTCGTATGCGTGAATGTAGTCCCTAGCAGTGTGCACGGTCTGTGCCACCCCGTGTCAGTGCAATGCCGCGGAGGTCACAGAAGAGGGGGGGTCTCCGTGAGTTTCCCCCTGGAACCTGAGAGTTCTCCTGGAGATTGCGGAGTTACAAGACGGTTCCTTAGACCGCTCATGGGTGGGTGCTGGGGATCGAACAGCCGGCGTCTCTGCAAAAGAGCGTCGGTGCTTCTTAAGCCGCTAGGGCTAATCTCTCAGACCCATGTGATAAGACTTTTCTTTATCTCTTCATTAAACTCTGGACTCAAAAACCCAGCTGTGTGGACGGGGCCTATCTCTACTATCATAGTCACACACTTCTCTTCTGATATGACCAAACCAAATTCTTGATTTTTCTCTCCAAATCTGCTCTTCCCCATCTTTCCTGCTGCTTGAGCCAGTAACCTATGAGTCAAGTTTGTCTTCTTTCCCTCACATATTGCCATCATGAGCAAATGCTAATAGTTGTGTTATAAAAATACCTCCAGAACCTAGCCACTTACTACCTCTAGCTCCGTGCTTACCTTCCTGATCTATTACAGGCTAAATTGTTTGGTTTTTTTTTTAAAAAAAAAAAAAAAAAAAAAAAAAAAAAAAAAAAAAAAAAATTTTTTTTTATGTTTATTTATTTTTGTAGTTATGATGTACTGTCTGCATAGTAGGTTTGTGCACCCGTGTCGTGCAATGCCGCGGAGGTCAGAAAGAGGGTGTACGGATTCCCCTGGAAAACTGGAGTGTCTTCCTGGAATTGGAGTTTCAGAACGGTTCTCAGCTCGCCAATGTGGGTGCTGGGGATCGAAACGCCGGTGGGTCCTCTGGCAAGAGCGGTCAGCGTCTCACGCTAGGGCGCATCTCTCCGACCTATATTTACCGAATTTTTATTAAAACCCTTTTAACCGATGTTGTGTTATGAATTTTTTTAATTTTAAAAAAAAATTTTTTTTATGATGTGTACCTTTGTTATTGTGTTTTATATATATATATATATATATATATATATGTACATATATATTGTACAAGATTATGTTACAAATTGAATATAGACCCAGGTCCCCCTCCCAATGCCCTCACCCCACCAGATTCACCATTTCAGTCAGTTCTTTGATGCAGTCTTTTCTGTTGTTGGTCACAGGCTAGATTCTTGTGAGACTCCTCTCTAAAAAGACTCTAGTCTCCACCCAGGTGTCAGAGTGACCTTGAAAACTGCGAGCTGGAGCACCTCAGTCACTCCTCTGCTCAAAGTCTTCAGAAGTAAAACCCAGTTTCTCCCTTGACCTGAGCTCTGAGCTCTTCTCTGCCACCCTGTCTTGCATCTCCTCCAGCATGCTGGCTGCCACACTATCCTGCATCTCCTCCAGCATGCTGGCTGCCACCTATCCTGCATCACCTTCAGAATGCTGGCTGCCACCCCTCCCTGCATCACCTCCAGCATGCTGGCTGCCACCTGTCCTGCATCTCCTCCAGCATGCTGGCTGACACCTGTCCTGCATCTCCTCCAGCATGCTGGATGCCACCTGTCCTACATCTCCTCCAGCATGCTGGATGCTACACTGTCCTGCATCTCCTCCAGCATGCTGGATGCCACACTGTCCTGCATCTCCTCCAGCATGCTGGATGCCACACTGTCCTGCATCTCCTCCAGCATGCTGGATGCCACCTGTCCTGCATCTCCTCCAGCATGCTGGCTGATACCTGTCCTGCATCACCTTCAGCATGCTGGATGCCACACTGTCCTGCATCTCCTCCAGCATGCTGGATGCCACCTGTCCTGCATCTCCTCCAGCATGCTGGATGCCACCTGTCCTGCATCTCCTCCAGCATACTGGCTGCCACCTGTCCTGCATCTCCTCCAGCATGCTGGCTGCCGCCCTGTCCTGGATCTCCTCCAGCATGCTGGATGCCACCTGTCCTGCATCTCCTCCAGCATGCTGGATGCCACCTGTCCTGCATCTCCTCCAGCATGCTGGCTGCCACCTGTCCTGCATCTCCTCCAGCATGCTGGATGCCACCTGTCCTGCATCTCCTCCAGCATGTTGGATGCCACCTTGTCCTGCATCACCTCCAGCATGCTGGATGCCACCCTGTCCTGCATCTCCTCCAGCATGCTGGATGCCACCTTGTCCTGCATCACCTCCAGCATGCTGGATGCCACCCTGTCCTGCATCTCCTCCAGCATGTTGGATGCCACCCTGTCCTGCATCTCCTCCAGCATGCTGGATGCCACCCTGTCCTGCATCTCCTCCAGTATGCTGGATGCCACCCTGCTCTGCATCTCCTCCAGCATGCTGGATGCCACCCTGTCCTGCATCTCCTCCAGTATGCTGGATGCCACCCTGTCCTGCATCTCCTCCAGCATGCTGGATGTCACCCTGTCCTGCTGCATCACCTTCAGCATGCTGGATGCCACCCTGCCCTGCATCTCCTCCAGCATGCTGGATGCCACCCTGTCCTGCTGCATCTCCTCCAGCATGCTGGCTGGTTTACTGCTGCTCTCACACCAGGCCTGCTCTGTCTTAGGACCATTACACTTGCTGTTCCCTTGGCCTGGCTTGTTTCTCCCCACATACTCATCCTGTCACTCCAAGTAGGTGTCTGTTCACACAGCTCCTTGTCACCAAGGCTATGCCTGGTCTCCTCATGTAAAAAAAGTAGCTCTAATAACAATCTCTCTCCTCTTGTTTTGTTTCATCTTCTTGTTGTAGCACACCCTACTTTCCTTTGCTTCCTTACTTATCTACCTCCTTCCACTCAACTAGAAGCTCCATGTCAGTAAAGACTTTGTTTTACTAATGGATAACTTTTTTTTTAGAGTATATTTGTATTTATTTCTTTTGTATTGAATTTTTTGCCTTTCGTGTATATCTTATATCATATATCTTAATCATATTTAGACCCCCTCCCTCCTCCCTGCTTCCCATGCCCCCCCAACCAGTTTTCTAGCAGTTAGCATGGAGGGCGAATAAGCAAAAGAGTACACACTATGGTTTTTCGAAATGTCTGTATCAAGAAGGTGAGTTTCTAGAGTCTGATCCCACCAAAAAATCACCAAAAAGGTGTTTGTCATGATCCAACAAAGCCATCAATAGGCTCCAGAGCAAGGGCAGATCTTGGGAAACACACATTTATGTCACAAGAAGCATAAACTAGCCAGGTATGGTGGCCTACACCTTTAATCCCAGCACTCGGAAGGCAGAGGCAGGTGGATCACTGTGAGTTCAAGGCCAGCCTGGTCTATATAGTGAGTTCCAGGCCAGCTGGGACTGTAGGGAAACCCTGTCTCAAAAAGACCAAAAAAAAAAAAAAAAAAAAAAGCATAAACTAAGGATGTCAGGTGGTGTCTAGTAGCTGTGAGTCATAGAAGACCCAACTCGAAGGGACCAGAACATTAATGGAAATCCTCATCTCCATAACAGGCACAGAGAGAAAGCCTCTAGTGATGGTTAGTTTAGTAGCCAAACAACAACATCAAGAGTCCAAGTTTTTTTCCCCTGACTTTCCATTTGACAAATAAAGGAAGATTCACAGAAGTCACAGGGCAGAATTCTCCGTACCATCGGGAGAGTTGGATCCCACACCCAGTTTAATCCAGTGACTGGCAAGAAGAATAGAACAGAGCCTTGAGGTATTAAACAAAAGCAGGCTTCTGTGAAGGAAAAAGTAGAGGGAGGAGTGCTGATGAGCATCAGGGAAGGCTAGGTCATGAGAGGCTGGACTGCAGAGATGGCTCAGCAGTTAAGAGTCATGCTGCTCTCCCAGAGGGCCCAAATTCGGTTCACAGCACCCACACCAGACAGTTCACATCTGCCTGTAACAAACTCCAGGGGATTCGATGGCTGGCCTCCAAGGGCTCCTGCACTCACATGCAAATATAGACACATACACATGCACGTATTTAAAAATAATGAAAGTAAATATTGTGTTAGGTCCTGAGAGGTCAACTCCTAATCCTTGGAACCTATGAATATGATCTTAAATGGATAACATGGTCAGATGTGTTTAAGTTAAGGATGGTGAGCTTAAATGCTGGCCTATAATGCACAAGACCCTGGGTTCTGTTCCCAGTACTACAGTTTCCTGTGCATAGTGGTATATGCCTGTCAGCCCTGCACTTGGGAAGTAGAAGCAGGAAAATTAGAAGTTAAAGGTTATCCTAAGCTACTAGTAAGTTTGAGATGAGGCTAGGCTATATGAGACCCTACCTCAAGAAATAATAATCATTCTTTCATTTATTAAAATAAATTTAAAATTATGATCAAGAGATTATCCTAAATTAGCCATATGAATCTATGTAATAAAAAAGCTCCCTCAAGGAGACAGGTGACAAAGCAGAGACTGGGGTGATGGGCACACAAGCCACTAGCAATGGAAGGGGCAGGGAACAGACTCTTCCCGGGCCTCTCGAGAGAACCAGCCCTGCTGATATCTTGATTTCAGCTCCCCAAGGCAGCCTTCAGACTTCTGGCCTCCAGAACTGTAAGATAATGGATGTGGATTTTTTTTTTTTAGGTCTTTTCAAGACAGGGTCTCCCTGTAGCCCCAGCCATCCTGGAACTCACCCTGTAGACCAGGCTGGCCTTGAGCCCAAAAAGATCCGCCTGCCTCTGCCTCCCAAGTGCTAGGACCAGAGGCATGTGTCACCACACCCGGCTAAATTTTTAAGTACCAAGTTCATGGTAATTTGTTGAAGCAGTAATGGAAACTAATATGGCTGCAGAGCCAACAGTACCTAGCGCCAGTGGAAGCAAAGAGAATTACACCTTCCAGAGTCATTTACTCTTGAGAGTCCTACAACTGAATAGGGGATTTATTTTTTTAATCAGTATGTTCATGTATGAAATCGTCAGAGGATTTTTTTTAAAATCATTGCAGCCTCCCTCCTCTCACCCTCTACCCCAATTTTGTTTCTTCCATGGCAAAATGTGAGGAGATGAGACCATCCCTGTGCCAATTTGATTCCCTGTGGCATATTTTATAACAGTAGCTTTAGGAAATACTATTTTCAGACCTGACATACGGAAATCATCTTATTTTTTTAAGAGCATTAACTTTCCTAGGTTTTTCTTTCTTTCTTTTTTCCCCCAATGAGAGGAGGAGAAAGAGAAGACTTCATGCCCTGAAGTCGAAATAATTACCTTCAGGACTTTAAGACTGCATCCCCGCTGCTTATGTCATTCTGATCAAAGTCAGTCACAAATTAGGAACAAACCGTAGCCTTCTATTCACTATTTCTTTAAATAATCTTTCTGTCTCTCCTCTTAGAGAAAAAAAATAATGTTAAACCGAAGACTAGTATTAACCATAATGATAATGTTCCACATTTATAGTCTCAAAGAGCATTAGTATCATTAGACAGTTAATACGTATGACACTCTCTTGGTGATGCAGGTCAATACTGCTATTCTCCCTTAGCAACGGGATCCAGATACTGCAGGATGTAGCACTCACTCTTAAACTCGCCATGCCATCAGTTACAGAGTCAAAGCTGAAAGCCAGGGGGACAGAAACTTAGAGCTTGCAAACATATGTAGAACCAGGATGGGCCGATGGCCTGTACAAAAAGAAAAAAATTTCTTTAGGGGCGATAAGACTTGTGAACGATAAAGCACAGAAGGCAAAGTAAAAGCTGAGCTCTTAGCTGTGTGGCATACAGACAGTTAAAGGAGACGTGCTTGAGGGGCCGGAGAGATGGCTCCATGGTTCGGAGCTCTGGCTGTGCTTGCAAAGATCCCAGGTTCAATTCCCAGCACCCACACGGTGGCTAACAACCATCATAACTCCAGTTTCAGGGGATTCAATAACTTCTTCTGACCACCACAGGCATTGCACAATACAGGTGCACTTATACACACGCAGGCAATACATTTATACACATAAAATAAAAATAAATGTTTAAAGGAGGCATGCTTGAGGAGGTGTGCCTATGCACAGCCCTTGAGTTTGTTTTTCACACAACTTGGACTCTCGTAGATCAGAGAAGCACACTACAGTACACAGAGCACATACATGTAGATCAGAGAAGCACTCTGCAGCACACAGAGCATACACATGTAGATCAAAGAAGCACTCTGCAGTACACTGAGCACATACACGTAGATCAAAGAAGCACTCTGCAGTATACAGAGCACATACATGTAGATCAGAGAAGCACTCTGCTGTACACAGAACACACATATGTAGATCAGAGAAGCACTCTGCAGCACACAGAGCACATGCATGTAGATCAAAGAAACACTCTGCAGTACACAGAGCACATACATGTAAATCAGAGAAGCACACTGCTGTACACAGAGCACACACATGTAGATCACAGAAGCACTCTGCAGTACACAGAGCACACACATGTAGATCAGAGAAGCACTCTGTAGTACACAGAGCATATACATGTAGATCAGATAAGCACTCCTGCAGTACACAGAGCACATACATGTAGATCAGAGAAGCACTCTGTAGTACACAGAGCATATACATGTAGATCAGATAAGCACTTCTGCAGTACACAGAGCACATACATGTAGATCAGAGAAGCACTCTGTAGTACACAGAGCACACACATGTAAATCAGAGAAGCACTCTGCAGTACCCTGAGCACATACATGTAGATCAAAGAAGCACTCTGTAGTACACAGAGCACATACATGTAGATCAGAGAAGCACTCTGCAGTACACAGAGCACATACATGTAGATCAGAGAAGCACTCTGCAGTACCCTGAGCACATACATGTAGATCAGAGAAGCACTCTGCAGCACACAGAGCACATACATGTAGATCAGAGAAGCACTCTGCAGCACACAGAGCACACACATGTAGATCAGAGAAGCACCCTGCAGTACACAGAGCACACACATGCAGATCAGAGAAGCACACTGTAGTACACAGAGCATATACATGTAGATCAGAGAAGCACTCTGCAGTACACAGAGCACACACATGTAGATCAGAGAAGCACTCTGCAGTACACAGAGCACACACATGTAGATCAGAGAAGCACTATGCTGTACACAGAGCACACACATGTAGATCACAGAAGCACTCTGTAGTACACAGAGCATATACATGTAGATCAGAGAAGCACTCTGCAGTACACAGAACACATACATGTAAATCAGAGAAGCACTCTGCAGTACACAGAACACATACATGTAAATCAGAGAAACACTCTGCTGTACACAGAGCACACACATGTAGATAAGAGAAGCACTCTGTAGTACACAGAGCACACACATGTAGATCAGAGAAGCACTCTGCAATACACAGAGCACATACATGTAGATCAGAGAAGCACTCTGCAGTACCCTGAGCACATACATGTAGATCAAAGAAGCACTCTGCAGCACACAGAGCACATACATGTAGATCAGAGAAACACTCTGCAGCACACAGAGCACATACATGTAAATCAGAAAAGCACTCTGCAGTACCCTGAGCACATACATGTAGATCAGAGAAGCACTCTGCAGCACACAGAGCACATACATGTAAATCAGAAAAGCACTCTGCAGTACACAGAGCACATATATGTAGATAAGAGACGTACTGCACACTACACAGAGTACATATGTATTTCACCTAAAAACAGATAGCAACTACTTACTTAGCACAGCAAAACATATTAGACAGGTAAATCAGGACTCCGGGTTCTTCTGAGACTGTGACTGACCTGAATTAAGAACATTGAAGGCATCACTACAACCCAGGGACCAGCCTGGATCCCTGCTGTCCAGACACAACTCAGAGAGGTACTTGTTAGTCTTGAAGTATCTTATTCTCAGAAGTGAGCAAATTCCTTTAAGCAGTTGTGTGTGACATTTATGGACAACAGGTGATCTCAGTGAAAGTTTTTTCAGAAGGGTAGACATGAGTTAACTCAGTGGTCCAGAGTTTGGAATTTTATGGACCTCTCGAAGCCAGGCGCGGCAGCACACACCTTTAATACTAGCACTTGGGAGGCAGAGGCAAGCAGATCTTTGTGAGTTCAAGGCCAGCCTGGTCTACAGAGCGAATTCCAGGACAGTCAGGGCTACAGGGAGACCCTGTCTCGAAAAGACGAATAAAAAAAAAAGTTTTTTTCTCTCTCTCCCAAATAATGAGGGAGACCTGGGAATCAGCAAAAATGTAGGAATTTATTCTTTCACTAAGTAAAGACATTTGAGTAAAGAAAAATCAAGCTATTATCTATTATTACCATGAATTTTTAAAGGAAGGGTCCAGTCTCAAAATTCTAACAGAAGGCACTTAGCACTACGAAGTCACTGCTGTCCTTACTCTTATATCGTGGCAGACTAATGAAAATGTGCAATGTTCTGTCACCGACTGCAGGCTTGCACTTCAATCCACTGGGCTGTATGATTCTTACCATCCCTTTGTGTACAAGAGCCTCTCTGCATTCTACCTACATTTTACCTATGCAAATGGGAGGAAAGCCGAGCAACACACCTGCTGTGTTCCTTGAGGCCACACCCACAGGTAGACTAGGCCTGAAGAAAACAGTCTCTGAAAATGCTCTCATCCATCTACCTATCCGCTCATTCATCAGTCATTCATTTAATCGACATTTAAGAAGTACTTACTGAATACTAGGACTCTATTAGACAATGGAGAAGCAAGGAGGAATTTTCAAATCCTACTGACATATAAAGTATTAAACAAGGAACTGAACTCTAGTAAGAGATGCAAATTAGTAACACCAGCACCGCGCCAGCAGAAATATAATCAGAAAGTAAGGGGGACAGAATACAGGGAAGAAGAAGCAGTGTGCGCAGGCTGTGCCCACCTAAGCATTCTTCTTTCTTTGTACGTCCCCTAGTAACGATGCGCTGACAGCCAGCCTATCTTCAAATAAGACAGACAATGATACGTCCCGGTGTTCTAATTCTGGAACTGCTATGCCACCTCATTAATATGGGAAAATGTGTTAAAAAGCTGCTGATAAACAGCTGCACAGAGTCTGAAATAGTGACTCCCATCACATTTGCAAGCTTTATTGGCTCTCCAACATGGCATGAGAGGCGAAGCTTTGCCTGCATGTATAAACGGGGTAATTTGCTGTAATGCTCCGCTTTATTGGTAGACATTTTGCCAGATCATGTCTCCCCAACCACAGTTTAAGGACACTTCTGATTTACACAGCTCTGTAAACTGCCTCTTTCTTAGAAAGAACTGTCCTGTCAACTGGCACAGTTTTTCTAACATTCCAATCTATCTACAAAACAGAAGATTGACCAGCTTCCATGCACAATCCCTAATAAGTGAAGTTCTGCTCATTCAGAGAACATTTGATTAAGAAATTAGCTACAAGTTAGGTATAAATTACAGCAAGCTCTGAACTGACTGAAGCAGTGGGAACATTTCTAAAGCAGAAGCTAAATCTTATCCTAATCCAAGATTCAATCTGGAGTTAGAAAAGAGGTTCAAATGAAACGCTGCAGCCGGGGCAGGTTTTCAAACCTCATGGGGAACAACTCCCCAAAGACGGGAGCGAAAGTCCCGCTTTCTCTGACCTGGGGATAGCTCTGCTTCGTATTTCTCTAGCTACATTTCCAGCTAGAGGGAAAGTCCCACAAAGCTCAATTCCAATTACCTCCTTTCTCCCAGTCTCCCTCCTTTCTCGTGACAGATTGATGGCCTCCTCAGGTTCCTCCTAAGTGCAACCCGCGACAGGGGACAGCAACATTGAACTCACAGAATTGATTTCCACCAGGTCCCTGGTTAAGCCGGGCCTGTGGAGGTGATTTTCATTACTGACCTCCCCTTGACCCACCCCCCATAGAGGAATTATAGCCTGTTGGGGAACCTTCTCCGCTAGATAAATATTAAACTGTTTTCTGTTTGGCACCAGGTGGCAGCTGCTCCCTTCCTTCTGGGTTGGGGATTATATATTTGTGTAATTTTTATATTATGTTTGTTTTCTTGGCAGATGGCTTATTATTGGGGTTGCATGGGGGAGCGGGAGGTGGAACTCCAGGGGCAAGTTCAGCTGAATAAAAGGCAGGCAAGACAGAAAGATGGAGATTTTTTTAACAAATGAAAAGCAAAACTATATAATTTAACTAAATATGAAGAGCCCTAGAGCCTACGATGCTTGGAAAAGATAACTCAGAGACAAGATTTTCTTATAGAAGCATTTATATGATTCCCATCCTTAAGCCTGAGTCTCCAGCCCTTCTTGACCCCATTGCCTGGAGGAGTGGTCAAACAAGCTTTGGGTCTGTGTCCCCACCTCCAGAAAATGTGAATGCTTCCTGGCAACACCAGGTGGGGGGAGGGGGGGCTTAGAATTGCAAATGTAGCATTAAGTTAAAGCCCTTGGTATAAAATTTGACCTAATTAAGACACTATGGGGAAAGCATTCCAATAGCAATTACGTGGGTTATAAAGGGGTAAAGTACCTTTTAAAACCAAGAAATGCTTCTGCCAGAAATAAGCACCAAATGAGGAGTTATAAACACAGAACCTCACTTGCCTTGGCCTTAAACAAGGCACTTCCATCCCCTGCCATGAAGGCTGTGGGCCTGTGGACCACAGAGCCAGCCCAGGGCTCCCTCTTCCCATGACCACTCTCATCTCACTCAGGGACCATTTCTCAGACGCTACAAGTCCTCTCATCTGTGGTCCTGGCCTCTCTCTGTCAAGGTATTCGTTCATGTATTTGGTTAGAGCACTTACTATAGGCCCGAACATAAGTCATCTTCTGACCCTCATAAAACCAGCTCTAGAACATATACAATTTCTGGACATTTTCTTTAAAAAACATCTAAGTTGGGCTGGAGAGATGGCCTAGTGGTTAAGAGCGCCGACCGCTCTTACAGAGGACCCGGGTTCGATCCCCAGCACCCACATGGCGGCCGAGAGCCGTCTGAAACTCCAATTCCAGGAGAACTCCAGCTCCAGGGGAATCCGAGACCCTCTTCTGACCTCCGCGGCATTGCACGACACGGGTGCACAGACCTGCATGCAGACAGTACATTGATACATATACAGAAATAAATTTAAAAAAAATTTTTTTAATTAAAAAAAAAAAAAAACATCTAAGTTTCAGGGGTTGGAGAGCTGTCTCAGAGGTTAGGAGCACTGGCTGCTCTTGCAAAAACCCCAGTTCAGTTCCCAGGACCCACATGGCAGCTAACAATCATCTGTAACTCCAGTTCTAGGGGATCTGACACCCTCTTCTGACACCCTCTTCTGGCCTCTGTGGGCACCACACAACACAGGTACACTTACATACATGCAAACAATACACTCATACACATGAAATAAAAATAATAAATAAAATATTTTTTAAAACATCTAAGTTTCTCATTTGGGGGAATTATCCATTCATGTCTGTCTTGAATACTAGCCCACATTAGACACAGGCACTGTGCAAGCAAGTACAAATACAAATTCACCACCCCTACCCCTGAGAAGTCACAAGAATAGTAGAAAAAAACATACACAGAAACACGCAGGGAATCCTGAGACTGCAAAACTGGGGATGAAGTTCAACTGTTCTGCCCAGAGTCACACCTATTTAAAGCAAGGGAACAAGAGGAAGAGCAGGGGTTCCGAAGGCAGGCCGCACAGAGCCTAAACACGCAGGCCAAACCCAAGGTCCCCCACTTATCTTGTGATCTGGCAAAACACAGAAGCTTTCCGTGTTCATTTCCTCATCTGTAAAGTGGGGTTACAGTGCTGAGGACTACGGAGCATCCCTACAGCCCCAGGTCTGAGGCTCGCCCAGCTTCCCTGCTAGCTGTGAAATGTTGGGCAGGTTATTTGAACTCTGTGCCTTAGCTTCTTCAAAATACTTAATTGGATCATTAAGAGAATTTAATTAATAAATACATGTAAATTTTTCCAACTATGCTTAGTATTATATTCCAGTTATTATTATTGATATTTTATTTCTCCAAACACACTCTCAGTGGTATAATAAAAAAAAAACTTTGCATTTTAAATTATATTCTTATAGTCAGAGGAAAAGACCATCAGCTAGGAAATCAGAACTTTGATTAAGGGGATTTATGAAAATTGATTCATTTCTCCAGGCCATGTTTTGTCTTCATCAATAAAGTTACATCCTCCAGAAGCTTCCTGATAACCTCTATCCTTCGAGGGCAGAGTCTGAAGCCACTCTAACACATAGCACCCAGATGACAGCAGCCCTGGTTCGAACGCATTCTCCAGTTCATCTGTAAGCTCTGTGAAAACTAGGCTTGATTCTCTCCTCTCTCCCCCTCCCCTAAGGAGTTCTACATAAATGTCTATTGAATAAGTGAATTCCAAGGATTTTGCTGAAATTCAATTAACACACTTAAGTCACCAATTTAACTAGTAGGCGATGTGAGTCTGCAACTAGAAGTCTTCTCATTCTTACTGCACCGTCCTTAGGACTACAGAGACAGCTTATAGACATAGGTAAAACAAGAATGCAAATAATTCCTTATTTTAGGGATTTAACTTCAGTTACCTTCAAGTTCTAAGCTATTCCAGTGCATTTGAAAATTTGATCTAGTGAATTTCAATGATTGTACCTGCAACTTGTCATTACAATTTCAATGACTGTACCTGCAACTAGTCATTAATATATCTGAAGTACTGAGCTTGCTAGCATACAACTTTAATTCCAGCACTCAGGAGGCAGAGGCAGATGGATCTCTTATGAGTTTGAGGCCAGCCTGGTAGTGAGTTCTAGGCTAGCCAGGGGTATGTACTGAGTCCCTGTCTCTCTCTCTCTCTCTCCCTCTTCTGTCTTCCTCAGGCACTGCACTACACAGGTTCACTTACACACATGCAGGCATAACACTCATACACATAAAATCTATCTATCTATCCATCTATTTATCTATGATATATGGATAGATAGATAGATAGATAGATAGATAGATAGATAGATAGATATCATAAGGAAATGTATCTGGGTTCCAACTCAAGGTTTAATTGCTATATTTTATGAAATGACTAATATCATCTTGGAGGTTTGAAGTTAAGTTTGTTGTTCTTGTTTACAAGGATAACATGGAAATTACATAAAGAGACTGTAAGACTCTAATTGTTCTCAAATCATGGACATTTATCCAAGTACCTTAAAAATGTACGAATAAAATCTTGATGCCTCAAACTGCTATAGGCATCAAACCTCTCTGTGGATCCTATTCGAAACAACTGTTTATAATGAGTCCTAATGAAACTTACCTTCTAAGTGCTGCAAAGTTCTAATATGAGAGACTTTCTTACCTCCTTTTCATAGAACAAGGAGGAATATGATGATGATGAGGTCATTCTCCAACTGTAAAACTGGAGCCAACTGTCATAGAGGTAATCTCTTATGAAACTGGTAAAACTGCTTTCTTTAATTGACTAACAGACATAGGAACTGGGAAAAGGATTATTCTCTATTCAGAACCAATATAATACTAAAGTATCTTTAAGCTGTGCATTTAAGCAAAATATATTAGTACAGGAGAGCTCTGATATCAACAATGGATTATTCTGCCAAGGAGATGTTGGCCAGGGGATCCAAGCCCCCCCCAAAAGGTAAAGGTTTCTTGCCTGTAAACTGGGATACCTGCAAGAAGAGAGGCAGTAAGGCCCTGCTGTCAAATACCTGATGTAAACATGGGAAAGATGTACTGAGACTGCACTTGCAAATGTACAGTTGGTCTCTGGAATACCAGAGAGTGTTACCAAAAGCCACTAAACCAATAAAGCAAATATTGGTCTCCTTGAGTCAAGCAAGACTCCTCCGTCAGTACCAGCTACACCTCACCTGCCTGGAAATACTGTGCAGCAGTGGTAGCCATATGCCTGTATATCCCAAATATAATTGGCTAGTAGCTCTCTCCTTGGAGGAATAGCTCATGGCTGATGCCACAAGATTACATCCTCTAGTGGTTAGGAGATGTTATAAGCCACAGTAAGACCTTGTCATCTTTTACAGAAAAAAATGTAATTCATGGATTAACATACATCCAAACATCTGTGTCGATACCAAAGTAACCTACCATAATAATTAGTACTGTTAAATACCTATATATCTAATTGCTTGTGCTTCGTTAGTAGGATTGAAAGGTTATTCCTGGACAAACTGTCAGCCCATGAAAGGAAACAGCCAGAACTGACCAGAGTCCAAAACGACATCTCCAGAGAAAGTAGACTGTTTTGCTTCTCGTCCACCTGTGCCCCTTTTCTAAGCCTAGGGAACAATCTGCAGAAGAGGGGGCATAGTAGAATGTAAGGGCTGCGATTGGGGTGAATGGTGAAACTACAGCAATATAGACTGGACACTTATTTGATCAACTTGATTGCACATACGAGCCCCCCAAGCTGGATGGTGGGAGCCTTGGGCTGTGTGGGTTTGGGCACAACTGCTTGCAAACTGATTTTACATGAAGGATGCTTGTACTCATAACTTATTACTTATTGTTAAAAAATGAAATAAAAGAAAGTATATATAAAAAAAGAATTTAAAAATAAATACATACATACATACATACATTGCCGGGCATGGTGGCATGCACCTTTAATCCTAGCACTTGGGAGGCAAAGGCAGGTGGATCTTTGTGAGTTCAAGGCCAGCCTGGTCTACAGAGTAAGTTCCAGGACAGCTGGGGCTACAGGGAGACCCGTCTCAAAAGACCAAAAAAAAAAAAAAAAAAAAAAACAACTAAGAGCCAGGTGTGAAAGCAGGAGATTCTTGAGTCTCATGTGAGTCTGCACCACATAATAAGAGTCTATTTCAAAGCATAAATAAATTCATAAATTAAATAAAATAGATTAAAGGGCTGGAGAGATGGCTCAGCAGAATCCCAGTACCCGCAATGTGGATACCAACCATGTGTAACTCTAGTTCCAAGGGATCTGGTACCCTCTTCTGTCCTCCTCAGACACTGCACAACACAGGTTCACTTACACACATGCAGGCATAACACTCATACACATAAAAATAAAATAAAATAAATAAATAATAAAAATAAATAAATAAAATGGATTAAAAATAACTAAGGATTCTTATAAAAGAGGCCAGATAGATAGTTCAGTGTATAAAGGCACTTGCCACCATGGCTGAAGACCCGAGTTCAAGACTCTGGAGCTCACATGATAGGAGAGAACTTTTCCTTATGTGCCATGCCGTGCACAGCCTCAAATATGCACACTATATGGATAAATAAATCCCTGTGGCTTTATTCCTTAAAAAAAGATTGAACAGCTAAAATTGAATAGGCTCTCTCCAACCTGGGTAGGGGCCATGTCAATAAAGTAGAGTTACATTGCCATTGACCTTGATGTTGGGCTGTATCATGGAAGCCAGTGCAGGGGGATCGAGACAGGACGTGTGCTTACTGGACTTCATTTGGGGGACCATGGGAGGGAAAGACCCCCGTGTGGAGTGAAAGTGCAGGACTGATAGTTGTTTGGGATTGCCAAGGAGGAACTTTCAAGCACTTCCTTAAGGAAAACATGATATCTTTTAGGAAAAAAAAAAAATCCTACAATTCAAGTGATATGTGTATATATGTATGTATATATATATATATATATATGTATATATACTGTAGCAATACCAGTTGGAGAGAAAAACAACAAAAGAACTGAAAGAAAAAAATCTCCGGAAAGACTCAGAAAAAGATACAGGACATGTATGGCAGAGTTTAGGGACTCGGGTGGGGTGAGGGGCGTGGAAGGGAAGCAATTCTAGATTCAATTGAGAAATGATGTTTGACCTATGGAAAAAGTTTAATAATAAAAAAACTTATTAAAAAAAAGAAGTGGTATTACCTGGGCAAGTGAATACACAGAAAGGAAGAAAGAAAGCATAGAAGGCAGCTTCTTTCACTCAGTGAGACTGCTATGAAAACACTGTAACATGCTGTTAACCATCATTCAAAACAACTTTCAGTCTCATTAAGAAGCCATTTCTGAAGGGTCTGAATGAGTGATGGCCAGGTCTAAGTACTTTATGAACATGCAGGCCTTGAGGTTATGCTTAAAGGCAACCTCCTCTTTGCACCTCTGTCCTATGTCAGCTCCTTGTAGGTCATGCTGCATCAAGTACAGTTTCCAGCTGAAGATGAAAAGTAGAGGAAGTAGAAATTCAGTATACACTTCTCTCAAGGTGTGAGGGGCAAAAAAAAAAAACTTCTGAGACTGGAGAGAACCAAATTACATAGTTATTATTCCTTTTCAAGAAATAAGGGTGTTTGCATATTCCCTCTCAGGTAGGAAATATTCTGATTTTAGTGAAAAGATAGGTGTAGTCTCTTGTTCCTTTTTGTTTGCTCAGAGGAAGAACCAACTTCCCTCAAAATGAAGCTTTGTAGGAGAAATGAGATTCTAGCAGAAGCTTTGATCCTGGGCAATCCAAAGCCTGAGTCAGGGTTCAGAGGGGAATATATGTATGTGATGGAGATGCCAAGCCCATTCACAGTTTTATAGCCACATAAGAGGATTAGACAGAGGTTTGGAATGGTGATATGAGATAAAGACACTTAAATGGAATTTAACGGTTTGTTCTCTTCCAAATTATTGAACATTAACTTTAAATGTTTTCATATAAATATTAAATTATATGTGTATAGCTAAATCGCAAATTTGCATACTACCACTCAGCTTCACAAGTAATGGGACTTCTTTATTCCCCATCACTGACTTAGTCTTCCCCCTAGCTTATACTTACTGAAGAACAGGGGAGAAACAAACTTACCAATTAATAATATCTCAGGCTCTTCTTTTCAAATGGTACTTTTTTGATTAAACAGAGAATTCTGTTTGTATTCTCACTCTTCAGATGGCTTCTAGGGATGGGAAAGAGGGTCTGTGACTCCATGTAGAGTACCCTGTTCCTGCTCAGATGTGACCTACTGTCTTCTGAGTCATTATTAGTCCTGTCTGGCTTTTTGGGATACTGCAATTATTCCCTTCTGGATATTCCTTTCTGCAGGGAGCCAGGGGCTCTACCTCTCATCACAGACCTGGTCACCTCAGCACCAAGCTACTGTGGCTCTGTAACACACTGGGCACCATGCGGGATCCCTCAGGCTGTAGAAAAGTAAAAGGGTCTCCAACCCCAGTATTTTATTTCCCATTTCCACTCTATCCTACAAACTTTCACCTGATCAAAGAGAGGAAAATTTTCCCTCTAACAGCTTCATTTTCTTTGTTTTGCCGCAACTGGTTTTAACCAGCGGAAGCTGTGAAATGACTGTGACCTTTAGCAACACAGCCACCACTACCCAACAAAAGCTGATAAACAATGAAGAACTTTGAATGACCCCAGTTCATCAGACCCTGACTGAACTTAACTTTCTTGATCAATGAGCAATGGATTTATTTTAATCAAGCGTACAAAGATTGATGGACACATTCTGACTGCCGCAGTGAAAACTTTCAATCATGAATTAAATATATGAACCTCCTCCCTCTCTGGTGCATAAAGCACCCTGTCGGTTCCTCCTGGGAAAATGCATTCATAGGAGGTACACCTCTATGAAGGCCCTAAGAATTTCAGTCCTTGCTTTGTTGAACACTGTAGTCATTGGTTTTCTGTGAGTGAATCTTAGGGAGAGAGAGGACACAGATGTTGGGGCTCTTTCCATTCTTCTTTGGTCTTCACCCTCTTCCGCTGAAGTGTACCCTTTCGTTACCTAGGACTTCCCCTGTGTTGCTGTTCCTAGGAGAACTATGTCAACTGGCAGACTGGATACAGGAGAGACACTGAATTTGAAATTAAGACATGTCTTGGGAAATATTTTAAAATTATCATTCCCCTATACACATATATCAAAAAATGGCCCAGGAACTCTGGTAGGCAAAAGTTGAAGGTCAAGATTTTACTTATTAACTAAACAGTATACAATAATTTGAAACACTTGGTAAAGTTCTTAGAGTGAATGGCCCACATTCTAGGATCCTGATTCATTTATTTTTTGCTTTGTCCCTCTAAGGTAGCTACTACTATCCTCCTCATTTTAGAAATGAGAAAACTGAAGCACAGGACAGTGAAGCAACCCATCCAAGGATCCAATGTAAACTGTGCATGAGCAGGGTTCAAGGGTAGACAGCTCGGCACCTGTGGCGCACTCAGCAACTAGGGTGCTGCCACTGAGCCTAAAGAGCAGCAGCCTTCCTAGAAAGAAAGGGAAACTATACATACAGAGGCCCTTCCAGGTACAAAACACGTATACGCTTTCTTTTTTTATTTATTTATTTTTATTTTTTTATTATTATTTATTTTTGTATGTGTATGAATGTATTGTCTGCATGCAGGTCTGTGCACCCGTGTCGTGCTTTCTAACTTCATCTAAGAACTAGGAAACGGAATATGCAGTATTCACCTAAGTGAAGTGAGGAGTTTGGCAGAAGCTATTATCCATATTTTTAAAGTGGAAAAAAATTATAACATTAGAGTACACCTGGACGTTAACAGGAGCGGCCCCTGATTCTTCATTAACAAAGGGTTCTTTCTAACTCTTCACACCTGATCACACAATGGAGCTGCTATTAGAAAGACTTCAGGGAAGAGACCATCAATGTATTTTCTCCTTCTGCAAAAATCAGCCAGAGACAAGCATTTGCTATAAAATTATCTGGATTTAATCGCTATCAACAGAAGAACCATAGTACATTAAAGTACAAAACCTTTATGTACAATTACACATACAAAAATGTTCTTTGTGAGGAGCAATTTTCAACAAATCTGACAAACAGCAAGAATCATTCCTATTTTGGGTTTGAAAAGAGAAATGGAAATTTCCAAGTTATCTTCCTCCTCCGTTGGGCCCTGGTGACCCTGGGAACATCAATTTGCAAAGGCCTCAGGTAGGAAGGCAGATATTAACAATATCAGGTACTCACTCCTCCCCTCTTAGGGAAAGGATGAAGTTTTAGGAAACGTTATCTGTCATTTATTATACTGATGTTCCATCCCTCTGCATCATTAGGTTCAGTAGTTACCATGACAATATGATGCCTACAGCTATCTAACTTGATAGCCAGATGCCAGAATATGAAAAAACAGGACCAGCTAAGAAAGTGAGAGAAATATAATTAATCTGAACCACACAGAAAATGTGCACAAAACCAGGACCAGGAGGAAAATTGCTGAAATGTCATTAAAGAGGGAATCATTGAGAGGTAGCAATAATCAAACTGCAGTATGAAAACCTTGCTGAGAAGAGCCATATATTGGTCTCTGAGCAAGTCTAGGGAAGGAGTCCAAGCTATTCTGGGATGTTGCTCTGAGCCCCTTGCTGCAGAGCCCTGTGGTGTCATCTTTGATTATAGCCATGGGATTTTCAGGGACCCCACTTTCCTGAGCTTCTCAAGTTTCCACCTCAAATGCTGCCACTATGCCATGCTACTGTAGCCATCATACCCTGACCTTCCATCTGATGAGACAATTTCCATCATTCTAAAGGTAAGTCGAAGACTGGACCACATTGTCTCGGGAAAGCACGCCCACTGTCTTCAAGTGTCCCATGTGAAACAGGCTAGCACAAGCCTCAATGGCCTCAATTTGGTGAGGTGAGTGGACACTGAGAAGTAAAGAGCAAGAAACATGCTCCTGGAAGACAAGCCTGGACAGGTGGTCACTCTCAGCATGGCTGGGTTGGATAACGGCGCTGAGCCAGGCGGCTTCCCCGATTCAGGCTAGTAGCTGTAGAAACCTGGAAAAGAAGAAGAAAGATTATAGCCCCAAGCATGATTCCAGCCAGGGATGAGGGGTTGGATTGAGCAAGGGCACCCAGACTCTGTCTAGACCTCTTCAGCTATAGGTGACTTCCCAGCATTGTGTTCTGATGACCAACCTTTACCTCTGAAAGCTGAAGAGATGTTTGATTTCATAGAAGAGAGGCCAAACCATATGTCGGCAAAGTTTGCTCCAATTCACTGAGGAGCAGAGATTGACCACTTTCCAAGTCTGCGGCAATCCCTCCACCGTACGTCAGGAGGAGGCGGAGGCACTCACACCTGTACAGCACCAGCACTATGTCTCTCATATTGTGGACCAATTATAGGTCAAGAGCAATATTTAGAGGTGTGATACTTCTTGAACATTTTCTAGGTACCATATTACATACATACCATCTTTGAGATAGCTACTGGTAGCCCCATTTTATAGATGCACAAACTGAGACTTGGGTTACATAATTGCAGGAGCTCACATTCAATAAATGGTGAACTGAGACTATAAACCAGGCTCTTTAATCTATAGCCTAACTTTCAAACTCCTCTCTGTAAGGATGTCCTTACCTGAGAAACCTGAGATGGATTGTACAGAGGAACAGCCCCTGGCAAGGTGGGTGGGGGAGGCAGAACACCAGGTTTGGGATAGAACTCAGAAGAAACAGCCTGTGATGGAAAACAATAGATATTCTGATCAATGGCTGCTTCCTGTTATACGTTCTTCTCTGAGCATCAGTTTTAGTCAACAGAAGGGTTTCTAATGAAACTCAGGAAATCATCAGCAATTAAAAACATGGCTCAACTGAGCATAGCCAATGCCAGTTTGGATGGCAATGCGGAGGCAGGTGTTCTCACACACGAAACAAGTAGGAAGAAAAGGCCACAATAAGTTAGACTAGGACATCATTAAAGGCATTATCACAGTCTTCAGAAGGCCTAAAAACCTAAGAGAGCACTCTGGCCAGGTTTCAAGAAACAGAATGGCTTTCCTAGGAGTAGGAATGAAGTCCCTAGCAGTGTGGACAATTTGTGAAGAATTTATTACAGCCCCCAGCCAAGTTCACATTAGTGAACTCTAGCTCCTACCAAGATAGAAATCCACCTAAGCTATGCAGGCTAAAATTCATATGATGAAGCCCCAGTATCTCTCCATGTGACTGCATTAGGGGACAGGATCTTTAAAGACACTGTATAGATACCTCACCCAAAATAAATGGTGTCCTTATAAAGGGAGGAACTTTCCCATGTTGCTGATTTTTCTTTGTACTTTGGGATGTGGATTTGATTCCTTTTGTTTGATATATAATATATTTTTTTCACCATTGTATTCCAAGAAGAATAAAAATAAATAAAAAGAGGAACATTAACACAAACATATGTGAAGGCACAGGAAGAAAACAGTTATCTGTAAGCCAAAGAAAGCTCCTAGAAGCCAGATCCACCAGCATCTGGGCCATGCACTTCTACTCCCCACATTTGTAGAAACTATCCTTCCATTGTTGAGGCACGTAGACAGAGATATGCGCCACGGCAGCTGGAGCAAAGTGAGGCGAAAGCTTTCTCCACGTCCTGAGCCACCCTTCACAGGGTTGCTCCTTCAGGCCACTGTGAACATGAAATCCTCACACGCGGCCACTGCTGGAGTCCCAGATCTCAGCCCAAAGCCTGCTCACCTCTGGCTCTGAGAACCTTCTGACCCCAGTGCCTTCAGCACTGTGTGAGGGTCCTGGGAAATCACCCCCACCTAGAAGGCAAGGAGTCAGACAGAGCTATTCCACATGTTCAGAACTGAGGAGTCCCCAATCCCAAGAAGACACCCCCACTCTAGGGACAATAACAGCACTAAAGGTGGCCCAGAAAACCAGGGGTTGGCAGTACCTGTGCCCCTGGAGAAGGTGCTGGCACCAGACAGAGTCAGGGACTCAAGAGAAGGTGCTGGTGAGAGGCCCAGGCCAGCATGGTGAGGAGAAGATGCTCTGGGGGACTCCTGCTTGGTAGACAAAGAGGCGTCATGAGCAGCGTCAGTGGTTAGCGAGTTCACGCCACCTACATGCGTTCTGATGTTCGTAATGGTGTTTCTCCACCATTGCAAACCTACCACTGGGAGCCCTCCTCAAAACACCACTTTCCTCCTTTCAGGTCTTTGCTAAGAATGCAGATCAGCTCCCTGTTGTTAGGCCTCTTAAGTGAAAGCCTTTCTCTTGACTCTCTCTCGGTTTGTTGTTGTTGTTATTGTTGTTTGCTTGCTTTTGAGCCAGGCCTGGCACTCACAGCAATCTTCCTGCCTCAGCATCCCAAGTGATTACAGGTATGAATCATCATTCCTGGCTACCAAGTCCTTACTCCCAACACAAAGCCTCCATTTCATTTAGCACAGGGAGGGAGCTGCTGCCCGTCCCTCTGTGGAGGTTACCTCTGAGTCAGAACTGTCTGAGGAGTCCTCATCTCCTACCGGGGACGTGCTGTTGGCAGGCTTGGACCGAAACCAGCTGAACCAGCCAAACCCAGAGCTCTGAAGAGAAAGGGGAATTGTTAAGGATTATGGACTTGTTTCCCTCACCATCTGTGAGAGTCATCCTCATACCCCCTACAGTATGAGACGAGGGTGGAAGGGTTTAGGGATCCCAACTCTGGGGTCTGGAAGCAGGACAGAGGAGGAAGGAAGCAGCAGAAGAGAAGAACAAATCCTCCACCTTTGCATTCTCTTTCCCATCGCCTGGCTTTTCTCTCTGTGAGGCATTTTGGTAAGATTTTTTGTCTGCTTCATCAGAAGACTCCTCATCCTCTTTGACTGAAGCATGGGGACTCTCAGAAAATGTTTGAGTTCCAGGAGGCAGTGGTGCCTAGAATAAAATAAAAACAATGAACATTCACATAGTGTTTGGCAGGCTGCAGAGCACATTTCTATATGGCTTCTACCTGAGCCCTCCATACCCCAGAGTTGCCTCAGGAGATCCATTCTACTGTGGAAGGAGATGGGCTTAGGCAGGAAAATGGCTGACCATAGGTCTGGGAACACCCGAACACCAAGTCTGATCTTCATCTTTTCCCTAACCTTAGGAGTTTGTCTGTCATGTAACCTCTCCAGATCACAGGCTCCAAAGCTGGGCCAAGACCGGGTGTATAGAGGAGGGTTCATGGAAGCTACTGCTGGTGATAAAATGGGGGGGGGGGCTAGAAACACCCTTCAGAGATCCCCAACCCCCAAAACTAGAAAATATAGCAACCTTACAAATTCTCTCAAGAGAAACTGTGAACATGTGCATAAGAAGGGGGCAAAATATGCCCACACCCCTTCCTGTTTTCTACATCACAGTAAACTATGCAGAGCATAGAGCTCATGTGAACCACTTGTAAGTGCATAGCTTGGTGACATGTCCACAATGAACCACTTATAAGTGCATAGCTTGGTGACATGTCCACAATGTAGTTCATTACTGCTTGAGGGAACCACATGCCAGCCATCAGCAGTACCTAGCCCCAGCACTTCTTACTCCCATCAGAAAGTCTATACCATTAACATTAACTCCCCCCCACCCCAACCCCAGCTCCTGGTCACCTCTACCCGACTCTATTCTGTCTCCTTGACAGAATATGCTAGGGAATCTCATGTAAATGGAATCATGCAACATATTGCCCTTCATATTATATTTGCATTTTGTACTCTCAATAAAGCATAATTAGTAAAAACTTCAGAAAATGTTTTGGCAAAATACAGAAAAGGCATTTTTTTTCTTATGAGAATAGCACAATATACAAGGCAGTGCCCTAAATAGTTTACATATAATGATCCACTGATCCTTACAACAGTCCAGTGAGATTAGACACAATCTTGCATGCTAGCATGGCTACCACATGTGTTATGTATGAGTGAAAGAAAGGAAGAAAGGGGGAAAATATGGGAGAAAAAGAGGAAGTTTGGGAAGGAGAGGACAGAAAAGTCCTGTTTCTCAGTATGTTCCCAAGCACCCAACTGTCTAGCATGGAGATCCCTTGCTCTTCCTCCATGAATCCAAGGACCTCCACTCAGGGCCTCTGTTCCTGTCTCTCCCTCCACAGTGAACACTTGTTCCCTAGGCCACCTGGCTTAGTTCCATGTTGCAGTCTAGTCTCTGCTCAGAGACTTCCTTAGAGGCACAGCCCTTAGCCATCCCCTCTACCCCATGCAGAGGTTTCTTTCTAGTCACCTCCACCAGACAGCCGTGCATGAGGGTGTCTGTGTCTGTTCAGTGATGCACGCCCCACCCCATCACAGGGCCTGGCACATGGCAGAAACTCAGCATATACTTCTGAGTGAATGGAAGTACGTTAACACAATGAATATTAGTCAGCACAAATAACAAATAGGAAATATACCTGTGTTGACTATTGAGAAGCAAATATATTCATTTGTATACAATATGCATGTGTGTATATATATATGCATACTCAGAAAAAATAATGGAAGAACAAAGTATTTATGGGATTATGGGTAATATTTATTTGGTTCTTCATTTTAGTTTTTCTATGACAAGAATATATAACTTTTTCAGTTAAAAAAAGTAAAATATAAACTCTTTTTAAGATCTGTAGCTCATTACTGCTTGAGGGAGCTACGTGCTATGATCATTCAGCCAAAGCGAAGCTGCAGAGCACCTGGCTTGGCATCAGAGTTGACCATTGTGGGGAAAGGGGTGCAGTCAGTCAACACTTGGGTGGAGTGACTGGACAGCTAGGAGAAAAGCTGAGGGGGATGTAAGCAGACACTCGCAGGGCTACTGTAGAGCTTTATTTGACATAAAGCAAGGTAAACATGAAAATAGACACCAGCAGTCTTCCTCAACGTGGATGAAGAGGTTGCAGAGAGACCAAGATCCGTCCTCGAAATAAACTAAACTAGCTCATCTGCTGCATCCCACAAGGGCACCCCTGGGTGGGGCTGAGCATAATCAAAACAGAAACAAGGAACAACTTGCAGAAGTCAGAGGAAGAACTCCCAATGCCAGAGAAGAGCGTGTGTGACTGAGAAGTCAAGCGCAGGTGGAAAAACGGAGGTGCATCAAGAGGACCCCAGCATCCCTCCTGCCTGTCTCCTCACCTGAGGTTCGGAAATGACTTCCAGACCATCAGGGTCCTGGGGGTCTTCTTGAGGCGTTGTGTTCTCTCCTGTAGCACCAAAGAAAAACAAGGTTGGTCATCTAAATTTGTGCTTTTCCCACCCATCCTGAAAAAAGGGTAATGGGACCCAGCACTTATACCACAACCAGGACATGGCAAATGCAAAGTCCACCTGCTTGGCTCCACTCAGCTCAAGCTACCCAGAACACACTGTCCAACCTGACTCTACCCCCAGAACACCAAGGTCAATCCTTGGGAATCCGACGGCAGACTGGAACTAGATCACAGGGATCCTCCGTTTCACATGAGTTTCCTTGGCCAGGGCCTCATCTTAAAGGGCTGAGCTTTAATCTTCCTACCTGGTTCTAGCACCTCCCTGGCGTCACTCAGCACTGCCCCTCCCCCACTCAGCCTCTGCCATTCAAAGTTTTATGGGCCCGAAGAAATGTAGAACCAGGTCCTTACAGTACAGGATGGCTTGAGATTGAAGTCCCTTGACCCTTCTGCATATGAGACACAGGTGACATTACATCACTCAGCTTTCCAGCTCTTCCATTTCAAACTACATATTCTGAGGAGTATACAAAGTGGCTGTGTCTGTCCTGCTCTGCTGGTCCAGTGTAGAGGTAGATAGAGCATGCTCCTTCAGGCTTATGCTAAGCTCTAGCTCACAGGCTAAGAGCAAGCTAGGAGCACACTCTCCATCCACACATTCACCAGCCCCATCCCTCCCTCACCTGCTCCCTTACTGTCAAGACCCCACACCCGAGGTGTCCACCTTGGATGGCAGGTCTCACCAAGGGCAGGATGTATCTGCACTGTATCCCTTTCTCCAGGAGCCCCTGTCACTGTCACACCACTGTTGCTGCTGCTGTTGCCGCCACCACTGGTCACTGGCTGCTGAGTCGCAGGAATTGAGTAAAGAGGCACTGGGGCTCCCAAGTGCCCTGCACCTCTGCCCTCTGAGTAGGGTCCCTGCTGCAGGGGGAAAGGCTGCTGTGGGCTGGGCTGGCTCAGGCCTGTATGCTCAGGTGTTGGCCACCGAGCTGAGTGGTACTGCGGGTCTTCTGAGTAGCCTTGATGTCCAGAAAGTTCCTGGTAGAAAGTGTCTATGGAGAAAGATATGAGACATTTGCAGACGAATCACACCAGAAAAATCCTTGCTCTTGTCCTCCTGGAAAGCAGTCACATGGACTGGCTGCTTGTCATGGCTTCCTTTAGTGTAATGAAAAGCAAAGCAGAATAATTGTAGCCCTTCTCACTGCTACTTCAGAGTTAGCCCCTTACTTCTGAGATGATCTCTGAGCCCTCAACCAATGGGCTGAGGGGAAAGAAATGAATCCCACTAAACACCAGACCTTTTAATATCTGGATAAGCCCTTTCTCCTTTAAGGAATTCCCAGTAGCCTTGAGTGTTTGAAATGTAGAAGACTTACATTAAAAACACAACTCACATCTTAGAAACTATGGATTTACATTTGAAGAATCTGGGTCTATTTGCCCTGGAAAAGGCCTTGCTGATAAGATCAGCTACAGGTGTGGACATGTGAAATGATCAGTCTAAGGACACAAAACCAGTGTGGGCTGCCAATATGGGCTCCAATGAACTGTAGCCGCCAGGGCTACAAAGAAGCTGCTGTACAGAGACACCCAGGCACGCTTACCAAAGCCAGGAAACAGAAATGAAGACCTCCCCTGCTCCCCTTCCCCGAAGGAAGTGCAAAAGGCTGGAAGGCAAGAGACAGGAGCCCTTGCCTGACCCCAACAGAGGGAACTTCAGAGAAGGTATAGAATCAATCAGGAGTATAACACCTGCTGACCAACCACTCAGGCCTCCCGAGGGAGGAGTCGGGAGGCTGACAAAACACTTTGAAGCCTATTTCAATTATATGACAACTGATAGCCCCCAAATCATCAGTATTTCCAATGTCTGAACCACTAACATAAAATACTCATAATCTACAATCTGTGGCCTCAAGAAACATCCAGAAGGGAGCAAAGTATTAACACAACTGTGGCAGTACAGCACAGGAGATATTCGGGTGTTTGAAGACCTAGGCCATAAGGCAGAGACTCTCATACTACAGGAATTTAGATGTATCCAGGGTATATGAGACCAGGAGAGGTATAAGAAAGAGGTGGCTTAGGTTCGTGGGTCCATTTTTCAGACAAGGAAGGTACCAGGGGAAAGGAAGGGTGAGTGTTCGAAATCAGTTTATCTCTTCTAGTCAGGTACCTGTTGTTCCTCTGGCTTCAGAAATATCGGAGTGAGCAGAATGAGGATCCCCAAGGTCTCCTGCTGCCTTTTTCTGTTTAAAATAAAATAAAACCCTTTAAAATACTGTAAGAAAAATAAGGACAAAGGACAAGGATAGCTGAAAACTTAAGTCAATGAGAAACATACAGTGGGAATGACCAGGAAAAGGAACCTCAGCTGAATGCCCAGGGCCCAAGGCCACTCTGACAGGACCTTCCTTCCAAGTCTCCCAATTCTGCTCAGAGCACAGAATGATTGCCACAGCCAATACAATCTCTCCTCCCCAGAGCAGGGGCCAATGGAAGGAACCAGGCTGTAGGCCTCGGAGTTCACAGCGGAGGGAGGGAGAAAGGCAGTGCGTGTAAAAAAATAAAAAATAAAAAATAAACCACTTTGTCCTTTCTTCAGAGCAGAGTGGAAGAAAGAACTCGGGGGAGACCCTGCTCCAATTACTCCTCTGATTATGACCAGCAGCTTTTGCAATTGTCAGATCAAAAAGGAAAGGCCCGGAAGTCTTTTAAGCAATTGCCCTACATTACATGAAAGTGACACAGGTCCACTGTGATCCATTGTTCCCAACAGAGATGGAGAAACTTTGATGGTCATGAAACATTCTCCCAGACCTCAGAGAAGGGTGACGAGAGTGGTTGGGAAGAGCGCCCCCCTGTGTCACTTGCAAACACAGGAAAATGTTTGCACATGAAAAAGCAGCAACAGCCAGGATGCTCTGAATCCCACCTCCAGGGACACAGCCTCCAGACTAGTAGGTCTCCAGGGGAGGAAACTGGACTCTGGCTATGTCCTAAGTCTGAGGGTTGAAAGGGACTCACAGGACATCCACTGACCCTACTCACCACCAGCTCCTCGTGCAGTCTCCGCAATTGCATTAGCCAGTGGGGCTCCAGGTCCTTGTCCCCTCGCCGTCTTTCTAAAACCAGAGGATCTGACAACTTCAGTTTCTCTGCAAGCTGAGCCAGGTTTCCATGTAGGTCAGGGCAAGAAAGTAAGAGAATGACAAGGAGAGAGAGAAATTGGGCCATGAAAAGACAGCCAGAGAGAGAGAGGAGAGTCATGATTCACCCACCCATCGGATTATGAAGAATAATGGAGAAATAACAAATCCAGCGGATCTACTCCCAAAATTACAGCATAAATAAATCAACCCATTTGGATATTACATAGTAGACAAAACATGAAAAAACAGTTCTTCAGCACTGTGGCTCTGAAAAGTTATCTCTTCTGCTAGAGGCTTCTGGAAACACAAGGACTCGTTAATACTAATTCTGGTTCCGGCGGTCTGGTGGGGGCTGAGATCTGCACTTGTAACAAGCCGGTGCTACTCTCTGCCCTGCGGCTTTAATCTGTTCTCTATCTAGAAACCTCTCTAATCATGTATCCTGGTATCCTGGGCCCTCAGCTCCCTGTAGACCTCACCCCACCAGCAGAAATATCAGAGTACCTGGGCTCAGCACTACAAAGTTTATTGGTTGACAGAATCCAACACTTGGATCTCATCTAAAGCAATAGAAAAACTGAAGGGCATCCCTGCCTTTTACTCTCGAGCTAATGGATTTCTTTCTTCAATTAATTGGAACAACTATTTGCTTGATTGTTGTTTTCCTCCCTGGGAACTAAGGGTTGGTATGTTTTTGTTTTCTTTTTTAAACGTGTCCCACATGTGATAAAATATTCCATGCATTTAAAAGCATTTTAATAAGGATCATTTCCTGTTTTAATCACTAAAATATATTTTCAAAGGCCTGCTTTTGTAATTAGAACAGTTCACTGCTGCACACAGTTTTACTGTACCAGAAAAGCGGTACGCAGATGAATCCCTCAAGCAGCACATGCTTGCTTTCCCGTCCCCCACCCAACTGTCCCCCGCCCAGCCATTCCTCCTTTGTGCGTGTCCAGCCTCTGCTTATCACATCGGGGCATGCTTATGTGGTCAAAGCCGGCCATGGGCTCCAATTTTGCAGCATGTTCAAAGAAGATGAAATGTGGAGTCTAAGCGGCTTGACAATGGCTTCTCTGAACACTGAAGATAAAACCCGGCAGAGACCCCTTTGAGACGCTCACCTTGATGAGCTCCACTAATAGCACAGGGTGACTGCTCTCTGCCTGGCTCAGGACAGCTGTACCAATGGCTTCACAGTAATGCAAGGCCTGGGATGCCAGGCCATAATCTGCCAGGCGGGAAGCATAAAGGAGCTTATACACCTGTGAAGAGGAAGAGGGCCAGTGATGAGTCCATCCAGGCAAGAGAGCAGGAAGAGAGAAAAGTAGATAAGACTTCTTGGAAGTCAGCTGACTGCCAGCTTCTGCTAACACCCGCATCCAAATACCAAGGCCCTGTGCCATTTGAGGCAATTTGTCTGTACATGGGCACAACTCCAAATCTAGACTGTAGTTGCTCCATTAAGAGGAAAAGGATGGGATTGCATCAGCTCATCTTCCCAGGCCCTGTCACTGTGGAAAGGCAGCCCTTTCATCCTACACCCCAAATCTCAAAGAGCCTGGACATGTGGAGTGTAGACCCAGGCACCAGGGCCCAGGCGAGAATGCAAAACTGGACCATGGTGCAGACTGTGAAGCCCAGAGAAGAATATGGACAGATGTGGACAGATGTGGGGAGCTCTCACAAAAGCAAGGAGAGACAGGGTGAGGACGAGTGTGATGTCTCTGGTTTTAGATAGGCCCATTCCAGTCAAAGCTCATGGTAGGCGTGGGAGGTTGGGATTGTTCCTTCACCTCTCTGTGCCTCAGTTTCTCCACTACTGCATGGAGATGACAATACCACCTGTTCCCTTGGCTGCTATGAAGATGAAATAAGATAGTCCATACAAAGTACTTAGAACAGATGGTGTAGAGAAGTACACAACCCCTCTGAGCTTCCAGCTCCTCTTTTCTAAGAGGGGGAGGAGTAATCATGCTTACCTCCTAGGATTAGAATAGTACTCAAGAAGCAAAGCAGTGTGTGACCAAGCATGTGGAACACAGTAAGAACTTCATGACTATCAGCCCAGAGGAGTACCAAAATAGCTGGCAGGTGGAATGCATAAAGAAGGAACAGACAAGACAAGAGACGGAAGTGTCTCTGGAGAAGCTGGGAAGAAGCACTACTAGGCAGGGCAAAGTTCTCAAGGAAGAGATGATATTAAATGAGTCATTTCCTTATAATACAATGATTCATTCTCAAGGTTGTGTTTGCGGGGTGTGTGTGTGTGTGTGTGTGTGTGTGTGTGTGTGTGTGTATGTGTATGTGTTGTTATTCTAGCTCTGTGCAGTCTCATACCAGGCATTGAAGGACATACAGATTAGAAAATGTCTCAGCCCTAAAGATGATAACTGAGGCAGAGAAGAAAGGTATCTTCCCATTAAAGGAAAGAAAATGCAGGGCAGGGTTCCAGTAAATGTGAGATGGGGACCCTGGAGCCAGTGCTGTGGCTGGAAGAGTCCCAACAAAGCAGTCACTCTGTTCCAAGCACTTTTCCAGTGAGCTACAGAAACAACTGTCTCACTCTTATGGCAGATCCACTGCACAGGCTCTACCATCATACCCATTTCACAGCCCAGACCATTGAGGGCCACCACTGTCACTCCGGTTAGAGAGAAGAGGCGAGGCTGCATGGTGCATGGTCCTGGGTCTCAGAGCATTGGACAGGAGGAGAGTGCTATGCCACCATAATTATAGGTATAAAGTGGCAACCAGATGACAAATTTTAAAAAGCTGAGGAGAGAGAGAGAGAGAGAAGAGTGAGCTTGCACAACTGAAGCCCTGAGCTGAAGTGAGGTGAAGGCCAGGAGTAGGAGAGAAGGTCATAGGGAAGGAGGAACGGTCGGAAGGGGGCAGTCTGAGCAGGCCACGGGAGAGGACGGCTGCACAGACTAAGGAGGAGATGGTTCGGAGTGCTGGGAGAGAAGAGCCAAGGGCTGGAACAAAGCAGCCACAGAACTACGACGTGATTTCTGTGTGTTGGGAGGGAGGCAAGAGCCTTCAGCAGAGACCTCTAAAGGCTTCGCTTTCATATTGCAAAACACAGGCCTTCGTTGGACATGAAAAGCTACCCTGAGTTTCCTCTCACTCCCATCCCCACCTCTGATGAGAAAAAAATGCAGATGACTTGGCCTGAGGTGCCAAACAGCAAGGTTGAGAATCTGGCTGCCCACACCCTTCCAAAACAACTAAGCTGATGCGCCCCTTGGGTTCAGTTACCTGGAAAGAAGTGATGAAGGATTTGGGGCGGCCTAGCATCTGGCAGTATTCAAAGATTTCCGTCCTCTGGATAGCCTCAGTTGTTGCAAATTTCAAAAACTCTTGACTAAAACCAGAAACAACAACAGAGTTGAGGTGAAGTGTGTGTCTGCTAGGAGTTAGTCACATACCAGCTGTCCTCTGGGGGCCCAGAGTGGACATACTGCCTCCTGACCCTCCGGACTGACTTGGAGGAAGGAATGGAATGAGCTCTGTGCCAGCAGTACTTAAGAGAAGAGCCTGCCCACAGGAAGAAAGTCCTGACCCTCCTTGCTAGAAAGCGAGGCACTGTATCCTCTCCTTCAACATCCTGAAAGCCAACCTTTGGCCCTAGAGGCTGGCGTGTCCCCAGGAAAAGCAGCCCAGTTTGAGCACACCATCACAGAAGAAGCGGCCTAGTGGAGACTGGGGAGGACAGCCAAGCCAGGGGTAAAAAAAGACAAGACTTGCACAAGTTCCAGGACAGCTGGGGCTACAGGGAGACCCTGAATCAAAAACACGAAAGAAATAAAGGAAGGAAGGAAGGAAGGAAGGAAGGAAGGAAGGAAGGAAGGAAGGAAGGAAAGAAGGAAAGAAGGAAAGAAGGAAAGAAGGAAGGAAGGAAGGAAGGAAGGAAGGAAGGAAGGAAAGAAAGAAAGAAAGAAAGAAAGAAAGAAAGAAAGAAAGAAAGAAAGAAAGAAAGAAAGAAAGAAAGAAAGAAAGAGAGAAAGAAAAAGAAAGAGAAATCAACTCAGCCAATGAGGAAGAGGACTAGTTAATTGTGATCTGAGGGGCGATAAAAGACCCTCGTGCCTCCAGGTCACCTTTCAGCAGTTTACCAGGACTTCAAAATCACAGTCATGGGGGCTATTCCCAGAACACGTGATCTCCAGAAACTTCCTCAGAAATCATAAGCATAGCAGGGGACACATATTAATCCAAACACCGTTATGGCCACATCTGGCCCACATGGGCTTTCATGAGAAGCTAACCATGCATCTGAACCCAGGGTCTTGAGAGAATGAGCTATGAGGCAGGTACATTGATTGGTACAGTGGTTGTCAGCTGGGGACATCAGTTACAAGTTGGAGGTCTATAGCCTGGCTGCCTGGACTCCAAGCCTAGCCTCCCCATGTACCAATACTATCTTAGACAAAATTTTTGCTCCCTCTGTACTTTGGTTTCCCTCCTGCATAAGTAAAGATCAAAAGTACACTTTTCTCATAAGTTAAATCTGTAACAAAAGAAACAGTACAAAGAAAATGACCAGTGCCATGTTTCAGAAAGCTTTTTCTTTTTCTTTTTCTTTTTTTGAGCCTGGTCTATGTGGCCCTGGCTAGACGACTGCCAGGAGAGTAAACCAGGCAAGCTTTAAACTTGCTACAATCCTCTCACCTACACCTCTTGAGTAGTGGAATTATAGGAATACAACATGTTGCCCAGAAATCTGTTATGGAGAGCCGGTACAGAGATTCAGAACAGAAGGGAGCCCTTGGGAGCAAGCTTGTCTGTCAGCCTGCTTATTAATTCCCCAGGGCTTATTGAGGTTCTTCGGCACAAAAATCCTGATTTGTAGCTAGTAGAAAGTAAGTGGGCAAGCTCGAAGGGTCTTATGCACCACATTATTTAATTTTAGTAGTGCTGATACCCCAAACAGAGACTGAATATAAACTATTCCACTGTCAAGTTTTGAGAAGTCTCCAAGAGCAGACCCATAGATACTTGAGACCAGACAGAGAACAAACTTCTTTCTTTCTAACCTTCTCACTTTCCTTCTTATTCTTTAAATAAAAAATAAAAAAAATAAATAAATAAATTTAAAAATCTCTGGCTGTGGAGCTAGGCTTCCACCTAGTGGTCAAAATGGTACAATACACCCCAGGCAACAGTTCAGGCCCTCTGGTGGTGGGACCCTTCATAGGTCTTTTGCCTAGACTTATGAAGAAATCCAGAGAACCGTCTAAGAGTAGCTGAAATTTACACAAGAAAATGAAAACTGAAGCCATGAAACCCATCAAGAGCTAAAATAATCCCTTAAAAACATCTCTGTCATTTCTTTTCCCTGCAAACATCACATACCTGTGGCTACTGCCCAGCAAGGCCACGTGGTCTGTCTTCATCGTGTAGTGGCCGAAGGACACGTGAGCCATGAGATAGCAGAAGTGAGCTGCCTCTATGAGCCCTTTCCCGGCTGCAGGAGAGGAACAAGACCACAGTCATGGAACACACCATGTGGGGCCCACCATCTGAGTGGGACAGAGACAAGAGAGTAGACTCCGGGGTCTGAGGGCAGTAACCTCACAAGAATGAACCATTGCAATTCTCATTGCACAACTCACAGCCACTACGAAACCAGCTCTTTTGACTTCAGATATTACATTTCGACTATCATCAGCCACGATAAGGCACTATTTCACACCCCACAATGGGTTTCTCGTTGGTTGGGAATGTTCTAAACATCATAGTCCTTCCTGAGGATTGGGATTGAGAAGAGATGCCAATATCCAACTGAAGTGGAACACTAGAACTGGCCATCTATAACCTCATCCTCTTGGGGTATGGTAGCTTCCCCTGCTACAGTCAGATGGTAGAAGTCGTTTCCTATATTGCTCATAAAAATCACATCAATTACCAAACTGTTCCCAATTTTTAAATATCCTCTATATATCTAAATTGAATTAACTTAAGTAGGTGTGATAATTCATCTTCATTGTCACCTTGAGTAGAACTGGAATCGTCTAGGAGACATCCCCTGGTTATATCTGTGAAGGCATTTCTAGGGAGGTTTAATAAGCAAGGAAGACCTACCCCAAGTGTAGGAGGCACTATCCCATGAGCAGGGGTCTGGGACTAAACAAAAACAGGGAACAGAGGAAGCAAGCTGTGCCCCCAACATTCCTTTCTGCTTCCTGACAGTGAATATCATGTGACCAGTCACCACACACTCCCACCACCATGTCTTCCTTACCATGATGAACTATGTGTCCTAGAACTGTGACCCAAGGTAAATCCTTCCTTAAGTTGTTTTTGTCCGATGTTTAGTCACAGCAATGAGAAAGTAATGAATCGGTACATAAAGTATCAACAGTGCCTGATACCTCAAAAACCTGGGCTCCTGTTTGTCCAGGAAACTGGATGAAAGCCTGTCACTTGTTCCACTTTATACATGGCTGCTTCAAGTTTGACAAAGGGATTGTTCACCATGATTCTAGATGTTCTGTCCCTTTACTGAGAATATCCAATAGCCATTAAGTGATTGTAAGGCCATGTTCACAAAGAGATGATAAAGACCAGAGAATCACTCAAGGTAGTTCAGGCAAAAACATTTGCCCTCTGATGGAGGTGGGCCACTAAAGGACAAATGGCCACAGGAGGTGGCATGACCGGTGTGTTAGCTCTAGGTAAAGGGAGCCTCACCCATAGCTAAAAAATGAACTGCTGAAAGGAGGCTGTGCAGCAGTGAGAAAGCAAAGCTGACAGGAGGAATTCTGGGAAACAGAGATGCATAAAGGAGGTATCTTACCCTGGAGTTACTTAATCCAAAAACACAGAGTATCCTGGGTCTGCAAATGCCTGGGCCATAGACCCTCGCTTTTCTCAGAAGATTCTAAGGACAGGCATTTTGTTTTTATGTGCATAAGTGTAATGCCTGCATGTAGGTAGGTATGCCCATGTTGTGCTATGCAGAGGTCGAAAGAGGGTGTCAGATCCCCTGGAATTGGAGTTACAGGTGGTTGTCAGCTGCCACATGGATGCTGGGAATCGATCCTAGGTCCTCTGCCAGAGCAACCAGTACTCTTAACCAATGAGTCATCTCTCCGGTCCTAGAATAGGCACTTAAAGTTGCCCTGGAGATGCTCTAGAGGAGAGAGACAATGCTTGTTTCTGCTTACCTAAGGTGTCCCCCATGTTGACAATTGCTCGATGATACAGCTCTGTGTCTCCAGCCTGATTTGACAGAATCACAGCCAAGTGGGGCCTCCAGTCTCCCCACTGCTTGTCTCCACAACACTGAAAAATAATGAAGATTTACAGAATTGTTTAATACTGCCCAGGATGTAGGTAAAGAAGGCCGTTACTTTTTGGTGTGCAGTAGAGCAGTAGAGGGTGTCTATTACTCTGTCTGCACTGCTACTACTCAATGACTTAGCGGTTTATTGTTTTATTTATTTGTTTATTTATTTATTATTGTCTTTTTGAGTCAAGGTCTCCCTATAGCCCCAGCTGGCCTGGAACTCTCTATGGAGAAAAGGCTAGCCTCAATCTCACAGAGACCCAGCTGCCTCTGCCTCCCACATGCTGTGACTAAAGACGTATGCCACCACACCCAGCTCCATTCTCTTTAAATAGTGGCAGGTCGTATGGTATGAAACAGGTGTGGTAGTCCACGCCTGTAAACTCAGCACTCAGGAGGCTGAGACAAGGACATCAGGAGTTTGAGACCTGGTTGGACTTCATTATGAGACTCTGCCTCAAAATAAAAATAAAGGGGGAGGTGGGTAAAAACTCCTAGGATAGCTATACATATTCATGCATACATGCCTAAAGGGTTATAAAGCTACTGGGAAGTAAGCAAATTGATACTATTAACTTACTAATTTTCGAGGTTTTTTTCCCAGTGCCTTCACTCTACATAGTAAGAGACAACCTCCCTCTCATCCACCCTCAAAAAAAAAAAAAAAACCACCTCTAGTGTCTGAGAGGGAAGAAGGAAAATTGATCACCCTTGTCTCATGAATAGAAGAGACCATGTTAGCTTGGCACGTAAGACAGGGGATTCTAGGTATCTTCGTGTCTTTACTAAACGGCTAGTGTTTTCTGGTTTTGCAAAGCCTTTTACAGACAGCAACGTCCACAACACTGCTGGGCGGTGCACTTCTATTACCACTTTAGGAATGAGAAACATCACGCCAGCTTTCAGACTGCATTCATTTCTCTTTGACCCCATCCCTTGACGGCAATGCATAGATCACAGACTCCACCAGAGGGCAGGAGAGAGTCAGCAGTGTGATGCACACAGAAGGCCACAATTGGCTAAGTTTTAGACAAGAGCTGCAGAGTGTATGTCCCTGGGTAGGACTCCTTTACTGAACCTCACCCACCCATGGCTCAGGGACCATTGCAGAAGAGGGGGCAGAAAGATTAAAAGGCCCAGGGCTGGTTCATGAACACAGGAGAGGAGAGGGTTTCAAGCCACCAGAAGCTTGCACATGTGAATTTTGGGCAATGGTGCTATTGAGCACTGAACCCATGCCAACTCAATTCAACAAGGATTTGGAGGGGAGGAGAGAAATGTGTGGTGGGCCAGCCCTAGACTGAGAAATACTGAAGACTGATTGCTACTGGGTGAAGGAAAGCATACCTTATTTACAATCTCTAGATGGGCTGACTAGACTGCAGTCTATGAATTTTCACTTAAGGACATCTGGGTGCCAAGGCTTGACTGGATAGGACTTACCAAGTATGGCAGAATACATGAGGTCTGGTAGGGATTGGAGGAGCATGTATGGGGGAGGTGGTCTAACCTTGACTGAGAACTGTGTTATGAAACTACAAGAGCTTAATTTTTTTAATTTTTTTTATTTTTTAATAATAGGACATAAGTAATGAATACAGGCATCCTTCATGTAAAACCAATTTGCAAGTAAGAGCTTATTTTTTCATTTTATTTATTTTTGTATGTGTATGAATGTACTGTCTGCATGTAGGTCTGTGCACCCGTGTTGTGCAATGCCTCGGAGGTTTGCACAAGAGGGTGTTGGATTCCCCTGGAATTGGAGTTCTCCTGGAATTGGAGTTACAGATGGTTCTCAGCTGCCATGGGGGGTGCTGGGAATCAAACCTGGGTCCTCTGCAAGAGCAGTCGGTGCTCTTAACCACTAGGCTATCTCTCCAGTCCCAGAGCTTAATTTTTAAAAGCTCAAAAAAATACATATAAAAAAGAAAATGTATTTTAAGAGATAGTTGTATAAAACACAGCACAGTGCTTCTCAGTCTGCACTTTCCAAATTTCATAATAAGCATGAATGCACATGCATGTTCATGCATACATACACGTATAAGCTCAGCAGAGGAAAGAGGTGGATTGCAGATCAGCCCATATCAATCTCGTTGCATAAACAAAGGAGATTGACAGTAATTGTACATTTATAGAGAGAAAGAGACAGAGAGAAAGAATTCACTGCCTGATTTCCTTGGGCTCAGCATGGAAATATGGCAGCTGGCAGTCCAAACAAGTGCACCCCTGTTATTTTCTCAGTAACTATTAACTGGCCACCAAAATTGCCACAAAGATGAAAAGCCACGGGTCTGTGAGATTAAATAGCAGAGCCAAGTTTGCATAGCAGTAATGTGCAAAGTCAAACTTAAACCTAGGATGAAAACCCATGCTTTTTCTACTAAATCACCCATTACATCTTACTGAAATATGGCCTTTTATTAGATGTTAGGGGCTAGGAAATGCCCGCACTCCAAGATCAAATGCTGCACTGCGCATTGCCTACAGAACCTTGGTTTTTCTCATCCACCAGCAGGGAAAATAACTAACTCTACCTCATCAGTGAGGCCCAATGGACCACAGGCTGATTGAATCATTTTCTCCATTAGGTGCTTCATGACATGATTTTATTACAGAGCTGAAGTTTCCATTCAGCTGAACTGTGAAGCGTACTTTGTGTTCCAAAATAGCCTGTTGGTTTAATGATGGGGGGAAAGAAAAGAAAGCATAATTTTTCTCTTTTCTCTTCTTAGAATTATCTACAGCAATAAATCAAAAAAGCAAAAAAAAAATGTAAAATTCATTTCTATTAAAACTAGTTGCTAGCAAAACTTAAAGCTTCAAAATATAAGAAAAGATTGCCCAGAGTAAGAGAGACACAGTGAACATGCATTCGGCAGGAACAGATGGGGATATTGAAATAATAATTTCATGAAGCAAGAACATAAAGCCAATATAAAGGAGCTCAGGAAAGAAGTGTGACCCAGAACTCAGGGGAGGAGTAAGGGAAACATCAAAGAAATAGACAAAAAGGGAAGCACACAAGATACAGAGACATTGAGAAAACATAGAGAAGGGCCAAGCAAGGAGACTGGAACAGAGAAGAAGGAAGGACAGAAGGAAAGGAGGGAGGAGGTGAGGGAGAAAAAGAAAGAACAAAAATATTTTTAATTTAATGAAAGAAGTAAAAATCAGACACGGTGACACACATTCGTAATCCCAGCCCTGGGGAGATGGAGGCAAGAGAGTCAGGAGGCCAAGACCATCCCTGGCTATGCACTGAGTCAGCCAGCGTGGGTTACATGAGCCCCAATCTCAATAAAAAAACCCACATGAAATACATATATGTATAATTCACATGTGTATATATAGTTTGTACATATGAACTATATATACATGTGAGTCTTAAAAACAAACCTAAATACTGAAAGAAATAATTTTTAAAATGTTACTGAACTGTAAAATATGAATATGCATATTTATTTTTTTACTCTCTTTTTTTAATTTTTATTTATTTTTGTATGTGTATGAGTGTACTGTCTGCATGTAGGTCTGTGCACCCATGTCGTGCAATGCTGCAGAGGTCAGAAGAAGGTCTCAGATTCCCCTGGAACTGGAGTTCTCCTGGAATTGGAGTTACGGACAGTTCTTAGCTGCCATGTGGGCACTGGGGATCGAACCCAGGTCCTCTGCAAGAGCAGTTGGTGCTCTTAACCGCTAGGCTATCTCTCCAGCCCCGAATATGCATATTTAAAGGACAAGTTGTGTTATACCAGAAAATAACCGACCCAGGCAATCAACACCAAGATATGCCTTAGTAAAGTTATTAGATAAGAAGAGAATACTTTGGGAGGAAAAGATTAGGTCTGTGGTAATTTTTTATATTTTATTTATTATTTTTATTTTATGTGTATGTGTGTACTGCCTGAATGTACATAAGTGCATCCCTGTCATGCGATGCCCACAGAGATCAGAAGAGGGGGTCAGATCCCCAGGAACCAGGGATTCAGATGGTTGTAAGCCACCATGTTCATGTTGGGAACCAAACCCAGGTCCTCTGCAAGAGCAGCCAGTGCTCTTAACTGTTAATCCGTCTCTCTACCACCAGGTCTGTGGTGATGGCAGAGGTCTCAAGCAGGCTCCCATCTTCTCCTCAACTGCATTCAGTTCCAGAAGCACAAAGCCTACCATGCCTAGCTCTGAAGATGGATGTGCAGTGGGCAAGGTTCCCTCTAGCGAACAGAAAGGCAGCCCTGCTGTGGGAAGCCTGAGAGCAGCTGCTGCTCCTAGTCATAGACTTGCAGCAGCAGATGATACTGTGCGAAGGGCAAGGTCTTTGGAGTCAGACAAACCTGAGCCCATCATGACGCCATTCCTCACTAGCTCTGTGATCTTGAGCCATTTTATGCCTTGTACTTCTAGTTCTAGTTCTGCAAAGCAAGGATAGTGGTCCTTACCTTAATGAATGAAATCAATAATATATATCAAAGCTTATATAGTCCAGGCACATAGTAAGAAATAATAGCCTATTGGTCATCCTTCATCCTGAAAGGCATCACTGCTTTCCTGAGCCGTCCCCAGCACCCCAGTCCCAACCCCTGGAACTCTGGAGTATGGAAGGTAGCCTGTGCCAGAGAGTACCGTGGCTGCTTGCGGAATCCTTCCTGACATGAACTGGAAGAGGGTCTGCAGGGGATCATTGAGTGCCAGCGTGCTGATGAAGCTGTGGAGAGAAAAGAGAGTCAGTGGGCATCCGGCCCAGCGGGGACCCACCACCAGCACACGGGACTTACGAATTTCCACATGATTTCAGGAGCTGCTTTTGGAACATGACCATCTCTGCTCTGCAGCGCCCTTATGGCCTTTTAAGGGGAGACCAGCAACATCTCCCTCTTTCCACACACCCCAAGTAGGCCTCACTGTTTGGGGATATTTTCTGTATTTGGGCTCTAATGCTATAATTCTTGGGTAACCATTTCTGAACATCTTCTCAAGGGCCCTTGGAGAGCCCAGCAGTAAGTCTGGAAGCTGTGCTCTATGGGCCCCTCCTTCCCAGCCACCAAGCCCACCCCACTCAGTGTCATTTTTCTGGCTCATCACAAGCCTGAGTCTGTAGAGCTTTGACTCACAAGCACTAAATAGTCATTTTCAATAACCAAAGAGGCGTGGAAGAGGGACCAGCAATGATCCTGTCGATGACAAACTGTGGGATATGCTTAACAAGGATATGATAAGCTCTACAGCTGATTTGAGATTTAAGCAGACTCAGTAAGAGATATTTTTCACAATTCACTGGGCCCCATCAAAAATCAATGGCCCGAGGCAAAAATCTGTACCAGAGATGTATGCTACAGCATGGGGATGTGGGGCTGTTCATTCTCAAAATCCAAAGGGAAAATCGTCCCTCAGATCACCATCTTTTGCTTAAATAGCACCCTTGCCATGGGAGCTCAGCACACTCCGCATAACAGACAGCAGCATGCCCACCGCTCCAGCCTCCAGCCAAAATGAAGTGTGGGTGGCATTCATTACTTGTCCCTAGGAGGATGGGGTTCGGGTGATAAAGAGGCCCACTGAGGCTTCCAGGCAGTGTGTCAGCCAGTAGGATTACAGACTGAACTTAAAATGGATGGTCTGTCTCCACATCCAACTCTCTGCCCAATAGGATCAATCTAAGTTAAGCTGAGAGGGTAGCTTCACAGCCTCAGCCAGCCCTAGAAGATAACCCTACCTACACACGTGACATCTTCCTCATGGTCTGACCTAAGGCTGCTCCCTACAAGGGGGACCTCACCTTACCCCCGCCACCCAGAATGTATGCAGAAGTCTAATGTACTCCTAAAGAACCCCTTCTGCAGCAGCACCCCTATAGCCAACACGTCCTTCTCACACTAATTCTCTATTTCTCTCTCTCTCCCCCTCCCTCCCTCCCTCCCTCCATCCCTCTCTCTCTCTCTCACAGGCTTACTGAACTGCTGGCTCTGTGCTTTGTTCCCATCCCAGTCTCTTTGGCTTGGTCATCCTTCATGGAACTTGGTTCAATGTCAGATGTGATTTCTTACTAAGTAGACCTCTTCAGTCTCAACACTCTCTTTTTTCTACCATGGCTCATGGTTCTACCACCTCATATCCCTACCCATATCATAGCGTCTACAGCCTTACCACAAGACCAAGCCCTGGACACTTCCTTAAATCAAAAATCCTTCATTTTCATCAGCTAAAGGTAACTTATTACTTATTCCCTCAGTATTTGGAGCTATCTAGACCAGCCCCTCCCCAAAAAGACTACTTCAATGTAAAACACCCTGTATTTTTGTAAACTCTAACCCTGAGAAATATTACTAAAATGTTTCATTCCTCTTAGGTGAGTTGAAGGAATGTCTCTTTATCTATGTTACAAGAATCTGGGGCTACAATAACCACTCATCAAAGAAGCTTAGTTTATACCAGATGGAGAAGAGTACAGTATACCACAACTGGTCACACAAAGACATTGTGAATTGCCCAAGTCTAAGTGGCACATCTACAATGCGTCCTCAACACCTAAGACTCACACAACATAGAACAAGAGATAAGGAGAACACTAATGAGTCTCTCAGCTCTCACTGATGAAGCTTGCAACAAAGGACCAGGATCACAAAGGGGCACAAATGGTCAAAGTGTGGAGACTTGAAGTCTGCAAAGTGTGGGTCCTCAGACAGGACTCCTATGTTAAGCTTCATTCACCCAGGGCTCAGGGACCATTGAGGAAGAGGGGACGAAGAGATTGTACGAGCCAGGGAGGAGGTGCATGACTATATGGAAATGGAATCATGCAAGCTCCTGGGACCCTGTTCATATGACCCTACAATGGTAGTGTTAGCATGCACAAGACACATACAAACTTAAGCAGACAAACCAGCACTCAGGAAGCAGAGGCAGGTGGATTTCTGTGAGATCAAGGCTAGCCTGATCTATGTAGTGAGTTCCAGGCCAGCTAGGATTACAGAAAGACCTCATATCCAAAAATAAAAAATAAAAAAGAGAAGAGAAGGGGCTGGAGAGATGGCCTAGCGGTTAAGAGCGCCGACCACTCTTGCAGAGGACCCGGGTTCGATCCCCAACACCCACATGGCGGCCGAGCCATCTGAGACTCCAATTCCAGGAGAACTCCAGTTCCAGGGGAGTCCGACACCTTCTTCTGACCTCTGCAGCATTGCACATCACGGGTGCACAGACTTGCATGCAGACAATACATTCATACACATACGGAAATAAATAAAAAAAAATTTAAAAAAAAAAAGAGAAGAGAAGGAAGATCAAGAAGAGGACCCAGGACAAGGAATAGGAGCACAGGAAGGAGAAGGAGGAGAGTAGAGAGGGAAAATCTGAAAATTTGCTATGTCCATATCAGGAAAGAGAACTTTGGCTGCTGCTTGAGTAGACCAGTAGACCACTAGAGCTGGAGCTGCTCAGAGCATCTTGCACTTCTCCCCTACACACACACACACACACACACACACACACACACACACACATACACACACACACACACACACTGTGGTCTCCTTTGTAAGCTGGACTCACCCACTCATGACCCAGTTGTAGGTCCTTGGGTCCATCTTGCTGGCTAGGAACAAAGCGTGACCCCACAAGTGGTTCTTCATAGCCCACTCCAAAGCCTCCTGAAAACCAAATCATGACATTCAATAGTACCTTGCCCATCTTTCTCCAATGAAAATAACAAATTCCCTCATGTAGGCACTGTGCCATGCTGAGCAATAGTAGCTGGACCTCCTGGGACACTTAGAAGATGAGCAAGAAGGTGGATTCTGTTCAGTGTGGTATTACGCTCTAAGCTGCCTACTTCATTGTGTCCCTTCATTAGTGTGCTCTCAAACAAGGTCACCAGCTCTCAAACAAGGTCACCAGGTCATCTCATCTCTTTGGCAGGTTACACAATACTTATAAGAACTTAACTACCAAAAATTAGAAAAGCAGATCACCTCAAAGATTGAGTCTTAAAATATGAGTAGCCAAAGGTATTCCTATGAAGGAACAATGCGTTTTTGGAACAACTGTGGCAGAGACTGCTGCCTCCCTTCCTGGATACAGAACTGGGCAATGCCTACCTTCTTTGCTCCTGGGTGTTGCTGGGTATAGGCCATGGCGTGGAAATGAAGTTCCAGGTGCTACTTCTAGGCTTTGCCCATAAAACCATCCATACCCACCCACTCCATGTTCTTTATTCCATCAGGTTGTTGGAATGGACTCCTGGGGAAACTTGTAAAGTCTAAGGTAAAGATGGTAGAGTCCCCAGCATCCTGAGACTGACTATGTGAAGGAGAGCTATCCCACTGGCTTATATGAAAAGTAATGAATAGGTTTTGTTTAAGCCAATGTAGTGGGATCTAGCCTGCATGCTTAATGCCAAGGTTAACTATTTGTTAATTATCAAGTACCTTCATAGACCAAACTGGTAGGATCATTAATTGGGTAATATGGGCTAGAGCTGCAAACATTAAAGCACATACACACCTAGTCACTTTTTTTATGTGTATGAATATATTGTCTGCATGTAGGTTTGTGCACCGTGTCGTGTGATGCCATGGAGGTCAGAAGAGGGTGTTGGATTCCCCCGGAACTGGAGTTCTCCTGGAATTGGAGTTTCAGAACTCCAATTGGAGTTCTCAGCCGCCATGTGGGTGCTGGGGATTGAACCCGGGTCCTCTGCAAGAGCAGTCAATGCTCTTAACCACTAGGCTATCTCTCCAGCCCCCAGAATAAAGATATCTTTAAAAAAAAAAAAGATATCTTGATATCCTGCTCCTTATTCATCATCCTGCATCCATCCTGTGTTTCATCTATCCCTCCCCCATTTCTAGACCACTGTGTGAGGTTCAAACTCATGCTGCCCAGATCTAAGCCCCGTGTCTATCACTAACCACCCAATCTGTAAATTTGTATGATAAAAATAGATCCTAACACATAGGGTTTCTATGGAGATAAATTAGATGATGCATGGAAGATGTTAAGTAAGTGCCTGGCAGGTAGAAAGTAATTTTAATCTCTGCTTTTGTTAGTGTTGTTATTATAATCATTAATTATCTTTTTTTGAATTTTATGTATATGAGTGTATTGCCTGCATGTGTGTAAGTGCACCCTGTCTTGGAATGCCTGGCAGAGGTCATAAGAGGGAGTCAGATCCCCTGGAATTGCAGTTAGCCACCATGCGGGTGCTGTGAATCAAACCCTAGTCCTCTGCAAGAGCAGTCAGTGCTCTTAACCACTGAGCCATCTCTCCAGCCCCTATTTATCTTTTTTTAATTTATTTATTGTTTTTGATGTGTATGAGTACACTGTCTGCATGTAGGTTGTTGCACCCATGTTGTGCGAAATGCCCGTGGGAAGTCAGAAGAAGTGCGGTGTCAGGATTCCCCCTGGAACTGAGTTAGAAGCAAGTGTTCTTAGCTTCCATTGGAGCCGTGGATTGTTTTTTTTTTTGGATGGTATGAATGTACTGGTCTGCAATGCAAGTTTTGTGCACCGTGTCGGGCAATGCCACGCAGAGTCAGAAGAAGGGTCTCGGATTCCCCTGGAACTGGAGTTCTCCTGGAATTGGAGTTTCGGACGGTTCTCGACCGCCATGTGGGTGCTGGGGATCGAACCCGGGTCCTCTGCAAGAGCGGTCTGTGCTCTTAACCACTAGGCCATCTCTCTAGCCCCTGATGCTTGGATTTTTATGGACTAAATGAATCACTGGTCAAACTAAAATTCCATACTATATAGTGAATACATAGGAAATGACTGTAATTTGATCCACTGTGTTTACAGGTTATCATGTCAAACACTTACAAAAAGAAAAATGTCGTGTACCAAAACAACCCCAAGAGATTAAATATTTGTGTCAAAGTAGAGTTATAAAGCACTTCAACTCAATTTTTATAAATTAATTTGAAAGTAGGCAAGAACTATCTAATACCCCCCACCCCCACCCAAAAAAACAGTTGTGGTTTGGAACAAAAAGTCCTTAAAAATGAAGAACACAAATAGTTCAAATGTGAGAATAAAAGGCTCAACAGAAAAGAGTGGAAAATCCCATGACAAAAATCATCACAGATGAAAAACTAACTTCATTCCTAATAACGGAAACGCAAACATACACACTAAATTCTATTTTTACATCTCAAGTTGGCACAAATCAAAGGTATGAAGACATTTAGGTGAAGGTGGTGAGAATATGAAATAGCAACCTCATGTGCTGCTCCTATAGTTATCTGTTCCATCTAAAGAGGCAGGGTTTTTTTATATCTATCAAAATTACAAACCCTTGGCTCAAGCTTTCTGCTTCTAGAAATAATGCCCTTGGCATAATTCACAAAAGCAGCTGTGACAATCTCCAATCAGCTTACTTCATTTCAAACCTATTTCCAATCACAAGGAAAGATTTCTTTCAAGTACACTTGAGCATTTCACCTGTGGATGTGTATACCTCCATCCTCAGTGTGTGGTTTTTCTACTGATTATTTTTGAAGCATTATTTTCTCAACACAAAAGAGCTTTTTTCTTAATATAATGAAAATTGAAATCTTATGTGTATTCAATAGTAAATAGACAAATTTTAGTTTTTATTTCCACTCGAAGAGTTACATTTCATATAAAAGTTTACAAATAATGGTTTTTATTTTTATTTTTTTCAGTATAAAGAGTTGCCTTGATGGCATATTATGATGTAATGCTAATTACATCATAGTAGGATAGCTAAATGTCAGTATTGAAACCTAATCTAGCTGCCATCTTGTAGATATGAACGAATGTTCATCAAGCATGTATTTCATATTGTGTACTGTTTCTTTTTTAATATTTTTTAAATTTTATTTATTCTTGTATGTGTATGAATGTACTTTCTGCATTTAGGTTTGTGCACCCGTGTCGTGCAATGCCATGGAGGTCAGAAGAGGGTGTCGGATTCCCCTGGAACTGGAGTCAAAGACGGTTCTCAGCCGCCATGTGGGTGCTGGGGATCGAACTCAGGTCCTCTGCAAGAGCAGTCGACACTCTTAACTGCTAGGCCATCTCTCCACCCCTATTGTGTACTGTTTCAGAATACTGTCTATCTTTTTTAATCTTTGGAAAAGATCAAAAGAAAAATATTTCATCACACATGAAAATGATATGTAATTCAAAGTACTGTGTCCATAAATAAAGTTTGAAACATAGCGAAACTCACTCATTCTGTATTGCCTGTGACTCTATCACACCCCAAGGGCAAAGTTGACAGTATAGGGAGACTTAAATGACTAACAAAGAAAAATGGTCCACAGAGGCTGGAAGTATTGCATCTCCAGGCCTGGAGTTATAGTCAGGTGTGAGCCACCCAGTACAGATGCCGGAACCGAACTTGGGTCCTACGGAAGAGCCATATGTGTTCTTAACCACAGAACCATCTTTCCACCCCTTTTTGGAAAAAGTTTGCCAACTCAACTCCAAAGTTTATCTTCTAAGACATCTTGTTAAATTAAAGAAGGGAAGTATACTAATTATATTTTTTTAAAAAAAAAACTCAAATTTACTTTATAACTTTTATAAAACATGAGCACAACTTAAAAATTACATAAGATAATCCTCCCCATCTATTGAATGAAAGCATTCGATGCTGGTAAGACACCTGAGATCCAATGGCAATTGCTATTATTTGGAAACCATGTCTCTGGAAACCAATTTGGTGTGGATATGAGGACTTTTGGAAGCACGTCCTCTTTAATCCAGTAATTCCTGACAAAATGTACAAATTACTTAATTTTCAATGAGTAACAGTGAGTAAGGTGTCTTTGTGTCTGACAATAGTAGGTTGGTTAATTAAACTTTTTTAAGGGCTAGGCATGGTGGTTCAATGACTTTAATCCCAGGACTTGGGAGGCAGAGGCTGGCAGATCCCTGTGATATTGAGGCCAACTGTTCTACATAGTGAGTTACAGGCAAATTGGAGCTACAGAAAAACCTGGTCTCAAAAAAAAATACAAGAAATATATTTGAAAGATTTGTTTTTATTTATTTTTAAGTTATATGTATGAGGGTTGGGGATGTACCGATGAAATGTCCACAGAGGCTAGAAGTGTTGGCCATCTTGGCCTAGATTACAGTCAAATGTGAGCCACCCAAAGTGGGTGCTGGAACTGAACTTATGTCCTCTGCAAGAGCAGTATGTAACCACAAAGCCATCTTTCCAACCTCTAAAATGTGTGTGTGTGTGTGTGTGCATGCACGCGCGCGTGCCTGTGTGTGTTTTAATGGTGCCACTGGTCAGTGGTAGAGTGCTTGCATAGCATACACAAAGCTCTGCGTTCAATCTCCAGCACTCCAAAAATAATAAATTTGTGCTATCAGAACATATTCAATATGAATAGGGTATTTCAGCATGTAATCTTAAAAGAAAAAGAAATAAACAATTGTATATCTATTTCTTTAGGGTTGTCTAATTATTGTTTTTTGTTTGTTTTGAGACAGGGTCTCACTATATGGCTTAAGCTGACCTCCACCTCACACTCCTGCCTGCCTCAGCCTCATGAGTGCACCACCACACCTAGTTTGCCTATGTAACCTAAATTGGTTTTTAATATGCACACAGGAAGATACTAGGAATGAATATATGAAATGTTAGCAGATGTTATCTTTTCATAGTAAGACAACACAAAAATTGTAGGAAAACTGGAGGTGTTTATGGCAAACACCTACAGGTTTTTATTTTCCTCGTTGTAACCCTCTGCACTTCTCACACGCTCTAAAATAGTGTGTTCTAGTCATATACTGGGGAGAGAAATGGTGTTCACTGGGTGAAAGGCCTGCTCACCTTCTTCCTTCCGTAGTAGAGCAGTTTAGTGAATTTCTCCGCGATCTGTGCTGGCGTCTCCACAGTAGGAGGGATCTCCCCAGTGAGCAGGTTTCGGGTCCCTGAGCTTGACTTGGGCCAGTCCTCATCAGTCAGGTTGATGAGGTTGGCCACAGGAGCCTGCCTCTTATACTTCTCCAGCCTCTTGCAGTCCTGCATCAGCAGCTCAGCAATGTCAGACCCTGCCATGGACTGCAAGGTAAAGAGGGTCATCCTGAGGGATAATCCTATTTGTCTCCAGGCTGGCAGCCCAGGCTGGAGAAGGAAGGCAGCAGAGCCTCGACCTTCTTGCTAAGGCAGTCATACAAACACGAGGGGGACCTCCCTCCGATGACCATATTCAAACACCAGCTTCACTATCATGGTTAGTGCCTGTCACCAGCAACGAAGCCCATTAGAACCACTCGCAATTTGACACCTGTGCAATAATCTGACTGACGCAATAATCCAGGGCCTGTACAACCCCCAGCCAATAGGGAGGAGCATTAGAGGAAAGGTTGGCATTGACAAACTGGTGTTGGCACCTGAAAAATGGTTTTCCTAGTGGCAGTGTGTACTTTTTGATGATTGCTTTTCATATCATGCCACACACCAACTCCCATGCAGACTCCCATGCAGTCCGACCTACACCTGCTCCCCCATCAAAGCAGTGACATACCCCATTCTGACGACAAAGGAGAACCAGAAGTTGCCACAGTAGAGCTGAGTCCCTGCTCCCTGGTGTCTCGGATTTGAGACTCTGAGCTGCCTTCAGCTGGCAAAACGTCATGATATCCACCTTGTGTATATCCTCCCTGTAGAGATTTCAGGAGGCAAAGCATGAGCAGGTAGTGTTCCCCTCTCAGGACCTGGGGCTCTCTATACAATGAGCCAACTGAGTTGAAGTTTTGACAGAAGCCTGACAGCCCAGGACTGGTAGCAAGTCTGTAGCTACAAGACAGTTATTTCCTTATAGAGCAGGAAGGAGCTTTAGAGATTCTCTTGTCCATCCTGTCCATCTTTCAGATGAGGAGAGTAAAGCCCTGAGACCTGAAGTGGCACTGCAGAGCAGCAGGTAAGAGCTCTGGGCCCACGAGCCAGACCAACCTGGACCATGCCCAGGCTGCCCCTCTCGATTAATACAAGCATGTGACTTCCTATGAGCCTCAGTGTGTTCCCTTCCCTAAAACAGGGAAAATAAAAGAAGCTGCCTTCATATAAAGGGGGATAAGCAATTTGTGTGGCATCTATTAAATGTAAATTATTATTTGTTCAGGATTATTCAATAAATCCAAGCTAAATTGGACCACTACCATACTATTCAGCACCCAACTCAGTTCTCTACCCATATCTGCATGCCTTTGTGTAAGACACAGAGACAGAAAAAAATGGCAGTTGGCACCTGAGGAACAACACTGGAAGTTGTCCTCTAACCTTTGACACACATGTGCACCCACACATTTATGCACATTTGTACATACATATATACACACAGAGAGATAAACAATGTTCATTTTTGCTTGAGCTCTTGGTCATAATATGGGGTTTCTCTTGGAGGACAAGCTTCAGGATAAGAATACATTTACATAATGATGACATGTAAAAGAGTTTCCATGTGTATAGAGTCTCATAGTCACCAACTTACATTTTATAAAAGGGAAAAATAAGACTCTAAGAGGACTTAAAGGCATCCATGTAGTATCACCAGTATTAGGATGACTGTGACACTGGTCCTCTGACACCCACTCAGGACCCTCAACCACAACTAGGACACACAGAATTAACATCAGAAACATGGCTGGAAATGTTAAAGCAGTTCCAGTTCATTCCTGAAGAGGGCAGACTTTCATAATATCCAGGAACTGGAAAGCTGCATTGCCTCTCAGCAAAGCACTGTTGCAAGAATGTTTTCCTGGGCTGGGCTCCATTTTTCCACTAATATTTATCAAGTACACGGAACATTAAAACTTCCTACCATCTAATCTCTGCAAAACAGAACTGAGTTTTATATTTCAAGCTTGTTAAGCTAATTTTTCTTGCTGTCTTTCACATATTGAATGGTTTGTTAAAATGACTTGGGTCACTTTCTCCCAAAGAAACTAATACCCAGGCAGGAAAATGTTCTAGGTTTCAAAGCCTTAATTAAGGGCTGGGGATCTAGATCAGTAGAAAAGAGCACTTGCTGTGAAAGCAAGAGGACCAGAGGTCAAATTCCAAGTACCTGCAGAAAAGCCAGGCATGCCTGCGTATGCCTGTCAACCCAGCATTTAGGGACGAAGGAGGCAGACCCTGGGAACTTGATGCTCAGCCACCCCAAGCAAAGTGACAAGCTTCAGATTCCATGAGAGAGCCTCTCAAGAACTAAGGTTGAGAATGATAAAGGAGGATATTTGATGTCTTCCTTTGGCCACTACATGTGTGCACATGGATGCATGCACCTGCACACACACACACACACACACACACACACACACACTCCCACATGCACACAAACCCCTCACTTAAGAAATTTTGCAATAGATTACCTGATCAGGGGTCCTGGGAAACCTCTCAGCTCCTCTTGCTCCTCAGAGTCACTAAGTATAATCTGCAACAGAAAATCAAATGAGGTCCCTAAGACCATTCCACCCAGTGCCCATCAGTCAAGCCAGAATCAGATTCCAAGGCTATGGTCCGAGGGTATGGCTCAGTGCATTGTGTGGACAAAGTTCTCCTATTGAAGATGAACCATTAGCATCTCAGGGAAAACTTAAGTCTAGTATCAGTTCTTTCAGATTGGCCCACAATAAGGCATGAATGGCCCAATTCCCTGTCTATGAGAATATCCCTCCTGGAGATGCCCAGGTTCAAGCAAAGGGAAGCAGGGAAGCTTGAGAAGAGCTTGGGAGAGCAGTTCAGGCAAGGATCTTCATTACCTCCAGGCTGTGCATTTCAACGAGGGCTGTTTGTCCATCAGTGGGAGAGTTGGGGGACACGCATACTAGCTGGCCTCCTGGCCCAAAACTCACAGACACGTGGGGGACATAGAACTTCATGGGTGCCTTGGGAGCAGTTGCTGAGGCATCATCTGACCGACAAATACATATGGACATAGTTAACATTACTTTCACTGCTCTTCTTTAGGAAGACATTACAAATACATTTTTGTTCAAATTTCACCTGAGCCAAGATAAGGCTGGGGGGGCTACTTAATTAGAAAAAGTAATTTAATACTGCAATTTAATACTCTAAGGGTATATCAGAATATAATGTAAGGACTTGATTTTTCAGTCCAAATGATAGTGCACTCAGTCCAGATTCTTGGCGATAGTCAGAGGATAAGGAATCTCTGGCCCCAGAGCTCCTATGCTTATGGCAAGTCTCCAGACAAAGCATTTAGGCTCTGTGTCCTGCTTTAGCTTGGCCCAATTCTCAGTGGTCACCATTTTCTCTACCCATTGCTTAAAAGCACCCTGCAGTGCCTCCTGGCCCAGCCTAATGATGGCTAGGGGCAATGTTCCTTTCCAAGAGCCAGCTCTGATGAAGTTTACATTACCAGAGAAATGGTGCAGAAAGGGAGCCAAAGTTGGCTTTCCCCTTTAGGAGACCTGCATAAGCATGTGAGGTAGACAAGGACCCATTCCTGGAAATACAGGAAAAGGGTAACTTTCCACAGGACTCACTACCCAGCCTTTCCTCATCAGAATCAATCAACTCCAGTGGTTACTTTGCACTCACCAGCTTGAATAGGTCTCCAAACTGTCGATACCATAGGATCATACTGCTCGGGGGTATCTCCCATGTACTGACTGAGCTCATAGCTGCTGGAGCTGAGGCCAGACTCATATTGACGGAGAAGGTTGGACTTGCTGGTCGGTGACGGCTGAAATTGGAAAACAATGCCCTAAACCCCAGCAATTAGGAGTCTGAGGAGGATAGCTGTGAGTTTGAGGGCAGCCTGGTTTATGGAGAGTTCAAGGACAGCTGGGAATACACAGCAGCACCTTGTCTAAAAAAAAAAAAAATGAAAAATAGGGGGCTGGAGAGATGGCTCAGCAGTTAAGAGCATTGGTTGTTCTTCCAGAAGACCAGGTTTGAATCCCAGCACCCACATGGCAGCTAACGAGCATTCATTACTCCAGGGGATCTGATGCCCTCTTCTGTCCTCTGGAGGCACCGCACAACATGGACATGTGAGCATAATAATCATACACATAAAATTAAAGTAAATAAATAAAACAATGGAATCTAAAGTTCCTTGTGCTCTGTAAAATGCTGCTCACACACTGAGTTGTTAGTATTGGTCACAATAACATGTGTCCTATCCTGGTAAGCACTAGATATACAGAGATGGCTCAGTGGTTAAGAGCATTGACTGCTCTTGCAGAGGACCCGGGTTTGATTCCCAGCACCCACATGGAGGCTAAGAACCCTCTTGAACTCCAGTTTCAGGGGAATCTGACACCCTCTTCTGACCTCCACAGCATTGCACGACATGAGTACACAAACCTACATGCAGACAGTACATTCATACGCATAAAAAATAATAAATTTTTTAAAATCACAAACAAAGTTAACCAGGGAGACAAAGCTGATCCAAACTGATCTAAAATTAAGATGCTATCTCCATGGTATTTGTATGAATTTTCCACAAAGCTAAAATTATTCCACAGCAAAAAAAAAAAAATGTATTCCAGCCAGGCATGGTGGCACATGCCTTTAATCCCAGCACTTGGGAGGCAGAGGCAAGAGTATCTCTGTGAGTTCAAGACCAGCCTGGTCTACGTAACGAGTTCCAAGGACAGCTGGGGCTACAGAGAGACCCTATCTCAAAAAGACCAAAAGAAAAATATATTTCAATACATAAACATTTTTTGGCCCAATTGGTACATGCATTAGGATTTTAGAGAAAAGAGATTAAAGAGTCAGGAAAGATTTCAAGCCTTCTTTTCAAACCAAAAGATTCTAGCAACTTCTAGTACCTTGAGGTACCTAACACCTAACATGTTGTAGCAGCCTCTTCTCTTTCCCAGCACCTCAAAATGATTTGAGTCCTGCCCATTTGACTAAAATGGGCCAGAGCAGGGCCTCAGACTGGTAGGACTGAAGCAAAAAGGCAGGAAAGGAGGTGTGCTTCGGGGCGCTGCTGGCAGCTGCAGACGCCCCATCCCAAGGGCCCCACCTGCCACCGCTGACAATGTGGTTTAACATCGGCCACAGGCCTCCAGCCCCACGTCACTTTAGGTTACCTTTTTCTTCTGGGCCCCACTCTCTGGGAAAATCTCCCCAGGCTGCTCCTGTCCAGAGCTAGAAGCAGGGCTGTCTTTATATGGGTTCCTGCTGGTAGATCTGCAACAAAATGACAGCAGTGTTGACACAGGTCCTGAGCAAGCCAGCAAGGCTGAATTGTACTCTGCTGGAGGATGCTCTGACGCTAAGTACTGGCAAGTGTCCGGCCAGCTTTGATGATCATTTCCTCTTCCTCCACCTCAATGTATTAATCTCTGAAAAATGGAATATGTGGGCTCCATGAGCAGTGACTGGAAGTGCCCCAGACCGTGCAGAGATGCACTGGTCTCAACAGCCTGCCCTCTGTGAATAGCTTAAATCAGCCAATTATGTTGGTGAATTCTAAGACTAAGAATACCAGGACAAATCCCTCTGCAAAGACTTCCTTGCTCTGCCTGATGCCAGGAAGATAGTCTATGCTTGGAACCAGGGAGTGGCAGCGGAGAAGCACTCCACCCTCAGGCAGGACCCCGCCATCAGAACTCTTGCAAGGCCATATTATTCCTGAAGCCAATATAGGATTAGGCCCTCCTTTAAGACAGGTCTCAAGTAACCTTACAGGATACAGACTAACCCCAAATGAAGAACCTTTCTAAGCATCTCACTTCCTAGGATCATGCCAATGGCTTGGGCCACCTTGGGCTATCCCCATATCCCTGTGGCTGAGACAAAAGCTTCCAGAGGTCAGAGACCACCACCAGACACCCTAAGACTGGCCTAATGGCAACTGAGTTTAATTAAATCCTCTCGGTATGGTTGTACTTTCATACTTACTGGAACTGGGTCTCACTATCTGTTTTGTATGGACTAGTCCTATTTTCAAGATGATGCTCACTGAAGTACTTTGGATCTCCATAATCTTCATGCCAGATATAAGGACTCCCTTGCCTTGGCACTGCACCCTCAGAGAAAACGAAATAAAGATAGGTCACTTTCTGTCTCGGAAATTTTTTTTAGAAAGATGCTAGGAGCTGTGAAGCCGAGGCTCTAGAACAGAACAGGTATAAAAACGTATTTGTCAAAATGAGTTAACTGATGGGTAAAAGCTAACAGTAAAAGCCCCCAAGATGCCTCTGAAACAGTTTTCATTGCTTTATATAATTGTGCAACAATGGGGATCTGTATGCACAAGTGTGTAGTCAATGCTGAAGCAAATGTCTCTTTGCTGGCTGGTTGTAAACTAACATTAGCATAACACCCTACCATGTCAGGGGACAGGGTATGGAACTCCCATGGTGCACATCTGTTGTCCCCAGGGAGAAGTGATTGGCACATCCATATTACAGCTCAGCATACCAGAAGGAACTGACTTCACTGATGCTTGGTCAGTAACAATAACCTTTGCAATTAGAAGTAATGAGAGGGGCTGGTGAGATGGCCTAGCAGTTAAGAGCACCGACTGCTCTTGCAGAGGACCCAGGTTCGAGCCCCAGCACCCACATGGCAGCTAAGAACCGTCTGTAACTCCAATTCCAGGAGAACTCTAGTTCCAGGGGAATCCGAAACCCTCTTCTGACCTCTGAGGCATTGCACGACACGAGTGCACAAACCTACATGCAGACAGTACATTCATATACATAAATAAATAAATTTAATTAAAAAAAGATTTTAGAAGTAATGAGAAATGATGCAGAAGAAGTAGACACAGAACTCAAGGCCAGTCTCAATACTATCAAGGGGCAGGGTTGCTGCTGTGGTCTCATTGTTCCAAGTGGAACAATGAGAGGCTCTGAACATTGCACGAGTAGTCTCTGACCCTGCCAGTCAGACCACCTGGGCATCCCCAGTTCCCAGAGATTAGTCTATACCTTTTTCTTCTTGAAGCCGCTGTGGGTATCCATGGTAGTGGTAATTTCCATAGGCAAATTCTTCCCTCAGTGTTGGAGAGTGGTACCTCTGATAGGGATCTTCATAGCCTGGGCTAAGATATCACAATGAGAGCCAGTCATCCAATACTGGCAGTAAAGGGAGAAACTAAAGGGATAGTGGATGAACTGGATATCTTCAGAAGACAGAATGATTATCCAGGCCAGAATCTGCCTGAAAGCCACCCTCAGGTTAGATTAGAAAATACAGAATTGCCTGGCGTGGTGGCTCACACCTTTAATCCTAGCACTTGGGAGGCAGAGGCAAGCGGATCTTTGTGAGTTCAAGGCCAGCCTAGTCTACAGAGTGAGTTCCAGGACAGCTGGAGCTACAGGGAGACCCTGTCTCAAAAAGACCAAAAAAAAATTATAACTTTAAGATGAAATAATAAATAATAAAACAGTACTTTGATCTTTTTTAAAAAAAAAATGAAAATAACTAGGCAGAAGCAGACGGATCTTTGTGAGTTCAAGGCCAGCCTGATCTACAGAGTGAGTTCCAGGACAGCTGGAGCTACAGGGAGACCCTGTCTCGAAAAGACCAAAAAAAAATTATAACTTTAAGATGAAATAATAAATAATAAAACAGTACTTTGATCTTTTTTAAAAAAAAAATGAAAATAACTAGGCAGAAGCAGACGGATCTTTGTGAGTTCAAGGCCAGCCTGATCTACAGAGTGAGTTCCAGGACAGCTGGAGCTACAGGGAGACCCTGTCTCGAAAAGACCAAAAAAAAATTATAACTTTAAGATGAAATAATAAATAATAAAACAGTACTTTGATCTTTTTTAAAAAAAAAATGAAAATAACTAGGCAGAAGCAGACGGATCTTTGTGAGTTCAAGGCCAGCCTGATCTACAGAGTGAGTTCCAGGACAGCTGGAGCTACAGGGAGACCCTGTCTCGAAAAGACCAAAAAAAAATTATAACTTTAAGATGAAATAATAAATAATAAAACAGTACTTTGATCTTTTTTAAAAAAAAAATGAAAATAACTAGGCAGAAGCAGACGGATCTTTGTGAGTTCAAGGCCAGCCTGATCTACAGAGTGAGTTCCAGGACAGCTGGAGCTACAGGGAGACCCTGTCTCGAAAAGACCAAAAAAAAATTATAACTTTAAGATGAAATAATAAATAATAAAACAGTACTTTGATCTTTTTTAAAAAAAAAATGAAAATAACTAGGCAGAAGCAGACGGATCTTTGTGAGTTCAAGGCCAGCCTGATCTACAGAGTGAGTTCCAGGACAGCTGGAGCTACAGGGAGACCCTGTCTCGAAAAGACCAAAAAAAAATTATAACTTTAAGATGAAATAATAAATAATAAAACAGTACTTTGATCTTTTTTAAAAAAAAAATGAAAATAACTAGGCAGAAGCAGACGGATCTTTGTGAGTTCAAGGCCAGCCTGATCTACAGAGTGAGTTCCAGGACAGCTGGAGCTACAGGGAGACCCTGTCTCGAAAAGACCAAAAAAAAATTATAACTTTAAGATGAAATAATAAATAATAAAACAGTACTTTGATCTTTTTTAAAAAAAAAATGAAAATAACTAGGCAGAAGCAGACGGATCTTTGTGAGTTCAAGGCCAGCCTGATCTACAGAGTGAGTTCCAGGACAGCTGGAGCTACAGGGAGACCCTGTCTCGAAAAGACCAAAAAAAAATTATAACTTTAAGATGAAATAATAAATAATAAAACAGTACTTTGATCTTTTTTAAAAAAAAAATGAAAATAACTAGGCAGAAGCAGACGGATCTTTGTGAGTTCAAGGCCAGCCTGATCTACAGAGTGAGTTCCAGGACAGCTGGAGCTACAGGGAGACCCTGTCTCGAAAAGACCAAAAAAAAATTATAACTTTAAGATGAAATAATAAATAATAAAACAGTACTTTGATCTTTTTTAAAAAAAAAATGAAAATAACTAGGCAGAAGCAGACGGATCTTTGTGAGTTCAAGGCCAGCCTGATCTACAGAGTGAGTTCCAGGACAGCTGGAGCTACAGGGAGACCCTGTCTCGAAAAGACCAAAAAAAAATTATAACTTTAAGATGAAATAATAAATAATAAAACAGTACTTTGATCTTTTTTAAAAAAAAAATGAAAATAACTAGGCAGAAGCAGACGGATCTTTGTGAGTTCAAGGCCAGCCTGATCTACAGAGTGAGTTCCAGGACAGCTGGAGCTACAGGGAGACCCTGTCTCGAAAAGACCAAAAAAAAATTATAACTTTAAGATGAAATAATAAATAATAAAACAGTACTTTGATCTTTTTTAAAAAAAAAATGAAAATAACTAGGCAGAAGCAGACGGATCTTTGTGAGTTCAAGGCCAGCCTGATCTACAGAGTGAGTTCCAGGACAGCTGGAGCTACAGGGAGACCCTGTCTCGAAAAGACCAAAAAAAAATTATAACTTTAAGATGAAATAATAAATAATAAAACAGTACTTTGATCTTTTTTAAAAAAAAAATGAAAATAACTAGGCAGAAGCAGACGGATCTTTGTGAGTTCAAGGCCAGCCTGATCTACAGAGTGAGTTCCAGGACAGCTGGAGCTACAGGGAGACCCTGTCTCGAAAAGACCAAAAAAAAATTATAACTTTAAGATGAAATAATAAATAATAAAACAGTACTTTGATCTTTTTTAAAAAAAAAATGAAAATAACTAGGCAGAAGCAGACGGATCTTTGTGAGTTCAAGGCCAGCCTGATCTACAGAGTGAGTTCCAGGACAGCTGGAGCTACAGGGAGACCCTGTCTCGAAAAGACCAAAAAAAAATTATAACTTTAAGATGAAATAATAAATAATAAAACAGTACTTTGATCTTTTTTAAAAAAAAAATGAAAATAACTAGGCAGAAGCAGACGGATCTTTGTGAGTTCAAGGCCAGCCTGATCTACAGAGTGAGTTCCAGGACAGCTGGAGCTACAGGGAGACCCTGTCTCGAAAAGACCAAAAAAAAATTATAACTTTAAGATGAAATAATAAATAATAAAACAGTACTTTGATCTTTTTTAAAAAAAAAATGAAAATAACTAGGCAGAAGCAGACGGATCTTTGTGAGTTCAAGGCCAGCCTGATCTACAGAGTGAGTTCCAGGACAGCTGGAGCTACAGGGAGACCCTGTCTCGAAAAGACCAAAAAAAAATTATAACTTTAAGATGAAATAATAAATAATAAAACAGTACTTTGATCTTTTTTAAAAAAAAAATGAAAATAACTAGGCAGAAGCAGACGGATCTTTGTGAGTTCAAGGCCAGCCTGATCTACAGAGTGAGTTCCAGGACAGCTGGAGCTACAGGGAGACCCTGTCTCGAAAAGACCAAAAAAAAATTATAACTTTAAGATGAAATAATAAATAATAAAACAGTACTTTGATCTTTTTTAAAAAAAAAATGAAAATAACTAGGCAGAAGCAGACGGATCTTTGTGAGTTCAAGGCCAGCCTGATCTACAGAGTGAGTTCCAGGACAGCTGGAGCTACAGGGAGACCCTGTCTCGAAAAGACCAAAAAAAAATTATAACTTTAAGATGAAATAATAAATAATAAAACAGTACTTTGATCTTTTTTAAAAAAAAAATGAAAATAACTAGGCAGAAGCAGACGGATCTTTGTGAGTTCAAGGCCAGCCTGATCTACAGAGTGAGTTCCAGGACAGCTGGAGCTACAGGGAGACCCTGTCTCGAAAAGACCAAAAAAAAATTATAACTTTAAGATGAAATAATAAATAATAAAACAGTACTTTGATCTTTTTTAAAAAAAAAATGAAAATAACTAGGCAGAAGCAGACGGATCTTTGTGAGTTCAAGGCCAGCCTGATCTACAGAGTGAGTTCCAGGACAGCTGGAGCTACAGGGAGACCCTGTCTCGAAAAGACCAAAAAAAAATTATAACTTTAAGATGAAATAATAAATAATAAAACAGTACTTTGATCTTTTTTAAAAAAAAAATGAAAATAACTAGGCAGAAGCAGACGGATCTTTGTGAGTTCAAGGCCAGCCTGATCTACAGAGTGAGTTCCAGGACAGCTGGAGCTACAGGGAGACCCTGTCTCGAAAAGACCAAAAAAAAATTATAACTTTAAGATGAAATAATAANTGTCTACAGGGCAAGCTCCTTTCCACAGCCCTCCCTCATTAGCAAACCAAGTAGTGAACTCTGATCTACTGTTCTCTGCAATGTATTCCTATAATTCAAACATGCTTTTAAGGACAAAAACCTGTATTGGGTTCTCTTACTATGTAATATATTATACCAATTCTTAGTGAAAATTCAAATTAAAAAATTAATCTTTTTTTTTTTATTACTTAAATAGTTTTTTATTGATGCTTTGTGCATTTTCATACATTTTTCCAATTCAGATTCAGGCTATTTCCCTTTCCCTCCCCGCCCACCCCCCCCCATCCCAGATATTGCCATTGCTGCCATAACTGTCCTGCATCTTCTCTCAGTTTTTTTTTTCATTTTTTAGCTATAAGTGATAATCCATGAGTACAGCATCCTTCATGCAAAATCTATCTGCAGGCTGTTGTGCCCAAAACACCTACAGCCCCACCAAGCTTCTTTCCGAGAGGCAGGGCAGGATCAAGTGGCAAAGGTGTAATTGATTTTCAAGGTCCAAGTTTGAAGTTCAAACTATGAGTGTCCAGATCGTACATTTGCACCATAAGTATGTTATCCACAATTACACCCCAATACGGCAAGGCCCTTAACATTCAATACACCCCACTCTTCCGCAGGTTGTTCCCTAGGTTAGAAAAAGGGGCACAGGTGGACTGAGAGGTAAAACAGTCCACTCTCTCTGGAGCTGGTTGACTTGGATTCTGGTCGAATTTCTTTGGGCTGTTTCCTTTCATGGGCTGACAGTTTGTCCAGGAAATAACCTTCGATCCTACTTAATGGAGGAACAAGCAATAGATATTATAGTATGTAAGCAGCACGAATAGTTATGGTATGTTACGTTTAGCATATACACATGTTTGGTTATGTTAATCCATGAATTACAATTTTCCCCCCTGTTAAATATGACAGAGGTCTTACTGTGGCTTATAACATCTCCTAACCTGTTACGAGGATGTAAGCTTTGTGGCAGATGCAGCAGGGGTCGCCAAAAAATTAATCTTTTTAAAGACAAAGGTAATATGACTTCCGAGGAATAAACATCAAGATGTCACCTTTGGCCTTCCACATGCACCAAACACACACACAATGCACATACACACACAGAAAAAACTCAGCATTTTAAGCCTTTATCCAAACATGGTAGCTGATTAGGTTTTGTGAAAAGAGCAACTATCATTCTCAAAATTGTCTAAAACAAACATATGAGTACAGACATGGTGAAATATGAAAAAACTCAAACAGATACATTAACTAAATAACAGGCCAGACAATTAGATTGACACTACTTAAAAACTTAAGAAGTACATATGGAACAACAGATGTGGGAGGCATGGGAGGCAGATACCAGCAATTGACGCAGGCTACAAAATGCTATCAAGGAATCCCAATTAATCTTTCTTCATTCATCCCACCAGCCAATATTTATACAACACTTACTTTGGGAGCGCTGAGGTATCAGAAATAATCAGCCTACGAGAAAGCTAACAGGGTTCAGATCCTGACTGTGCCTCTTACTAGCTAGTTAACATTTTTTTGGTTGCGAGCCTGAGCCTTTAAGGGCTACACCATCTCTCCAACCGCTGGATAACTTTTCAAGTCTTAATTTCCTTATCCGCAGAAACTGAGGTAACTATTTTAAGGGGTTACTATCAGAGTTAAAGATAACATATGGAGGGGCTGGAGAGATGGCCTAGCGGTTAAGAGCGCCGACCGCTCTTACAGAGGACCCGGGTTCGATCCCCAGCACCCACATGGCGGCTGAGAACCGTCTGAAGCTCCAATTCCAGGAGAACTCCAGTTCCAGGGGAATCTGAGACCCTCTTCTGAACTCCATAGCGTTGCACGACACGGGTGCACAGACTTGCATGCAGACAGTACATTCATACACATACATAAATAAATAAAATTAATAAAAAAAAAGATAACATATGGAAAGTGCCTAGTACTTCTCATTATGTAGTAATTGTTCAATACATATTTGTGTCATCAGAGACAAAGATCAAGGTAATGTAACACTGAAGATCTTTTGAAAAAAACATATGGAAACCTACTATTGTAGAAGCTCTCTAAAATATATACCTATGCATATGGAAAATGAGTTTAAATAGTCATTGTGTAATGGGGGGGCAAACAATATCTGAATTAGATTATTTATCTTTTCAAAGAAAAACCCAAGTACCAGGAATGGATTATCTTTCTGTGACTTGTTGGCTAGTGAGAGCCCATAAATATCTAAACAGTACAGGACATTGCCATTGCTCTTAGTTACCCTCCAGAAGTTCACAGTAAGGCCCTATTGTTGAAGATGCCATGTACTTGAATATAGAACATGGAGAACTCAAGCAGGTGCTGACCTGGAAGTGTCATCCCTGCTAGCTAGCTTTCATAGTGCTGCAATGTGCTATGCACACTACTAGAAGAAAAAAGTAATCGTCAACCCTACCCAGCTGTGAACCCTGTGAGCTACAATAACTACTGGCTTTGCGAGATATTCTCTACTAGTCCAAAAGTAGCATAAATATTATAGGAGTAACCAGACACCCTATGATTGGATTGAAGGTCTGCTCCACAAGATGGAACCCATACCTGGCACCATCATCAAGGCCAAGAACCCGGGGCTAGATAAGTCAAGGGAGAATCTGCTACTAATATCCTACTAAATGAACATAGTATAAAAATGACTCCTAAAGACTTATTGCTATACTCACAGATCAGTGCATCTATCAACCTTCATCAGAGAGCTTCTTATTGCAGTGAAGGTAATTAACAGAGACTCACAACAAATAACATGCTGAGAATAAGAGACTGCAGAGTACTCAGCCCTAAATGAGACATCTATAACACAACCTTCCACCCCAAGGCTCAGGGAACTTTGCCGGGAAAAGAAAGATCTGGAAAGACTGTAAGAGCTAGAAATGGTGGATGACTACAGTGTTTTCCAGACAGCAGAGCAGTTGCACATATGAACTTACAGCAATCATGGCAACATGCACAAGTCCTGCTCAAGCTCAAGCCAGACCAGTCCTATCATGGAAGAACCAGGTAGACAAAACTCTCACCCCAGCTAAGGAGCTATCTTCTTCTCCAGAAGAGTCAGTTTTGTTTATCCATGAGGCCCTTGGTAAGTCAACCCCAGGGCAGGTTCACACTTAAGAGTATTTAGGGGTTAAAGAGATGGCTCAGTGATTAAGAGCACCGGTTGCTCTTTCAGAGAACCTGGGTTCAAATCACAACACCTATATGGCAGCTAACAACCATCTGTAATTCCAGTTCCAGGGTATATGACATCCTCCTCTGGCTTCTAAGGGCATTGCACAACACAGGTATACTTACATCTATGCAGGCATAATACTCAGACACATAAAGATAAATAAATGTTATTTTTTTAAAAAAAAGTATTTTGGCAACACATATTGGACCTGATGGGGGTAAAAATAAAAGAATCAGTTGAGTTGCCAGGGACGTGGGGATGAATCTGGGAGGAGTTGGGAGAAGGGAAATATGATCAAAATACACTCTACGAAGTTCTCAAAGAATTAATGAAAGTATTTATTTTTAAGATTAGTGTGAGTGACTGAAGACATTTCTTAAACAAAAAGGTGCTTTGGGGTCTGGGGAGATTGGCCAGTGGATTAAGTTGTCTCTGCATAAGCATGAGATCTGAGGTTAGATCCCCAGCACACACATAAAAAGCTAAGTTATTGTAGTGGGCCTGTAATTCCAGGGCTAGGGAGAGGAGCAAAGCTAGTTGGATCCCTGGAGCTGACTGGGTAGCCAGCTTAGTCAGTGAGCTACAGGGTCGGTCAGAGATCCTATCTCAGAAAGTAAAGTGGAATGCAATAGAAGACACTTGGCTTTGACCTCTACCCTTGACGTGCACTGCCCCCACCCACCCAAACGAGGTTGAAATTGCCTCCTGGAGACTCCTTTTCTGAACCTTCACATTACCTCCTTGAAGAATAAGGCCTTAATATGACGGTGTCTCACACCCAAGTTTGAAGCTATTATCAGGGAAAATGGACAGGCAGGTCTTTTAAGTTCCTCCCAGGTGGAGATGTTTAAACCTAGATGTTTCTCTCTCATCAGACTAATTTCCCCACTCTCCCCCTTCCAAATAAAAACAGCTAAAAAACAGCACCAGGGGCTTTTGCCCTTCCCCATTTCCACTCCTTGTATGACAGAGGGGTACGTACAGAAGGAAAGCACAGCCCAGGTATTGCGGCTATTCAAAGAGTCTCCTGGGTTGACAACACACAGAGCCCGCACTTTCTTCTCCCTTAGGAATTGTCGAGGGCTGTATGATTTTGATTTAATCTGTTAACTTGCTCTCAGTCCTGAAGCTTGTAGGCTTGTCTCAGAACTCATATCAGAATAAAGGGTCAAAGGGTATGTGTTGAAACCGAGATGACACTGAATAATAATACCCACAGACTCAGGGTTTTGAGTGATGAGCCAAAGACTGTGAGACAGCAGAATGTGCAGGAAAAACAGTTCACAGAGCGACCTTCTGTCTGCAGGTCAGTAGCAACCTGGGAACATGTGCCTTCTTCTCCATGCCAGCTAGTAAGTACCCTCAAAAAAACCCAGTTGCAATGAAAGCTCTTGCTAGCACATCCCAGGAAGGTCCCAGTGCCCCAGGCACCATGCAAGGATCCTTTGCTGAAGACCCATTAAACTCAATATCACTTGGACATAAGTGAGCAGAACCAGAAAAAAATTTTTTTTTTTGAGACAGGGTCTCCTGTAGCCCCAGCTGGCCTGGAACTCACTCTGTAGACCAGGCTGGCCTTGAACTCACAGAGATCCTCCTGCCTCTGCTTCCCGAGTGTTAGGATTAAAAGGGTGTGCCACCACACTGGGCTTAAAGATGGTCCTTAGCTGCCATGAGGGTGCTGGGAATCGAACCCGGGCCCTCTACAAGAGCAGTCGGTGCTCTTAACTGCTGAGCCATCTCTCTAGCACCAGAAAAAAAATTTTTTTTGATTCACCTTGTCTCTGAATATTTTCACTAAGCATCTGGCCCCAACTACAAAGGCACAATAACCAATCTCCTTATTTACAGCACATCATTCTGTTCCCCGAGTTACCAACTCCAGTAGGTTGGACCTCAAATTATAATTAAAGAAACTCAATTTCAAATCTCTAAGATTCTCAACATGAAAGAATTCTATGATGACAATCACGTCCTTGCATCCAAACAAGTGACTTCTCCACCCAGCAAAGACGACAGTGCCTTTCCTGCTCTGAGAGCACAGCAAACCCAACTCAAAGAAGGGAAAGAAAGGAGCCAGCTCCGCCACGCACCTACTGTGATTGCTCTCCAGCTTCTTTCAGCGTGGCTCCTGGACCTGCCCCAGAGTGCATCCTCTTAGAACCTGTCAAAGTCCAGGTGCCACATCTACCAAGACTCACCTGGCCCTCAAATCTATAGCCGGTTAGTTACCTTTACAACTGCTGGGCCTCTGCAGAGCTGATTCACTAGGGCAAAGTACAGTCCAGCTGTGGTAGGCGGGGGCGGTCCTGACTTGTATTTGCTCAGAACCTGGTCAGGGACTGGTGTTTCTGTTTGGTCCTGAACTGAGCCAGCTCCAATCCCAGCACACAAGCAAACACAGAAAAGTGACAAGGGGAGGAAGCCCAGAATGCCCTGAGGCACCCTGGTCTGCAGGGCAGACAGAGCACCGCCTTTGTGGTGTGGACTCTGGCTCTGCCATTGGCTAGCTCTGTCACTCTACTTGAGTCTCAGTATCTTTTCCTATAATTCTTGGCTGCTAAGGGTCACCATGACAAGTGAATGAATGTACTGAAGAAACATGGCCTGTACAAACAAGGCCACACTAAAAGCGGGCATGGTCTTTTCTCTTCAAAACGTATGAGCTGAGTGTACTGACTGAGGCAGTCAATAAATAATACAATAAAATAATGATGAATACCTAGATTGCATGATGTGAGTTTTGTTCATTCGTGCTTCTCCTCACTAGATTCTTGCTGTATAATTGATTTTGTTATCCAGCTGAAGGAAGATTTCAAGTCTCAAGATTGAACTGAAAGCATCGAAAAGTTTTCTATAACAAGAAAGTAATTTCTCACATTTGAAAATTACATTTCTTCACATTATTAAAGTAAACAGAGCAATTCATGTGTCTTTTGGAATGTACATTTTTAAATTTCCTATCTTATTCTAAAAAGCCCCAATGGTTTATCCTTTCAATAAACTTTGTTGTCTGTCTGTTTGTTTGTTTGTTTGTTTGTTTGTTTGTTTGTTTTGACACACTAAGGACTGAACCCAGCATTCCCACATGCTAAGTGACAGCGCTACCTACCACTGAGCCATATCTTCAGCCCTATTTTTTCTCCATGCCTTCAAACAGCTTAGAGCAAATTAGCCTCCCATGCAGTTCCTAGTCCGGGGAAAACCATTGTTATTGGTCTCAGAGTCAGATGTATGTAAGTGATGTATCTAAGCTTTAAGACTTTCTGTCCACCTCTCACCTGACTCCTAGGACCTAGAAAGATAGCATAAAATTCTCAGACTGCTGTAAATGTTCTCTTACCTCACTGCTGGGCCATGAGGTCTGGTTTTCCAGTGATTGCATTGATACTTTTAATCCCTCTGGGAAGAGGCACGGGAGAAGGGGACACACACACACACACACACACACACACACACACACACACACACACATTGACAGCAGGAATCAGAACATTGTTAATTATCATGTAGTCTCCTTATCAAATTATGGCCTGATATATTACAATAAGAGTCATAATGCCGGGCGTGGTGGCGCACGCCTTTAATCCTAGCACTTGGGAGGCAAAGGCAGGCAGATCTTTGTGAGTTCAAGGCCAGCCTAGTCTACAGAGCGAATTACAGGACAGCTGGGGCTACAGGGAGACCCTGTCTTGAAAAGACCAAAAAAAAAGGGTCATAAAACCCTGTCATAACACTTTTGGCTTGTAAGATGGCATTAGACTCGCCCTATAACATCGGCTCCATTACTACAATGATAACTTGAAAAGGGTCACAGAGATTTTTTTTTGAGCAACTTCTGTTTTCTAATGATAAAACTAAGAACCACAGAATAGTAATTTACCCAGGATTACAAAGCTAAGTGGAAACCCAGTAAGAAGCATGTGTGCTATACCTTCCTTGCACAGGACTAAGACCTGATTATTAAATATTCAAGAATTATGTAAGCAGTTCGTTAAACCATGAGTAATTTTAAATTCACCGTACTGGTGGTCACACCACAGAGATTGGTGAATGCTACACCAAAAGATCGGGGGTGGGGGGGTGTCTGTGTGTCTGTATCTGTGTGTCTGTCTGTCTGTCTGTTTTTCAGAGAACCAGTCTACTAGCATACCAAGCTCAAGTCCAAACTCTTACTTCTTAATTCTCTGTTCCTCTGTCACTCTGTTACTCGCCTTAGCTGCGCATTTCTAGTTTAAACACCTCGCCCTGTTATTGCAAACGCTCCTTTTGTGACATCCCAAAGCTTTTCTAATTATCTCAAGAGTTATGAAATTCCTCACTCACCAACCAAAATTAATTTTAATTAGCTTTAATTATTTTATATAGACATATGGCACATAATAGTCTAAATGGGTCACCAAATGAAATAGATCGTGGTGGGATCGCATCATTCCAAAGCATTTGGGATTTCTCAATCCCTGATTTCTCCAGCCTCACGTATCTACAGTTACCAAATCTTTTATCCTGGCAGCTCAATTCTTCTTGGTTTCTAGAGAAAACTTACCCAGCTCCATACTGCTTTAAGAGCTCGGCCCCTACTAGGAAGTGATCAGAATTAATCTTGTCACCCTTGGCTCTTGTTACAATGCTCTTTTCATAAACCATGTCTTTTTTTTTTTTTTTTTTTTTTTTNGAGACCAGGCTTTCCCTCCCCCCAGCGTGGCCGACACTTCACTCATTTCTGTTCGACCGGTTGGCCTTCTGAACGGACAGAGACTGCCTGCTCTCTGCCTCCTGAGTGCTAGGATTAAAGGCATGCACCACCATGCCCAGCTTAAAGGTGGTTCTTAGCCGTCATGTGGGTGCTGGGAATTGAAACCGGGTCCTCTGCAAGAGTAGTCTGCAAGAGTAGTTGGAGCTCAGGGCTGCAGAGATGGCCTAGTGGTTAAGAGCACCGGTTGCTCTTGCAGAGGATCCGGGTTCGATCCCCAGCACCCATATGGCGACTGAGAACCATCTTTAACTCCAGTTCCAGGGGAATCCGACCAACGCCCTCTTCTGACCTCTGCGGCATTGCATGACACGGGTGTACAAACCTACAAGCAGACAGTACATTCATACACATACAAGAATAAATAAAAATTTTAAAAAAATAGTTGGAGCTCTTAACTGCTGAGCCATCTCTCCAGCCCAACCATGTCTTAACAGTTACTTTCTTTACACTATCTCATATTTGATTCTTGTTCTGCATCCCAGATACCCACCAATGAGAGAGCCTTGAGAACTTAATAATTTGTGTGAATTTCAGTTCCTAGTCTTTGACCTCCTTTCCAAATACCAGGCTACTGTCTCCACCTTGCATCATTCACCAGGTATAACTACTGTTATTTTCTCCCCAAAGCCTAACTCCCAATATGATGGAGTTAGGAGGTAAAGTCCCTGGAAGGTAAATAATCATATAAATAGAACTTCTGTGAACGGGATTAGTGCCTTTATGCAAAAACCCCAGAGAGCCTTCTTAATCTGATCTTGGATTTCCCAGGCTCTAGAAATGTGTCAATTTCTGTTGTAGAAGCTTGAGCTAGCTAAGACACTACCCTGGGTAGAACTGCATCTAACAAAAGTGTTTATAGGGGCTGGAGAGATGGCCTAGCGGTTAATGAGTACCGACTGCTCTTTGCAGGAGACCAGGTTCAATCCCCGAGCACCCACATGGCGGCGAAAAAAACCGAACTCCTTTAGAAAATCGGTTCCAGGGGAATTCGAAAACCCTCTTCTACTCTGCAGCATTTGCACGACACGGACGTGCACAAAACCTGCTTGCAGGACAGTACATTCATACAATAGCGAAAATGAAGTAAAATTAAAGAAAAGTAAACCTGAGTTCCCTAAAATAAAAAAAAACAAAAAAAAATTAATAAAAAAAATAAAAAAAACAGAAAAAAAGTCGATTTCACGATTTACTTTTTTTTTTTTTTTTTTTTTTTTTGGTCTTTTTGAAAACAGGGTCTCCTTGTAGCCCCAGCTGTTCCTGGGAACTACCCACTGCTGTAGACCAGGCTGGCCTTAACTCACAAGAGTCCGGCTGCCCTCTGCCCCCAATGCTGATAGATTAAAGGGCAGTGGCACCACGCCCCTCCTGTAAAGTATTTCTAAATCTCTAACCATCAGATAGACTAATTATATCGAATAATCCCACCTTAGATCCAGATCAGCGCTTGCCACTGAATGCTTCAAGTACTTGACTTAACAAAATGACTTAGTCTTGTATCAGCCAGATACAGACATTCCCTTTGGGGGAACTGACCTTCTTCCTTTACTAAAATTTAAAGTTCAGAAAGCAGACTGAGAAGCTCTATGTCACTGTGCTAGCTGAGTTATCTACAGGTTTACACTGGTTTATCTCTTGTTTACTTGTCGTACTATTTTTTCTATCAATACTAGATTCTATATCTATTTCAAAATTATATAAAAATTTGTTTTCACAGTACTGTATCCAGGTGTAGTCGTCAGATCAGCAACTAATCAGACACCCAACTTACCTAAGTAGGGAAATGATTCCCCCCCAGTTTTCCAGGATTAACTGTGTTAAGTTTGCTATTCTCAGGATAGTTTGAACAATTCGTTTACAAAGTAGTGCTTATTGAACACCTACTAGATACCCAACCCTCTCACATGCATTGGAGTCCATATAAAAATAGTGTATGATTCCTGCCCTGAAGAGGCTTTCAATCCAGTGACACTGTAGACATTGACATAGTGCAGATGTTATTCTAACAGATGCTGCACTGACTTTCCTAGTGAAAGGAATCACAGAGAACGCACAGGGAAAAAAAAAAATATGCATGGATTCAAGCTATTGACAAGCAAGAAAATACATTGTTGAACTAGAGCAGCTTATAGAGAACCTAAAGAGAGGGGAAAGGAAATAGAACCATAATACACCATTATACATAATCAAAGAACATATGCACAAGATAGGCAAAGTACTAACCCTTTTAAGGAATAGAATCAACATGAAATGATACTCTGTTGACTTAGAAGATCAAGAAAAATCAAAGACAATCTCCAGAGATGAAATGATGCTACCTTTTAAATGCCTATACAGTCATCTTGGGAGAGAAACCTATTTGGTATATAATTGTATAGCTGATAAAGAATTGACTGTGATCGACTGGAGACCAAGATGGAGGACTGAGAGGAGCAAGGCAGTGGTTGAAGTCATGGGCATGGGTAGTATGACCAAGAAAAGCTGAGGATACGAAACAAGACTGATGAAGGAGTCAGGAAGAACTCCAATGTATAAGAGCTGGACACAGCAAATGGAGCCCATGGCAGGTAAGGAGGAAGTATCAGATAAGTATTCTGAGAACTGGGAGAGGTCAGTGTCCCCAAGCCAGGAGGTGATGGCTTCAAAACTAAGAGAGCAGTCAACAATGCCAAACTTAGGAGGAACGGTGAGAAAAGCAACAAGTGAAACAAATAGCAAACGGAAAGCAAGGAAAAGGAGACAGCAGCAATAAATTTTGCGCAGAAATGGGCTGGGCTATAAATCTGACACTCGAGTTTGAAGAATCTGTTTAGAGTGGACAAGACAAACACAAATGGATGTGGGGAGGGGAGCTGACACTGAAAAGAAGGACAGTCACTGGGGGAATGAATCACGGAAGAGACATGTGGAATCCAGGATAAGGGAACAAAGATTTGAACCTCGTTTAGAAGAGGGACTCATATTCCTCTAAGCAAGCGATCAAAAAGGTAAAGATGAACATAGATGGAGACAAGCTTACACATATAGACCCAAAACAGAATTCTTCTTTGGTCTTTTTGAAACAGGGTCTCCTTGTAGCCCCAGCTGTCCTGGAACTCACTCTGTAGACCAGGCTGGCCTTGAACTCACAAAGATCCGCCTGCCTCTGCCTCCCAAGTGCTAGGATTAAAGGCGTGCGCCACCACGCCCGGCTCCTAGTAATAGTATTTCTAAATCTCTAACCATCAGATAGAGCTAATTGATGTGAATACCCACCTAGATCCAGATCAGGCTTGCCATGAATGCTCAAGTACTGTGACATACAAAATGACTAGTCTTGTATCAGCAGATAAGACATTCCCTTTGGGGGAACTGACCTTCTTCCTTTACTAAAATTTAAAGTTCAGAAAGCAGACTGAGAAGCTCTATGTCACTGTGCTAGCTGAGTTATCTACATGGTTTACATGGTTTTATTTCTTCTTGTTTATTTGTACTATCTAATTTTTCTACAATAAATTATATATTATTTCAAATTATATAAATCAATGTTGTTTTCATCAGTACTGTATCCAGGTGAGTCGTCAGATCAGCAACTAATCAGACACCCAAGTTACTAAGTAGGGAAATGATTCCCCCCCAGTTTCCAGGATTAACTGTGTTAAGTTTGCTATTCTCAGGATAGTTTGAACAATTCGTTTACAAAGTAGTGCTTATTGAACACCTACTAGATACCCAACCCTCTCACATGCATTGGAGTCCATATAAAAATAGTGTATGATTCCTGCCCTGAAGAGGCTTTCAATCCAGTGACACTGTAGACATTGACATATGCAGATGTTATTCTAACAGATGCTGCACTGACTTTCCTAGTGAAAGGAATCACAGAGGAACGCACAGGGAAAAAAAAAAAAAGCATGGTATTCAAAGCTATTTGACAAGCAAGAAAATACATGTCTGAACTAGAGCAGCTTTAGAGAAACTAAAGAGGAGGGGGAAGGAAGAAATATATACACATTATACATAATCAAGAACATATGCACAAGATAGGCAAGTACTACACCTTTTAAGGAATAGAATCAACATGAAATGATACTCTGTTGACTGTAGAAGATCAAGAAAAATCAAAGACAATCTCCAGAGATGAAATGATGCTACCTTTTAAATGCCTATACAGTCATCTTGGGAGAGAAACCTATTTGGTATATAATTGTATAGCTGATAAAGAATTGACTGTGATCGACTGGAGACCAAGATGGAGGACTGAGAGGAGCAAGGCAGTGGTTGAAGTCATGGGCATGGGTAGTATGACCAAGAAAAGCTGAGGATACGAAACAAGACTGATGAAGGAGTCAGGAAGAACTCCAATGTATAAGAGCTGGACACAGCAAATGGAGCCCATGGCAGGTAAGGAGGAAGTATCAGATAAGTATTCTGAGAACTGGGAGAGGTCAGTGTCCCCAAGCCAGGAGGTGATGGCTTCAAAACTAAGAGAGCAGTCAACAATGCCAAACTTAGGAGGAACGGTGAGAAAAGCAACAAGTGAAACAAATAGCAAACGGAAAGCAAGGAAAAGGAGACAGCAAGCATAAATTTTGCGCAGAAATGGGCTGGGCTATAAATCTGACACTCGAGTTTGAAGAATCTGTTTAGAGTGGACAAGACAAACACAAATGGATGTGGGGAGGGGAGCTGACACTGAAAAGAAGGACAGTCACTGGGGGAATGAATCACGGAAGAGACATGTGGAATCCAGGATAAGGGAACAAAGATTTGAACCTCGTTTAGAAGAGGGACTCATATTCCTCTAAGCAAGCGATCAAAAAGGTAAAGATGAACATAGATGGAGACAAGCTTACACATATAGACCCAAAACAGAATTCTTCATGGAGTAGAACACCAGGTTCCATGGGACACCTCTAAAAAAAAAAGGACTCAAGAAATATCAACAGGCTTGTAATGGCCAGTGGGAAAATCATGAGTGGGCTTTAAGTAGGAACATGCCCTCAAGTAGAAGGTGGATGAAATGTCCGATTCCTGGACAGCTACACTTACATTAGCCTCCATAGAGACATCAGTGTCTGTGCTTGGTCTCATAGTACATCTGCAGCATCTAACCCCACACCTGGTGTGCAATAACAGCTCTATTAAGTTTTATTTATAAACACCTTAGATGTAGAGGAACAACAGCTTATACTATGATTTTATGCAATGTTTTCACTATGAATATTGAATTACACTTTCAAAGAGTCCTTTAAATAAAGTAAAAGAGAACATTGAGGCCATTTGTTTATAAGGGAGCTAGCCAAATAGTGGATAAATTGTGTCATACAGGACACAATTGAAAAACAGACACAAATTGTCTGTGTATCTTTTTAAACTGTAGCCACTAGCTATAATGGAGAGGCACATTCCAATAGAACAGTGAAAGAAAATGTTAAATTTCAATAATAATTTCTTTTTTTTTTTTTTTTTTTTTTTTTTTTTTTTTTTTTTTGGTCTTTTCAAGACAGGATCTCCCTGTAGCCCCAGCTGTCCTGGGACTCACTGTGTAAACCAGGCTGGACTTGAACTCACAAAGATCTGCCTGCCTCTGCCTCCCAAGTGCTAGGATTAAAGTTGTGCACCACTACGCCTGACTCAATAATAATTTCTTAAACTCAGTCCGAGTAAGGAAGACTGGATAGTTTCCATACCTGTACTTGCAGCAGTATCTGGGGCATCATGGTTCTTAAGAGTAAACAAACATCTCACCATCTCTGACTCCAAGAATGAATCAAAAGATAAAGGACTCATGGCCTGGGGGGGGGGGTCGGGCAGCCTCCTAACCCTAGCAAATTCTTTACCAAAGCTGGGTTTAGGAATAAGGATCTTGCAGCCTTAGCCACTGATTGGCCACCAAAGCTCAGGCCCTTCCTTCTGGTAAACTGGATGTCAAGTAAGGAGCAGAGCAATGCACTACTCAACAGTTCCAATTATCAGGACAAAGAGTGCCAGGAAAAAATGGTGCCTGTGCCAGAGACAATTAGGCTGGCATGAGCACTGTGAACCATCAGTACCAGGCCTGGGACTTATTGAAGCCTATGAAGCAAAGGTTTGGCACAATCTAGACTCCCATCAGACCAAAGAACCCTACAAATGAGGGCTGATGATGCATTCATTTAGGTGTTGCCCACCTGGCTTCCTGTCAACCTGTTCTTCCTGCATCTGGGTCTGCCATCAAGAGCTAGAAAAACAGCCTATCATTCAGGAAGGACTCCATGCTTCCTTGCTACCCCTAGAATGGCAGAAGGACCCCACTTCTCTTCTCTTTACCCTTCCCATTTCATTGACATCCCCTGAACCAGGATGAGTGCATTGATGGATGGATGCTGCTGTGACCTGTGGCCTCACATCAAGCACCAGGAGGAGACTAGCAGAGCAGCTAAGTGAAATAAAGGACTTGAACACCCTCCGAGCACTCTCCCTGCTTCAGGCCAATGGGTATGAACTCCCCAGAAAGGGAGAACAACTCCCCCTGTTTTGGAATAAGTCTTCTGAACATGAATCCCTACTGTATCACCTGTTGGCCATGTGCACTTTGGGAAATTAGTCTGTATCTCCTTTTCTTCATCTGTAAAAATGGGATGCTCATAGAACATTCTATCTCACAGAATTATGCTTACTTGTAAAATCAGATTGAGAAATCCACAAAATTATTGACATATGGTAAATGCTCGATACATGTTCTAATTATCATTTACCTAAATATATCAGAAAGTGACTTTGCACACATCATCAATAACGGACCTAGTATCCATTACTACAGTAAAGTCCATAGCTTCTCCTTGATACTTAATGCAGTGCCACATTAATGCACGGCACAGAGGAAATAGAGAAATAGTGTCCCTTGACTATACAGAAAAGAAGGGAATAGATTTCAGTGAGAACACCAACATTAGCAACCTTAAGAAAGGATAGTCCCCAGGCATGGTGGCGCTCGCCTTTAATCCTAGCACTTGGGAGGCAGAGGCAGGAGGATCTTTGTGAGTTCAAGGCCAGCCTGGTCTACAGAGTAGTTCCAGGACAGTTTCGAGCTAATCACAGGGGAATGGCCCTGTCCTCAAAAAGGCTACCAAATTAAAATAAAAGAAAAAGAAAAGTGGACAAGAAAGAAAGAAAAAAAGAAAGTATAGTCAGTGTTTCTCACACAAGAATATGACTATTCCAGAAACAGGGCAAGGTGCCATGGGATACACATCGTTTTTATATAAGCTATTTTAAAGTGTATTTTAATTTAAGATCAATACAAATGTTTTATGGTAAAGTTCAAATTCTCATTCATTTTTAAGACAAATATGAGATATCAAAGAAATTTCACATTCGCTATGAGATAGATGAACAGACACATATTCTGTACCCCCAGAAACCATTTCCCCTGCCACTTGGTGGGAAAGTTTAAGAACGGTATTCTGAACAAGAGCAGACATTCAGACACACAGAGCCAATGAGCTGGAAAGAGCCCTGCTGGAAGAGCTGGAATGAATCCAGCCCTGCAGGTGAAGCCAGGCCGATGCCAGCAAGGCTCAAGCCAAGGCCTCCACTCCTATAAAGCTTTCATTTGCAAATCCAGAGCTCTACAAGCCATCTAGTCCTGGATGAAATTCTGTGTTATATAAGACCTTGATCTCTCAAGCATTGCACCGTACCAACTTGTTAACTGTGTATATAGTGTCCCCAGGAGTCAAATGCCATCTTGGTTTTCCTAGGACATATACTGTTTGTTCTTCAAGAAAGAGAGCTCCTCAGGGATCTCATGGAAGTACACCTCAGAATTTCAGAGCCCAGATGTCTTTTCTGATGGATGACTCACAGATGTGACTCAGACTCCCATTTCAGCTGTTTGAAGACACGGAACAGTGCCATGCTGCTCAGCAGCCTTCTCTTCTCCAGGTTACACAGCCCCAACCTTGCTTATCAATATCCCATCTTAATCATTTGGGAGATTATCAAAATTCCAAAGGAATTGGAATTGATTAGCCTGGAGAGATGACTCAGCAATTAAGAACACTTACTGCTCTTGCAGGGATCTGAAGTTCAGTTTCCAGCATCCATATTGGGATGTGCACCACCACCTATAACCCCAGCTCCAGGGAAGCTGATCTCCCTTTTGGCCTCCAGGGGCACCCACACACATACATATGTGCATAAACACACACAGACAAAGAGACAGAAATACAAACATACAAAAGTATAAAATAAAGCTTTTTAAAAATGGGTATTGAGGGGCTGGAGAGATGGCCTAGGGGTTAAGAGTGCCGACTGCTCTTGCAGAGGACCCAGGTTCAATCCCCAGCACCCACATGGCAGCTGAGAACCATCTTTAACTCTAGTTCCAAGGGAATCGATGCCCTCTTCTGACCTCCGCGGCATTGCATGACACAGGTGCACAAACCTACACGCAGACAGTACATTCATACACATAAAAAAATAAATAAAAATAAAAAAATAAAAATGGGTATTGAAACTTAACTTCAGTTGTTCACTCTATTATTTCTCGCCCATGTGCATTTGGAAAAAAATCATCCAACTGTTAGAGGCCCCAGATTCTTCATCTTTAAAATAAAATATTAAAAGTGCTTCTTTAGCCGGGCGTGGTGGCACACGCCTTTAATCCTAGCACTTGGGAGGCAGAGGCAGGTGGATCTTTGTGAGTTCAAGGCCAGCCTGGTCTACAAAGTGAGTTCCAGGACAGCTGGGGCTACGGGGAGACCCTATCTCGAAAAGATCAAAAAATAAAAAAATTAAAAAAAAATAAAAGTGCTTCTTTAAAGGGCTTGTGATGTGGATGAAATGAAATGATCGATGGAAAAATACCAAAGCAAGTGTCTATTAAACACAGGAGTAGGGTTTTAATAAATCTTTGCCTTTCTATCACCCAGGTTCCTTTCATTCTGCCAAGATAAAGCAATCCGAATACATGGTTGATGAATTGGTCCTCTGCAGTGATTGAAAGTCCAAGTTTTGCACTCAGAATTAGATTTGCATTCAAACACCTCTAGTGATTACCTATAAGACTCCACACAAATTACTTAACCTTTCACATGAAGTGGGAAATAATAGACACCTTCACGATAAGTAAGATAAAGTACTGTTTGTGGGATGTACTTTATCCATAATTAAAATTTGATGAATAAATGAATGCATGGTTTAACAGGTATTGCCAAACTGCTGGCCACAGACTGCAGGTCACATACTACCCAGGATAGCTTATGAATGTGGCTCAAGACACCTATAGATCACATCATGTCACAATGTTAAAAGGTTAGACACCCCTGGCTCAGAGACATACTTAGAAAAGTGCCCACGCAGCACAAGGGCAGGATTTATGGTTATTTGGGCTTGCCAAGGAGGAACCTCAGAGCACTTCCTTAAGGAAAACATGACATCTTTTAGGAAAAAAAATCCTCCAATTCAGGTGATATGGGTATATACATATGGGTATATATGTATTTATGTATATATATAACTCTGTATATTTGTGTATATATATTGAAGCAATACAAGTTAGAGAGAACAACAACAAAAGAACTGGAAAAAACTCTGGAAAGACTCAGAAAAAGATGCAAGACATATATGGTAGAGTACAGGGACTCAGGTGGGGTGAGGGACATGGAAACAGAAGAGACTCTAAATTCGATTGAAAAATGATGTATGATTTATGGAAAAAGTTTAATAACAATAAAAAATAAATTTAAAAAAGAAAAGTACCCACACATAATAAGTGTTCAGCAAAAGGCTGTTGTCTATTTTGTTTAAAGAATCTAGCAGCCAATAATTGACAATGTGATCTCATGAAATTAAAAAGCTTCTGAATCAGGTCAGCAAGAGATGGCTCAGTGAGATCTGAGTTTGGGCTCCAGGATCCAAAGGGTAGGAGGAAAGAGCCAACTTCCACAAGTTGTCCTCTTCCTCCACTGTGCACTGTGACACATGCACAAGCACACACACACACACACACACACACACACACACACACATACACACACCCCAATGTAAATAAATAAATGTAATTTTTAACTTTTAAAGCTTCTGTACAGCAAAAGAAACTATCAATCAAGTAAAGAAGCAGCCCACAGAATAGGAGAAAAGCTTTGCCAGCTACACTTCTGACAAAGGATTAATATCTAGAATATACAAAGAACTCAAAAAGAAAAATAAAACCAACTAACATCAGGAAAGCAAACAACACAGTCAAAAGAATGCACCATGGAGCTAAACAGAGAATTTTCAAAAGAAGAAATGCAAATGACTAACAAGGATTTTTTTTTAAGATTTGAACATTATTAGCCATCAGAAAGATGCAAGTTAAAACTACTCTGAGACTCAATTTCACCCCAATCAGAAGGACTACCAACAAGAAATCAAATAACAACCAAGGCTTGAAAGAGTGTGGGGAAAAAGGGACCCTTATCTACTATTGGTAGGAGCGTGTACTATTAGAGTCACTATGGAAATGGGTCTGGAGAGTGCTTAAAAGGCTTGAAATAGAACTATCATATGACCCAGCTATACCACAACTGGGCATAGTCCCAAAGGACTCCATATCCTACTATAGAGATAACTTGCTCAACAATGTTCATTGCTGCTCTATTCATAGTAGCTAGAAAGTAGAATCAGCCGAGATGCCCATCAACAGATGCATGAATACTTAAAATGTGATATATCAAGTCAATGGAATTTTATTAGTAGTAAAGAAAAAAATATGGAATCTTCAGGTAAATAAATGGAACTGGAAAATTATGCTGAATGAGGTCATCGAGGTCCTAGAAAGATAAATGTCATGTGTTACCTCTCATATGTGGATCCATTTTTTTAGTTACTTATATATTTTATTTGTAAAGTGTTTTGATTGCCGATATGTTTACTAGTATGTGTGCAGTGCCTGTGAAGACCTTAAGAGGATGGCAGAGCTGCCATGTGGGTACTGGTAATCAAATCAGGGTCCTCGGGAAGAACAGTAAGTGCTCTTAACTCCTGAGCTGCCCCTTCAGCCCTGGGTCCTAGCTTTGACTCTTTAGATTTTTGTGTTTAATGTGAGTACCTATAGAAGCCAGTAAACTAGAAAAAGGTCATTGGATTGGGGAATGCCTCAAGGGGGAGAGGACAGCAGAACACAGGTGATAGGAAAACAAAGAGGGGAGGGGGTTTAAGGAGGGATTGGGGTGGAGGAAAGAAGGAAGGGAAGAGGGAGGGGAAGGGGAAATTAGCCAAACTGGTGTATGGAAAATCTATCAAAACCTACTATTTTGTGCCAGGCGTGGTGGTGCATGCCTTTAATCCTAGCACTTGGGAGGCAGAGGCAGGCGGATCTCTGTGAGTTCAAGGCCAGCCTGGTCTACAGAGTGAGTTCCAGGACAGTCAGAGCTACAGAGAGACCCTGTCTCAAAAAGACCAAAATTTAAAAAAAAAAACCTACTATTTTATAATTAAATTTAAAAATATAATTTTTAAGAAAGATGATTATAAGGGAGATAGCTTGATATCTGGATAATGCTATACCTAATACCCATAGGCTATTCAACAAAAGTTCCAGATCCAGGTATGGTATACTTCTTTATGAGTCATTGTTCAAGGAAGCCCCAGAGCCCCCTCCCCCAACAATACAGGCTCTTGCCATTCCTCTTGGGTGCCCACCAGAACTAGCTCATAAAATCCCATTGCTAAACACACCACACTCCTTGGCTGCAAAATATAAAGTGAGCTCAAACTGAGCAGGAAAATTCCTCCTTGCTGGCCAGCTTTCATAGTGCAAGAAGGTTGTGGGGGGGGGGGG
>VZQC01014711.1:3026770-3060678 GCA_009823505.1 Rhizomys pruinosus
GGGGGGGGGGGGGGGGGGCAGGGTATGTCTTCTGTTGTATACCCACTAATGAGCCCATCAGGCTCCAATGGATAATTTCACTCAGAGAGCTCTAGCTAAACATAGTGGATCACAAAACAAAAAGACATGAATGTAAGGAAAGGACTTGTAGAGGAGAGGGGAAGTAATACAGGATAGGGTGAGGGAGATAAAAGAGGATGCAGGTGGGGCTGGAGAGATGGCCTAGGGGTTAAGAGCACTGACTGCTCTTGCAGAGGACCCGGGTTCGATCCCCAGCACCCACATGGTGGCTGAAAAACATCTTTAACTCCAGTTCCAAGGGAATCCTACAGAGGGTGAACAGACCTACATGCAGACAGTACATTCATACACATACAAAAATAAATATAATTTTAAAAAGTCTTTTGAAAAAAAGAGGATGCAGGTGACAGCAATCAGAATTCACTACATGTATGTATGTATGTATGCATGAAATTGTCAAAGAACAAATTCAATAAAGGATTTTTTTATCACTCGTGTGCCAACACAATGATTTGTGAGTTGGCAGTATGACACACAGCTCTCAAAAAAGGAGTGGTTTTAAAGTTTGACTCTCACTGAGTGACAGCCCAAGATAAATCCAAAATGATCTTTATAATTTTCCTAAGTAAAAAGTTCCTATATTACTTTCTTTACCAAAAAAGGGCGAGAGTTGCTTTTAAGCTGTTCAGAGTATATTATTTTATTTAGCTTTTATTTTCTACTCATAATGAACTTTCACTTAGCTTTACTTCATTGTTGGTTTATAATCTCATCTAAGGTTAAAGTTTCTAATATTTATTCTGCCTTTTCTCTCATCATAATAATCTAATGTTAATTATAGCTTATCTGCCCCACAGGTGCTAATCCAGGCCTAGTTATTTCATTATCTAATGAAATTACTGGGGTTTGTTCATTTTAAACACAATAAAATCAAAACCATAAAGGGTCAGAGATTTTTGCCAAGCTCACACAGTGCATATGTTAGTCATCAAATGGAGGACTTCACAGGAAATCAATCTTAGGACTTCTAGTCCAATGATTTGTCCAAAAAAGCACATTGCTTAGTAATAGCCCTGTGATATATTTAACACAAAAATGCAATTATGTAAAAATCCATTCCATGTGAATGCAATGATTACAATCTTTAAAGTCATCAGCCTGTATAAATAGACTCATTCAATGTAATGATAGATAGGTAGGTAAGCAGACAGCTATTTAGTGACAAAAATAAGAACCCAAAGAGTCATTTCTGTATGTTCTCCTCATCTAATTTGTCAGCCAACAAAGTTTCATACTGCTTTCTGGTGTTCTACTCCTCTGCCCACTGTTCTATGTACATAAATAGCCTGTGTGTACAGTGTGAGTGCATACACGTGTTTGAGTGGCAGTCTCATCCCTTGTTCTCACAATCTGGAATTAGTGCCTACAGATAGAGCTGCACTCCCCAGAAGTGCTGTTCTAATGCTGAATTTAGCACATCAATTTCTGTAGGAGTCGCTTATGATGCCAAAAACAAAGTTCAAACTTCAGTTCCTGGAGGGCATAAAAGGGCATAACAAGATGGTGAAGTTTTTCTTTTTATTTTACTTATAATTTTTATTTTATGTGTATGAGTGTTTTGCCTACATGTATGTAAACACACCTGTGTTGTGCAAACCAGCAGAACCCAGAATAGGGTGTCAGGTTCCCTGAAACTGGAGTTGCAGATGGTTGTTCACCACCATGGGAGTGCTGGGATTTGAACCTGGGTCTTCTGCAAGAGCCAGTGCTCTTAACTGCTGAGGCATCTCTCCAGCCCAAGAAGTTTCTTTTCTGAGCATGCATGTCTCCAGATATCAGCACAGAGTTGCCAGTTTACTGTTTTCTGGGAGTAACCCATAAATGAATGTTTATGGCATGCTGAGTAAACCCTTCCCTTCCTGACATTGCTATGTGATATAATTCCTGTGCAAGCTTCCAATTCTCTTTTACACTAAGGATATACTTTGTATGTCCTATGGCACTAATGACATCACGTCCTCATGCTAGCCTAGATGTAATTCATTGAATAAATGATGTCATTAATGGACTCCAACCAGGGTATAACCTCATCTCTGAAAAACAAACAAAAAAAAAATGCTCATTCAATTAATAGTATTTTTTTTGTATTTTTGAGACAGGGTCTCCCTGTAGTCCCAGCTGTCCTGAACTCACTCTGTAGACCAGGCTGGCCTTGAACTCACAAAGATCCGCCTGCCTCTGCCTCCCAAGTGCTAAGATTAAAGGCTTGTGCCACCACGCCCAGCCAATTAATAGTATTTTAAACAAATGTTAATTCATTTAATCATTGGAACAAAATTATTTTTCTCTCATATAAACTGATTCTCCATAGTTCCTATAATAAAGCTGCTAAGCCCCAAAACTGTATGGAAGGAACTCCATACAATTCATGTTCTCACTTAATAACTAGGCAATAACTATTTTGAGCCAAGCTATGTTTTAGGGGTTAAATTAGACCATACAAACTGAACAAGGTGAAATTATTCCTTGTGTTCTTGAAGTTTACTCCTAATGGGGACACAGACAAGGTCACTGTAATGTGCCATTGTAATGACATGTGCTAGGAGAGGATGACAGTCAGAAGCAGGTGAAACATGTTACAAGGATGCCACAGCCAGTGAGAGGCTTCCCAGCAGCCTCAGCTGAGACCTGCAGAACGACAGTGCATGGTCCTGGAAGAAGGGGAAGAAGAGCAGTTTACTCTGTGCTGAAGAATACACACTAGAAGGACTCATAGGACATCCTGGGACATGCATAGAATGATGAGTGGGTCTGAGCCTAGAACACAAAGAGCAGTATTGACAGTTAAGACTAAAGAGCCTATCCTAGCTGCCTCTCCCAGCCAAGGAGAAAAGAATGTAGCTCAAGCCCTCCCTAGGTCCTTAACACATACTTAAGACAAATATCTGTTTTCTGCCTGCCCAGCATCCAATCATCTAGCTGCTGGGAAAAGTCATTGATTTTCCTTTGATGAACTTCCCTGTCTGTTCTTAGTTTATGTGTCATGTGTGAGACATACACTATCCTTTGATCTAAAAATGGGCATAAAATTGAGGCATGGATATAAGAGTCTTATGTCTCCCTAGCCACAGAGATTATTAATTCAGCAGTCCAAAGACATATCACTCTGGACTATGACTGTAGAGCGGGATGTCCCTGTCATCCAGAACTTATGCTGGAACCACTGGAGAAGAGAAATACCTCCAATTGGCTTGTCCAAGATAGCAGGATGCCAATATAGAAGGTGGCCAGCAGTTTCCCATTCATTTACCCACTCAATAATAGTTCATTAACTAACTACCATGAGCTCCATACTATTATAAAGCATCAGGAAAACAAAATAAAACATAATTCTGTCTCCTAGGTTTTCATCATCAGGCAGTGAGGCAAGTAAAGTAATATATTTAATAAAGTGTGATAAGTGTTATTGTAGATGTTACATAGATTATTATGTAGGCAGAAAAAATGGAAGCCAGTTTGGCTTCCTGGGGAGAGAGCATTCACTGAAACTTGGTGGATAACTAGGACCTAATTGAGTAAGGTAGGAAAGGAGTAGGTCCAGAATAGGGGATCAGTAAGGTACCAGGCATGGAGGAGAGAGCCAACAAGTGGGTTCTGGGGATCCATCACATTTGACCAGCCTGGCAGTAAGTCCCATCCAGTGATATGAAAAGAAAAGGTCAATCAAGCTGGGCCTGAAACATGGACACACACTGAATCTCTGCTGAAGACTGTGGATGGCTTCTGAAAGGTTGAAGGCAGGTAGATATCATCAAGTTGGCATTCTAGAAATGACCAAAGCACCAATATAGAGAGTGGTCGCACGCAGAGTTCCATAGTGGTACATGCTGGAAGTCCCAGTACTCAAGAGGTGGCGGCAGGAGAATCGATAGCTCAAGGTAACTCTCCCTGCATAGTGATTTCAACGGCAGCCTGAGCTACATGAGATCCTGTATGAAGACAGTGAGAAAGAAAGAGAGACAGAGCAGATGCAGCTGAGGTCAAATCATACAGTGATTTGAAAACTATGTCCACTCAATTCCATAAAGTCAGTGGAAGGATTAGGAAAGAGAGAGGACAAGGGACAATGAGGAGGTGCTGTATGTTTTCATGGGCTGGTTTGCTGATTGGTTGGTATAAAATTGGAGACATGGGCCGGGCATGGTGACGCATGCCTTTAATCCTAGCACTTGGGAGGCAGAGGCAGGGGGATCTGAGTTCAAGACCAGCCTGGTCTACAGAGTGAGTCCTAGGACAGCTGGGGCTACAGGGAGACCCTGTCTCGAAAAGACCAAAAAAAAAAAAAAAATTGGAGACATAGGCACATGTTTTTAACTCAAAGTGGAAAATCATTTAAAGGAAATGTTGAAGATGGATGAAAAACATAGGAATTTGTTATATATATGGTCATCCCTAAGGAAGCTGACAGGAATGGAAGTTCCAGGAAAGATTTATCTCAGGTCAAATCTCAGAGATGGCTCAGTAGTTAAGAGCACTGGCTGCTCTTGCAGAGAATTCCCAGCACTGCATGGCAGCTACCAACCATCTATAACTCCTGTTCCAAGGGATCTGATGCCCTGTTCTGACCTCTGTGGGCATTGCATGACACACTTATATGCATGAAGGCAAAATACTCATACACATAAAATTAAAATAATAATATTTTTTAAAAAGTTCACCTCGCCGGGCGTGGTGGCGCACACCTTTAATCCTAGCACTCGGGAGGCAGAAGCAGGTGGATCTTTGTGAGTTCAAGGCCAGCCTGGTCTACAGAGTGAGTTCCAGGACAGCTGGGGCTACAGGGAGACCATGTCTCAAAAAGACCAAAAAAAAAAAAANGGAGAAACAGCTAACAGTGTCTTTCTGAAGGCAAGTGTGGAGACATGGGCCGACCCACACATCTCTGGGTGCTCCTGCTGCTGTCCGAGGTGCTCTTTCTGTATAGATGCCGGGGATTTTCTTAGGTTTGGTGCACCCAGGAGCCCTGGTACCCTGCTGGGAATTCTCCCTGAGGCTTCCATATCAGGAAGAATAACCTAGTGTTTCCTACCACACAGCTTCCTTTTCAGATGATAAACTTTCTGGCTTATTTATTTAATTTATCCTCTTCTTTAAGGTTCTTTTTAAAAACGTTAAAAATAACTACAAGGAGACCTTGTGATCCTCTTTTCCCTGACCCAGATAGTTTAAGAGCAGGTATTTTCAGAGACTGACAGCAGCTTTTCATCTGGGTACGTCTCATAGCTGGCTCTCAGGAGCCAATGAACTCAATGGAATAATAAAATATTAATCCTATTTCCCGGACACGAAATGCTCTTCTTGTTTTCCCTTACCTTTCTAAACCCTATTTATTCTTCAGTCTAGTGTAACAAAATCTTTAGATTTCAGGACAAAAGTCTGGGGTTTTGGACTTAAAAGTTGTCTGATGTTGGGTGAGTCACCTCTGGTCTGTGAACAGAGATGCTAGCAGCTCAGGGCAAGTTGAGGTTAAGATTAGAGGCCTAACCAGCCTGGTGACTGGACACACAGAGTAGGCTTCAAAGTATCAAACTTCAGGAAGTCCAGTTGGGGTAATCTTGGGATAATTAATCTCTCCTATTTTTGAACTTGTGTGTTAATCTATCTACATCATACAGATTAATATTAACCATACCTAGTCTTTAATACAAGGCTCTAATTTTTTTTTTTACATCTGCTCTGGTCGTATAAGTTCTTTAACATGATGGGGATATGCCTTTTCCCCTATGTTAGTGTTACAGTAATGGGCACTTAATCCTTGATAATTGGTTGCTAGAGTACATTGCCCATTTAACTAAATTTGGGATTTGTAGCACAACTCAAGTCATTTTCTCTGCCTTTATCTCTCAGGTTTCACTGTATTCTGCTAATGGGGAGATAGCAGGAAATCTTTCAGGCTTTCATTATCTTGTCAATTTGTGGCTTCCCATCAAATATATGCAATATGTATATTTGAAGATACTGCTGACCTGCCCTGAAGGGAAAGTTTGTTTGAATTGTTTACTGACTCTGAGGATGGGTTTTCTCTGAATCAGCTGTTCTCTACCTTAGTCATGTTTGAGGAAGACCCCCCTCAACAGTGTGTGTGCTTATTCAGACACCCTTTCTTCTGCTTGGACACAGGGGTCTATGGAGAAACCCCACTGCTGACTCTCTCCTATTGTGGCGGCAGGTGGATTTAATAGTATGCTAAAGAGCCTGTCTTTTTTGTGCAAGAATATCATTCCCAGGTGACATATCATCCCAGAACTCCTTGTTGTGGGTTGAATTGTGCCACCTAAAAGTTATGCCGACTTCCAAGCCCTTATGAATATGACTTTATTTGGACATAGGGTCTTTGCAGATGTAATAAGATTAAAATTAGGGTATACTGACTTGGGCAGCCCTAAATCTGATGTCTGGTATCCTTTTAGGGAGAGAGATACTTGCACACTGTTATGATGTGGATGTGAAATGTCCCCCGTCGGCCATGTGTTTGAAGACTGATCCTCGCTGGTTCCACTATTTTGGGAGGTTATGGATATAGATCTTAGTTGACAGATGTGGGGCCATAAAGGGGAACTTTGACAGTATTAAGCCAATCTTACTTCTGGTCTAGATCCCTCTGCTTTCTGGTTGGCCACTACCATTCACATTCCAACCACCGCCAACACTGATATGTTTGTCTTGCTTTCCCTGAGCTATGAGTGAATACAAATCCTTCTTCCTTCTAAGTTGCTTCTGTCAGGTATTTTTGTCACAGTGACAAGAAAAGTAATTCAGCACACACTCGCAGAGGAAAGATAGAGACAGAAATTAGAAATGCCAGGGTGGCTGGCAGCCAGTAGATACTAGGGAGAGGCAAGCACTCTTCTCCAGAGCCATCAGGAAGACGTGGGCCTGCTCGGATTTGATTTTGAAACCTCTAGCTTCAGGAACTGTGGGAGAATAAATTCTTCTAGTTTAAGCCACTATGTTTATGGTATTTTGTTTATAGAAGCCACAGAAAATGAACATGCTGCTTGAGTCTAAATAAAATATAACCATGTGCCATGTAATAGTGCTCCAGCCAACAATGTACCACAAGCATCATGGCTGTCCCAAATTACTGTAATGGAGCTGAAAAATCCCTGCTAGAGACTCTGCAAACATTGAATCGCCATTATAGCACAAGGCATCACTCTTATGTTTGTGTGATGCTGGTTTACATAAACCCACTGTACTGCCAGTTGTACAAAGTACAGCATATTCAGTTATGCATGGTGAAGAGTACTTAGGAGTGAGAATGCATGCTGGTTTACATAGTCACTACTCTACTTTCTAGTGTTATTTTAGGATGTGCTCCTTCTACTGATGAAAGAATGCACTGTGAGCCTCAAACCATACAGTTCATCTTACTGCATCTCTGACTGCAGCAGGAGGCCACACTGAATGATTGAATTGTACAATGTAGATTTGTGTAAGTCTGTTCTGTGGTGTTCAAATGACAAAAAGATCACCTAATGGAGAGCTTCTCAGAACCTATCCTTGTCATTAAGTGACATGTGACTGTGCAAAAGGGAGGCTCTAATTAAAACTAATTATTTATCTTCCCCTGAAGGGCCATGGTTGTAATCCTGCCATGCTTTAACTGATTACCTAAGTAAAAGATTCCAGGCCCTGTTCCCTGCACAATTCTGTACAGTTCTTGTGTGTTTGTGAGATACCTGTGTGCACGGGATACTTGTGCAGGTGTATGCATTGGGGTGGTTGTGCACATATCTGTGTGTACGTAGAAGCCAGAGGTAGACATCCAGTATCTTCCTTGATTGCTCCCCACCTTGTGACAGAGTTCTCTCCCTAACCTAAAGGTCATCATTCAGCTAGACTGGCTAGCGAGCTCCAGGATCTGCTGTCTTCAGCTCTTCCCTGCCAGTTCTGCTGTGCTCTCCTTTTTATGCAGCTGTCACGGGGCCGAACTCAGGTCCCATGCTTGTGCAGTGAACATGTGACTGATGAAGCCATCATCTCCCCAACCCTTGTATCCCTCTTTATTTGACTTGATTCTCTATTACCCTGACTCCCAAAACCTTTCTCTTATATCTTCAACTTTTTATCCTCCTTCCGATCTGAATGATGGCTGGGGACATGAGAGACCCTCCTGAAATGAGTCACACCCCACAAATGGTGGGGTATTTATCCTCTTTGCTCCTCACTGCCATTCCCAGAGTATTGTTCCTCCTAGGCTCCCACCTCAGCTTCCAAACATAGGCCATTAGAATCCCCATAAACCTGCCCTCCTCCCTCAGTGGAGCTCAGGTTCTGCTGGGTCTCTTGTGTTTCCTTCACTACCACTGGTGGCCTCTCTTTGTGGCATATTACCCACTTAGATTGTTCCTTTGCAATGATCTGGGGTCACTCTTATTGCCTCCTCCTGTTCTGTTTCTACTTGCCCAAATCTTTGGGTAGCTGGCTAATATATGTATATATTTGGATTTTCTTTAAAAATAAAAATCCTTCTATTTGGGAGCATAGCTTGTACCAAGTTTACATTCTTAGTGCTCTTGTCTAGTTAAAGTACTTAGTCTCCTTTTTCTCGTTTTTTTAAATTTTTATTACATTTTATTTTTTTATTTATTAACATATTTTTTGGTCTCTTTTGAGACGGGGTCTCCCTGTAGCCCCAGCTGTCCTGGAACTCACTCTGTAGACCAGGCTGGCCTGAACTCACAGAGATCCACCTGCCTCTGCCTCCTGAGTGCTAGGATTAAAGGCTTGTGCCACCATGCCATACATTTTTTTTTTTTTTTTTTTTTTTTGTGTGTGTGTGTGTGATAAGTGGAGGTAGAGGGAAACTTAGCAGACTTCATTTACTGCCTTCCTCTGTGTGGGTCCCAGAGGGTGAACCAGGTCCTCAGACTTGGGAGCAGGTGCCTTTGCCTGATGAGTCATCTCACTGGTACTCACAGTGCATTTTCAGAAGAGCTCCTGGGTGTTCTTTCACTGAAGTATGTGGCCAGGTTTGAAAACCCACTGATGCAGATAGTCATACTTTACCCTCTCGGATCTCTAATCTTCTGTTGAAGATAACTTTTCCTCCTACCGCAGCCTCACACTGTCAGTCATAGTCTGCTAAGGGCTCCTTCTAGTACTTGCTCCACACTGGAACTGCTAGCTTCTGGCATCCCACTCTGCTTCTCACTTTCATCTCACTCCTTCTAGAATTCCAGCTCCAATTATCGCTCAGCCTCACCCATCCATCCTACCTCTCTATCCCCACTCTCAGACCTTGCTAGTCCCCCTTCCCAACTTGAATGGAGGGCACAGGCTCACACTTCCTTGCCACTCACTCTCCCTTTGATGATTTCACCTGGAGAACTCTCAGATGAAGCAGGTCTTCTCACTGCCTGGGAATCGAACCTAGGGCTTTCTTTGTACATGCTTTATCACCAATCTATATACTTGTTCTAGTTTCTCTTTAATTGCTGTGACAAACTTGACAATACAACTTGGGGGGAAAGTTTATTCATCTTACATCTCCCAGGTCCAGTTCATCATAGGGACCCCCAGGTAGGAATTCGGGCAGGAACCTGGAGTCAGGAGCTGAAGCACGCTATGGAGTAATGCTTCTTATTGGCTTGCTCCCTGGCCCATGATCCAGCTACTTTGCCTAACAATACAGTGTACTACCTGCTAGGAGGTAGGGCACCACCCACAATGGGCTGAGCGCCTCCCATATCGCTCAACAATCAAGAAAATACTCCATACGATGTGGCCATAGGCCAGTACAATGGAGCCCAGTTCCCAGTTAAGGCCCCTACAACGAGGTTTGCAAGTTGACACTAGAAGCTATCCAGCACAATACCCAGCCTTCTCTTATTTTTTATTTCCAACAGGGCAGTCCAGGCTGGCTTGAATTTGCAGTCCTCCTTCTCGCCCCCAAGTATCTGGGATTACAGGACTGGCCAGACTTGATAGATCACTATCACCTAATCCTGAATAGCAGATCTCAGAATGTATCAGAGAGAGACCTACCTAACAGGGTTATTGGTGTAAATTTAGAAACACAGAGCCCTAGAGGATTCTCAGTGCTGCTCCTACCTCCAGTTAGGTCACTTTCCTGTTCTCTGAGAGGCTATTTTACAACTTGTCCTTACAAAGCAACTCCCTCTAGTGCCCCTGGCATTCTCTATGGCTGGCTGAGCTCCATCCCATTTCCAGACATTTGGACACACAGTCACTGTGCCTTGACACCTCCCCCATTTCTTGCCACAGAAATCACTCACAGGACACATTCCACCTTTTCGAAGCATTTCCTGATGTCTCTGTCTAAGAGAGCCTTCCATCTCCATCTGACACACCATCCTCGATTCTTCCTGGAGTTTCTTCCTAATACATCATCTGACTTACCTGATTTTATTTATTTTTACTTCTTACTTATTTTTGCTGGCTGTCCCTCCCCTCTAGCATGTAGGCTCCGAGAAGGCTTCCAGTTGATCTTTCTGTCTTGTCTCTATAGGCCCAATGCCAGGTACAGTGCCTGGCACACAGCGAGTTCTTGGTGAGCGAATGAGTGGACAAGGAAATGTACTTATCAGCTTATGAGGCTTTTTTTAATAATTTTGAACTTTTTATTAAAGACTTCATTCTTGATCCTTAATGCTGACTTCAAAGTCTGGTTCTTTCCTTGTGAGCGGTGGGACTTTGGACAAAGTACCACTTTTGATGAAACTGAATTCAGTTTCTCATTGTAATAAAAACATAGATAATAGGAAACTGCTGTGCGGATGACATAAAATTATACACAAAATACGTTCCAAGCCGTCAGCATTGTAAGTACTCACTAACCACTATGTAGTTATCTAACAGAATAATGTTCCTAGGGAAGGATAAGCCATAGGCTGCAGCAGTTTTCTGGTGCTGTACCTGTAGTTATTCAATCGCTCTTTTTTTTTTTAAATTTAATTCTTTTTTAAAATTATTATTTATTTATTTATTTATTTATTATTATTTATTATTTATTTTTTATGTGTATGAATGTACTGTCTGCATGTAGGTGTTTCACCGTGTCGTACATGCGCAGAGATCAGAGAGGGTGTTAGATTCCTCTGGAACTGGAGTTAAAGACGGTTCTCAGTCGCCATGTGAGTGCTGGGGATCGAACCCGAGTCCTCTGCAAAAGTAGTTCGCACTCTAACCCATAGGCCTCTCTCCCCAGCCCCCTATTCACACTTTATGTAACTCTTGAGTAGCTGCTGTTAGTCCCATTTTACAGATAAGTAATTGAGGCTTAGAGAGATCCAATGATTTACTTGACACCATGGAGCTAGAAAGTGGCATAGCTAGGAGCCCAGCTTGGCTGTGTACCTTCAGGGCCATTGTGACTGGTTGCTTGGGCACTAATCTGGGGTTTATCATATACAGTCACTCTGGGGATGTCAAGACATTTTCCCATCACTTGTCTCAGGCTTGTAAATAGAGATGAGATTTTTTTTTTGTAGCTTGTAAATTAGTTTAAGGAATAGGCTTGTCACTCTGACTTACTCTTTGTTATGAGTCTAATGCTTCTCAACATTGAGATCATATTTACTCAGCCATGTCCCATATTCATAAATTAAACTCAAATAAATACACACAAATAAAAAAACACAACACTACACACATATAATAATAATATATACAAAATAAATAGTATATTAATAATATTATGATGATGAGAAGACCATCAGCCCTGTTACACTTTTTGAGGGGAGTAGTTATTAACCTGCTGTCATCATTGTTAATAAAGTCAGCATAATATTTAGTCTCTTGGAATTTTCATCAGACATGCAAAGGGGTATGTGTAATTTCTTTTTATAATTTCATTAGTGTTCTTTTTTAATGGGACCTTCTCAATTTGGTGCTCAGATCATGTTTCCAGCCTCAGGAGCTACTACAAAATCTTTCCGTTGGGAAACTGTTGTCAAAGCAGAAAGGTTCTGTGTGGCTGACGTGGCACTGTAGTTAGCAGTGTCTGCCAGCTGTGAGTAACAGCAGGCTATCATGATGGAGAGTAGCAGCAGCAGCAGCAGCAGCAGCAGCAACTCCTGATTTAGGAGCAAAAGATGTAAGTACTTATTTTCACCACTAACAAATTCACCCAAACCAAAACCCAGAGTGGAGAATGCTAAGAGGGAATGAATTCCCAGTAGAACCTTCTAACAGATTCATTTGAGAAGCATTTGATCATAACCAGAGGAGAAAGGCATTATGCTAGCACATGGGTGCAGCAAAACGAAGAACTGCACAGTGTATTGTTTGAAAGAAAAAGAGAAGTTCAATTATGGCTCATGCTGCTTTTAGAACCTCTCTGTAGACTGCCTGCATCCCCTGGCAGGGCTTTCCCCTGTTGGGTGGAACTGTCATGTGATTTCAACTGACATAAAAATTTAGGCAAGTTTGATTATGGCAAGATGAAGGGAGGCTCAGCAATTACAGTGTTCAAAGGAGAGGAGAGAGCCTGTTAAATATTTTAAGGAGGATTCAAGTTGGTTAAAGCTGACTTAGAGACAACGTGGAAACTTCTGTTCTCAAGCTATATAGATGACTAGTGGCATGGTGCCTGCCAACTCTGTGACAAATGAGAACCTGGCACAGATCCCTTCGGCAAGAGGTGGCTGTATGGTTGCTGTTCCCAAGGTTTATATCCTGGAAGTCATGTCCAGAGTTCCTGGTATTTACAGAGTTCATAAACCATATGTTTACAGGTTGGTGATATTTTTTTTTTCTCTCCTTCTATTGAGACTCCTTGCTCTGATCATTAGCTTTGCATGAAACCTCACAAGGGACCACCCGTGATCTATCTTGAGTACAGTTAACTAATTGATCAACAGATATTTTTAATTCCCACCTCTCTGCTGGGAATATCTAAGTAAACAAGATGGAAGAAGTTGATGCCTCTGTGGAGTTTGAGGCTCAGCAAGAAAAACAGATGTGATGAGAGGAGGAGTGAGAAGGGAGATCTGGATTTCAGTCCTGGCATAGGTCCCAATGAACCATATGGCACTCTGGGCTGCAGCTTATGTGCTATAAAGTGGATGCGCTGGGATGGATAACCTCCTCAGTAATTGATTCCTCGCCTAGTGTGAGTTTCCCACTTGCTGAACAGTTTCTGACACAGCTCTGGATTTTTGTCTACATCTGATGGAATACATATCCACATCCTTATGCAATACATCTCACCTATCCCTAACATTACATTGTGATATTTTGTAACAAACTGGAAGGATCCTCCTATATGCGCCCACTTAGTATGACGTTGTTAGGAAAGGTTCCTTTTAAGAAAGCTGTCTTAAAAGTAGAGATTCCGCACCGGCTCGTCATAGATACCTGGGCTTTAATTTTCACTTAGTGAATACATGGAATAAGTACCTTCACTAATGCTGACTTCTGAGGAATAGAGAAAAAAATGAACCTGCTTAAAGCAGGGGTGACTTGCATGCCTATGTTTGAAAGAAATTTAACCGAGCCATAAATAAAGTAGTCTGAGGTTTCAGCTAGAATAGGAAATACACCATTGGTGATTGTGTCATGTGTCTCAGCTTCTAGAAATTCATCACCATAGTTCAATCGTTTGACATTGGAAACCGTGGGAATCTCATAACATGTTTTAATAGGATGATAGATAAATTAGATTTCTTTAATGTAATTATTGCACATATATTTCCCCATCAACCTTGCCTAATCTAGCTACATGGGCCTCACACATCTTGCTGTCTCTCTGTTCTTTCACATTTGTGATTGCTCTGTTCCCTCCCTCCCTCCTCCTCCCTCCCTCCCTCCCCCCTCCACTCCCCTCCCTCCCCCCTCCCTCCCTCCCTCCCTTCCTTCCTTCCTTCTTCCTTCCTTCCTTCCTTCCTTCCTTCCTTCCTTCCTTCCTCTGTAGTCCAGGCTCCAATTTACTCCAGCTGGCCTAGAACTCACTGAAGCTGGCCTTGATCTTTCAGATATCTGCCTGCTGCCTGCCTCTCTCCTGAGTTCTAGGATTAACGTCCTGTGCCATCACATTCAGTGAGGTGAACTTTTTTTTTTTTTTTTGTTCGGGGGGAAAGGGAAAGGGAAATATGCCTGAACTGAATTGGAAAATGATGTATGAAATATACAAAGCATCAATAAAAAATGAAAAAAAAATGTTGTATGAAATGCAGTCAATAAAAATTATCTTACAAAAAAGAAATGCAAATCGAGACCACATAAGATATGATTCAAAGAAGAGTGACAAGGAGAGTAAGAAAGCAAATAGGAAGGAAGGAAGGAAAGAAGGAAGGAAGGAAGGAAGGGAGGGAGGGAGGGAGGGAGGGAGGGAGGGAACAAGAGCAATCACAAATGTGAAAGAACAGAGAGACAGCAAGATGTGTGAGGCCCATGTAGCTAGATTAGGCAAGGTTGATGGGGAAATATATGTGCAATAATTACATTAAAGAAATCTAATTTATCTATCATCCTATTAAAACATGTTATGAGATTCCCACGGTTTCCAATGTCAAACGATTGAACTATGGTGATGAATTTCTAGAAGCTGAGACACATGACACAATCACCAATGGTGTATTTCCTATTCTAGCTGAAACCTCAGACTACTTTATTTATGGCTCGGTTAAATTTCTTTCAAACATAGGCATGCAAGTCACCCCTGCTTTAAGCAGGTTCATTTTTTTTCTCTATTCCTCAGAAGTCAGCATTAGTGAAGGTACTTATTCCATGTATTCACTAAGTGAAAATTAAAGCCCAGGTATCTATGACGAGCCGGTGCGGAATCTCTACTTTTAAGACAGCTTTCTTAAAAGGAACCTTTCCTAACAACGTCATACTAAGTGGGCGCATATAGGAGGATCCTTCCAGTTTGTTACAAAATATCACAATGTAATGTTAGGGATAGGTGAGATGTATTGCATAAGGATGTGGATATGTATTCCATCAGATGTAGACAAAAATCCAGAGCTGTGTCAGAAACTGTTCAGCAAGTGGGAAACTCACACTAGGCGAGGAATCAATTACTGAGGAGGTTATCCATCCCAGCGCATCCACTTTATAGCACATAAGCTGCAGCCCAGAGTGCCATATGGTTCATTGGGACCTATGCCAGGACTGAAATCCAGATCTCCCTTCTCACTCCTCCTCTCATCACATCTGTTTTTCTTGCTGAGCCTCAAACTCCACAGAGGCATCAACTTCTTCCATCTTGTTTACTTAGATATTCCCAGCAGAGAGGTGGGAATTAAAAATATCTGTTGATCAATTAGTTAACTGTACTCAAGATAGATCACGGGTGGTCCCTTGTGAGGTTTCATGCAAAGCTAATGATCAGAGCAAGGAGTCTCAATAGAAGGAGAGAAAAAAAAAATATCACCAACCTGTAAACATATGGTTTATGAACTCTGTAAATACCAGGAACTCTGGACATGACTTCCAGGATATAAACCTTGGGAACAGCAACCATACAGCCACCTCTTGCCGAAGGGATCTGTGCCAGGTTCTCATTTGTCACAGAGTTGGCAGGCACCATGCCACTAGTCATCTATATAGCTTGAGAACAGAAGTTTCCACGTTGTCTCTAAGTCAGCTTTAACCAACTTGAATCCTCCTTAAAATATTTAACAGGCTCTCTCCTCTCCTTTGAACACTGTAATTGCTGAGCCTCCCTTCATCTTGCCATAATCAAACTTGCCTAAATTTTTATGTCAGTTGAAATCACATGCATTCCACCCAACAGGGGAAAGCCCCTGCCAGGGGATGCAGGCAGTCTACAGAGTGAGGTTCTAAAAGCAGCATGAGCCATAATTGAACTTCTCTTTTTCTTTCAAACAATACACTGTGCAGTTCTTCGTTTTGCTGCACCCATGTGCTAGCATAATGCCTTTCTCCTCTGGTTATGATCAAATGCTTCTCAAATGAATCTGTTAGAAGGTTCTACTGGGAATTCATTCCCTCTTAGCATTCTCCACTCTGGGTTTTGGTTTGGGTGAATTTGTTAGTGGTGAAAATAAGTACTTACATCTTTTGCTCCTAAATCAGGAGTTGCTGCTGCTGCTGCTGCTGCTGCTGCTACTCTCCATCATGATAGCCTGCTGTTACTCACAGCTGGCAGACACTGCTAACTACAGTGCCACGTCAGCCACACAGAACCTTTCTGCTTTGACAACAGTTTCCCAACGGAAAAATTTTGTAGTAGCTCCTGAGGCTGGAAACATGATCTGAGCACCAAATTGAGAAGGTCCCATTAAAAAAGAACACTAATGAAATTATAAAAAGAAATTACACATACCCCTTTGCATGTCTGATGAAAATTCCAAGAGACTAAATATTATGCTGACTTTATTAACAATGATGACAGCAGGTTAATAACTACTCCCCTCAAAAAGTGTAACAGGGCTGATGGTACTTCATCATCATCATAAATATATATATATATATATATATATATATATATGTGTGTGTGTGTGTGTGTGTATGTGTGTATATATATGAGTTTAGAATGAATAGGGACATGGCTGAGTAAATTATGATCTCAATGTTGAGAAGCATTAGACTCATAACAAAGAGTAAGTCAGAGTGACAGCCTATTCCTTAAACTAATTTACAAGCTACAAAAAAAAAATCTCATCTCTATTTACAAGCCTGAGACAAGTGATGGGAAAATGTCTTGACATCCCCAGAGTGACTGTATATGATAAACCCCAGATTAGTGCCCAAGCAACCAGTCACAATGGCCCTGAAGGTACACAGCCAAGCTGGGCTCCTAGCTATGCCACTTTCTAGCTCCATGGTGTCAAGTAAATCATTGGATCTCTCTAAGCCTCAATTTACTTATCTGTAAAATGGGACTAACAGCAGCTACCTCAAGAGTTACTATAAAGAGTGAGTGAATAGGGGGCTGGAGAGATGGCCTAGTGGTTAAGAGTGCCGACTACTTTTGCAGAGGACTCGGGTTCGATCCCCAGCACTCACATGGCGACTGAGAACCGTCTTTAACTCCAGTTCCAGAGGAATCTAACACCCTCCTCTGATCTCTGCAGCATTGTACGACACGGTGGACAAACCTACATGCAGACAGTACATTCATACACATAAAAAATAAATAAATAAATAAATAAATAAATAAATAAATAAATAAATAAATTTTAAAAAAGAATTAAATTTAAAAAAAAAAAAGAGCGATTGAATAACTACAGGTACAGCACCCAGAAAACTGCTGCAGCCTATGGCTTATCCTTCCCTAGGAACATTATTCTGTTAGATAACTACATAGTGGTTAGTGAGTACTTACAATGCTGACGGCTTGGAACCGTATTTTGTGTATAATTTTATGTCATCCGCACAGCAGTTTCCTATTATCTATGTTTTTTAATTACAGATGAGAAAACTGAAATTCAGTTTTCAGTCAAAAGGTGAGTACTTTGTCCAAAGTCCCACAGCTCACAAGGAAAGAACCAGACTTTGAAGTCAGGTCCAGTAAGGATCAAGAACTTGAAGTCTTTTAATAAAAAGTTCAAAATTTAAAAAAAAAGCCTCATAAGCTGATAAGTACATTTCCTTGTCCACTCATTCGCTCACCAAGAACTCGCTGTGTGCCAGGCACTGTACCTGGCATTGGGCCTATAGAGACAAGACAGAAAGATCAACTGGAAGCCTTCTCGGAGCCTACATGCTAGAGGGGAGGGACAGCCAGCAAAAATAAGTAAAGAAGTAAAAATAAATAAACATCAGGTAAGTCAGATGATGTATTAGGAAGAAACTCAGGAAGAATCAGAGGATGGTGTGTCAGATGGAGATGGAAGGCTCTCTTAGACAGAGACATCAGGAAATGCTTCGAAAAGGTGGAATGTGTCCTGTGAGTGATTTCTGTGGCAAGAAATGGGGGAGGTGTCAAGGCACAGTGACTGTGTGTCCAAATGTCTGGAAATGGGATGGAGCTCAGCCAGCCATAGAGAATGCCAGGGGCACTAGAGGGAGTTGCTTTGTAAGGACAAGTTGTAAAATAGCCTCTCAGAGAACAGGAAAGTGACCTAACTGGAGGTAGGAGCAGCACTGAGAATCCTCTAGGGCTCTGTGTTTCTAAATTTACACCAATAACCCTGTTAGGTAGGTCTCTCTCTGATACATTCTGAGATCTGCTATTCAGGATTAGGTGATAGTGATCTATCAAGTCTGGCCAGTCCTGTAATCCCAGATACTTGGAGGGATGAGACAGGAGGACTGCAAATTCAAGGCCAGCCTGGACTGCCCTGTTGGAAAATAAAAAATAAGAGAAGGCTGGGTATTGTGCTGGATAGCTCTAGTGTCAACTTGACACACCTCGTTGAGGGAGCCTTAACTGGGGAACTGGCTCCATTGTACTGGCCTATGGCCACATCTATGGAGTATTTTCTTGATTGTTGAGCGATATGGGAGGGCCTAGCCCATTGTGGGTGGTGCCACCCCTAGGCAGGTAGTCCTGTATTGTATAGGAAAGTAGGCTGATCATGGGCCAGGGGAGCAAGCCAATAAGAAGCATTACTCCATAGCCTGTGCTTCAGCTCCTGACTCCAGGTTCCTGCCCTGAATTCCTACCTTGGGGTCCCTAAATGATGAACTGTGACCTGGGAGATGTAAGATGAATAAACTCTTTCCTCCCCAAGTTGGTATTGGTCAGAGTGTTTTGTCACAGCAATTAAAGAGAAACTAGAACAAGTATATAGATTGGTGATAAAGCATGTACAAAGAAAGCCCTAGGTTCGATTCCCAGGCAGTGAGAGACCTGCTTCATCTGAGAGTTCTCCAGGTGAAATCATCAAAGGGAGAGTGAGTGGCAAGGAAGTTGAGCCTGTGCCCTCCATTCAAGTTGGGAAGGGGGACTAGCAAGGTCTGAGAGTGGGGATAGAGAGGTAGGATGGATGGGTGAGGCTGAGCGATAATTGGAGCTGGAATTCTAGAAGGAGTGAGATGAAAGTGAGAAGCAGAGTGGGATGCCAGAAGCTAGCAGTTCCAGTGTGGAGCAAGTACTAGAAGGAGCCCTTAGCAGACTATGACTGACAGTGTGAGGCTGCGGTAGGAGGAAAAGTTATCTTCAACAGAAGATTAGAGATCCGAGAGGGTAAAGTATGACTATCTGCATCAGTGGGTTTTCAAACCTGGCCACATACTTCAGTGAAAGAACACCCAGGAGCTCTTCTGAAAATGCACTGTGAGTACCAGTGAGATGACTCATCAGGCAAAGGCACCTGCTCCCAAGTCTGAGGACCTGAGTTCACCCTCTGGGACCCACACAGAGGAAGGAGTAAATGAAGTCCTGCAAGTTTCCCTCTGACCTCCACTTACACACACACACATACACTAAGTAAAATAAAATGTAGTCGGGCATGGTGGCACAAGCCTTTAATCCTAGCACTCAGGAGGCAGAGGCAGGTGGATCTCTGTGAGTTCAAGGCCAGCCTGGTCTACAGAGTGAGTTCCAGGACAGCTGGGGCTACAGGGAGACCCCGTCTCAAAAAGACCAAAAAAATATTAATAAAATAAAAAAATAAAATGTAATAAAAATTTAAAAAACGAAAAGGAGACTAAGTACTTTAACTAGACAAGAGCACTAAGAATGTAAACTTGGTACAAGCTATGCTCCCAAATAAGAAGGATTTTTATTTTTAAAGAAAATCCAAATATATACATATATATAGCCAGCTACCCAAAGATTTGGGCAAGTAGAAACAGAACAGGAGGAGGCAATAAGAGTGACCCCAGATCATTGCAAAGGAACAATCTAAGTGGGTAATATGCCACAAAGAGAGGCCACCAGTGGTAGTGAAGGAAACACAAGAGACCCAGCAGGAACCTGAGCTCCACTGAGGGAGGAGGGCAGGTTTATGGGGATTCTAATGGCCTATGTTTGGAAGCTGAGGTGGGAGCCTAGGAGGGAACAATACTCTGGGAATGGCAGTGAGGAGCAAAGAGGATAAATACCCCACCATTTGTGGGGTGTGACTCATTTCAGGAGGGTCTCTCATGTCCCCAGCCATCATTCAGATCGGAAGGAGGATAAAAAGTTGAAGATATAAGAGAAAGGTTTTGGGAGTCAGGGTAATAGAGAATCAAGTCAAATAAAGAGGGATACAAGGGTTGGGGAGATGGCTTCATCAGTCACATGTTCACTGCACAAGCATGAGGACCTGAGTTCGGCCCCGTGACAGCTGCATAAAAAGGAGAGCACAGCAGAACTGGCAGGGAAGAGCTGAGACAGGCAGATCCCTGGAGCTCGCTAGCCAGTCTAGCTGAATGATGACCTTTAGGTTAGGGAGAGACTCTGTCACAAGGTGGGGAGCAATCAAGGAAGATACTGGATGTCTACCTCTGGCTTCTACGTACACACAGATATGTGCACAACCACCCCAATGCATACACCTGCACAAGTATCCCGTGCACACAGGTATCTCACAAACACACAAGAACTGTACAGAATTGTGCAGGGAACAGGGCCTGGAATCTTTTACTTAGGTAATCAGTTAAAGCATGGCAGGATTACAACCATGGCCCTTCAGGGGAAGATAAATAATTAGTTTTAATTAGAGCCTCCCTTTTGCACAGTCACATGTCACTTAATGACAAGGATAGGTTCTGAGAAGCTCTCCATTAGGTGATCTTTTTGTCATTTGAACACCACAGAACAGACTTACACAAATCTACATTGTACAATTCAATCATTCAGTGTGGCCTCCTGCTGCAGTCAGAGATGCAGTAAGATGAACTGTATGGTTTGAGGCTCACAGTGCATTCTTTCATCAGTAGAAGGAGCACATCCTAAAATAACACTAGAAAGTAGAGTAGTGACTATGTAAACCAGCATGCATTCTCACTCCTAAGTACTCTTCACCATGCATAACTGAATATGCTGTACTTTGTACAACTGGCAGTACAGTGGGTTTATGTAAACCAGCATCACCACAAACATAAGAGTGATGCCTTGTGCTATAATGGCGATTCAATGTTTGCAGAGTCTCTAGACAGGAATTTTCAGCTCCATTACAGTAATTTGGGACAGCCATGATGCTTGTGGTACATTGTTGGCTGGAGCACTATTACATGGCACATGGTTATATTTTATTTAGACTCAAGCAGCATGTTCATTTTCTGTGGCTTCTATAAACAAAATACCATAAACATAGTGGCTTAAACTAGAAGAATTTATTCTCCCACAGTTCCTGAAGCTAGAGGTTTCAAAATCAAATCCGAGCAGGCCCACGTCTTCCTGATGGCTCTGGAGAAGAGTGCTTGCCTCTCCCTAGTATCTACTGGCTGCCAGCCACCCTGGCATTTCTAATTTCTGTCTCTATCTTTCCTCTGCGAGTGTGTGCTGATTACTTTTCTTGTCACTGTGACAAAAATACCTGACAGAAGCAACTTAGGAAGGAAGAAGGATTTGTATTCACTCATAGCTCAGGGAAAGCAAGACAAACATATCAGTGTTGGCGGTGGTTGGAATGTGAATGGTAGTGGCCAACCAGAAAGCAGAGGGATCTAGACCAGAAGTAAGATTGGCTTAATACTGTCAAAGTTCCCCTTTATGGCCCCACATCTGTCAACTAAGATCTATATCCATAACCTCCCAAAATAGTGCGAACCAGCCGAGGATCAAGTCTTCAAACACATGGGCCAGTGGGGGACATTTCACATCCACATCATAACAGTGTGCAAGTATCTCTCTCCCTAAAAGGATACCAGACATCAGATTTAGGGCTGCCCAAGTCAGTATACCCTAATTTTAATCTTATTACATCTGCAAAGACCCTATGTCCAAATAAAGTCATATTCATAAGGGCTTGGAAGTCGGCATAACTTTTAGGTGGCACAATTCAACCCACAACAAGGAGTTCTGGGATGATATGTCACCTGGGAATGATATTCTTGCACAAAAAAGACAGGCTCTTTAGCATACTATTAAATCCACCTGCCGCCACAATAGGAGAGAGTCAGCAGTGGGGTTTCTCCATAGACCCCTGTGTCCAAGCAGAAGAAAGGGTGTCTGAATAAGCACACACACTGTTGAGGGGGGTCTTCCTCAAACATGACTAAGGTAGAGAACAGCTGATTCAGAGAAAACCCATCCTCAGAGTCAGTAAACAATTCAAACAAACTTTCCCTTCAGGGCAGGTCAGCAGTATCTTCAAATATACATATTGCATATATTTGATGGGAAGCCACAAATTGACAAGATAATGAAAGCCTGAAAGATTTCCTGCTATCTCCCCATTAGCAGAATACAGTGAAACCTGAGAGATAAAGGCAGAGAAAATGACTTGAGTTGTGCTACAAATCCCAAATTTAGTTAAATGGGCAATGTACTCTAGCAACCAATTATCAAGGATTAAGTGCCCATTACTGTAACACTAACATAGGGGAAAAGGCATATCCCCATCATGTAAAGAACTTATCTACCAGAGCAGATGTAAAAAAAAAAATTAGAGCCTTGTATTAAAGACTAAGTATAGTTAAATATTAATCTGTATGATGTAGATAGATTAACACACAAGTTCAAAAATAGGAGAGATTAATTATCCCAAGATTACCCCAACTGGACTTCCTGAAGTTTGATACTTTGAAGCCTACTCTGTGTGTCCAGTCACCAGGCTGGTTAGGCCTCTAATCTTAACCTCAACTTGCCCTGAGCTGCTAGCATCTCTGTTCACAGACCAGAGGTGACTCACCCAACATCAGACAACTTTTAAGTCCAAAACCCCAGACTTTTGTCCTGAAATCTAAAGATTTTGTTACACTAGACTGAAGAATAAATAGGGTTTAGAAAGGTAAGGGAAAACAAGAAGAGCATTTCGTGTCCGGGAAATAGGATTAATATTTTATTATTCCATTGAGTTCATTGGCTCCTGAGAGCCAGCTATGAGACGTACCCAGATGAAAAGCTGCTGTCAGTCTCTGAAAATACCTGCTCTTAAACTATCTGGGTCAGGGAAAAGAGGATCACAAGGTCTCCTTGTAGTTATTTTTAACGTTTTTAAAAAGAACCTCTAAAGAAGAGGATAAAATTAAATAAATAAGCCAGAAAGTTTATCATCTGAAAAGGAAGCTGTGTGGTAGGAAACACTAGGTTATTCTTCCTGATATGGGAGCCTCAGGGAGAATTCCCAGCAGGGTACCAGGGCTCCTGGGTGCACCAAACCTAAGAAAATCCCCGGCATCTATACAGAAAGAGCACCTCGGACAGCAGCAGGAGCACCCAGAGATGTGTGGGTCGGCCCATGTCTCCACACTTGCCTTCAGAAAGACACTGTTAGCTGTTTCTCCAGAAAACAGGGAAGTTTAGGAAAGGCCCAACCTCTGCAGTGTCTTTGGCAACCTTCAGAACAAAAGGAAGAGGAATTCGCCTGTGTTACCAGAAAGTGCCACCAAATGGCATTGCAAATGTTGTTTTTCTTGAGAAAAATATATTCCAAGTGCTCTTTGCTAGTTTTCGAGACAAATCAACATTAATACAAACCTCCTGTGCAGCTTTCAAAGTCAACACTAAGATCCCAGGACCGAAAGGTGAGAGGTTCTGAAAAATATCCCACTGTGTCAAGGGCAGCACTTGGGAAAAGGAGGTTCCCTGGGCTCTGAGGCAAGACAGACATTTCTGTACTGGGCACCAGGCCAGGGAAACCGAATCAGATGAAGGCCCTGAGTCCAAGGAACTGACTGCTTTCATTGCATCCCTAACTTGGAGGCTGGGTTCTGTTTTTTGAATATTACTAAAGGATAGGACAAACTCTCTCTCTCTCTCTCTCTCTCTCTCTCTCTCTCTCTCTCTCACACACACACACACACACACACACACACACACATACAACATATAATCGCCTCACACTATGCAATCCTATGGCTGTCGAAGGGCTGAACTGTGAACTTTGGGAGTTCTGAGGAAAGCTGTTTACTGCAAGCTGCATTCACTGAGTTTCTGGTGGGCCCTGAATGCATACAACTGTCCCAGAAAGGTAAAGGCCTAGTGCAGAGAGATCATCCCTTGGCACTGTGTGTATAACCAAGACCCAGGAAGGTCCACAACATACCAGGCATCATATTAAGAACTTCACAGACATAATCTCCGTCGATCCTTGTAGCTCAGTGATGGAAACGGCAACTGCCACTGCAGTTTTAAGGGTGGAAACTAAGGTCACATCGGTGATTAGTGATGAAGCCAAAATTCAAAGTCTGGGCTGCCTGGTGCATGAGCTACTATCCTTCAACTAGGACATGTGAGAAATGAGAAGGGGCGAAGCAATGCTTGGAAGCCAAGGGAAATGGTTCATTTCCCTTGGCTTCCAAGCATTTGCTATAAGCATTTGCTATAAGATGATTTTCATTATCACTTCTCTCTTCTTGCTGCTGGAGTCAGGTTCCCAAGAGACACACAGAGAGAATGAAGAAGACCCTCAGGCAAGGGATACTCTCTCCCCTAGATCTCCATCAGCATGACCACAGTGAACTGCATCCTGAAAGGAAATTTGCTGGCTATATTTTTTCATTCCCTTAAATCCTAAATCTATGAGAATTCATAAGAAACCTTCCTCCATTGTTGTTGTTTTTGGGTTTTCTGTTTTTTGTTTTTTGTTTTTTTGAGACAGGGTCTCCCTGTAGCCCTAGCTGCCTTGGAGTCACAAACATCCGCCTGCCTCTGCCTCCCCAGTGCTAGGATTAAAAGCGTGCGCCACCACACCTGGCCCTCCATTGGTTTTTTCATCAGGCTCCTGTACTAACCTCTTTTGGAGTTCCTGAAAACCACAAGAACCCTCAGAGTCACCCAGACACTAAAGCACTCACGTGATTTAGCTGGCATCTCACTACCCAAACCTCCGAAGACTTTCCTACCTTTACTTTTCCTACCAGATCTTTCCAAAGAGCTTTGAAAAAGGTAATGAGAGATGTCTGTGATCGCTCCACCTTCTTAGCTGGCAGGTCCTCTTCCCTGCCCCTTGCTCTCTCATTTTTGAATTGTCAAACAATGATCCCAATGAAGCTAGGGTCAGGAAAGAAAGAGTGCAGGTCCTTCCACCTGGAGGTCACAAAACTGAAAATGAAAGAATAAACAGTAAGTACACCCATGTTGTGCAATGCCAGTGGAGGTCAAAAGAGGGTGTCAGATCCTCTAGAACTGGAGTAGGGACGTTTGTGAGCCATCGTGTGAGTGCTAGGATTCAATCCAGGGTCCTCTACAAGAAAAGCCAGTGCTCTTAACCACTGAGCCATCTCTCTAGCTCCATTGAAAGAACTTATTTTTAATTGCATCTCTATGTGTCTCTCTGTATGTGCACATGCATGCAGTGCTTACAGAAGCCACAAGAGGGAATCAGATTCTTAGAGCTGGAGTTACAGGTAGTTGTGAGCTGCCTGATATGAGTCCTTTGCAAGAAGAACATGCACTCTTGATTACTGAGTCATCTCTCCAGCCCCAAGGGGGAAATGTTATGTCTAAAACATCAGTTCATTTGAATCTCTCACAATTATTAGTCAGATGTCAATGTTTTTACCTATCCTTCCCCCATGCCTTGTTTAACAGATTAATACACCAAGGTAAATAGAAGTGACTCACTAAGGAGAGCTGGGGGGATCTTTAGTCAGTAAAGTGCTTGTTGCTCAAGGATGGGGTTTGATCCCCAGAATCCACATAAAAAGCAGGGTATGGTGGCATGCATGGACCCCACCACTGGGGAGATGGAGACTGGTGCATCCCTAGGGCTCCCTGGCCATCCAGCCTAATCTGCAAGCCCCAGGTCCCAGTGAAACACCCTGTCTCAAAAAAACAAGGCAGGGAGCTCCTGAGGAAGGACACTCAAGGTTGACCTGTGGCCTCCAGATGCGCGTGTATACACACACACACACACACACACACACACACACACACATTCTGTACTTTGGGCAAGGATGATGTCAGAGACAGGGAAGCCTAACAGTCAGTCCATCCTCATGATGTTCTCCTCCAAGACTAGGATGATTTTACCACAAGTTTTAGTTTACCTTTATAATCCCCTATGAATCTATCCTCTAACAACACAAATCTTTCTTTCATTTGAATTGGCTCCCAGCAAACTTTGCAAGTAACAAGATCTATTTGCTTACTATTCCTGTGTTTAAAAAGTTCTATTTTTACTTTGCCCTAAAACTATTTCTTTAAAATAATAAAACTTGGCCCTGGTCTTTGGCTCTGGGATTTTAATAAGTTCACATTTTTATCGTATAATTTTCATTATTTCATAAATTTCAATCATATTCCTCTCTTAGCCTGTGGCTTTCCAGAATGAAGAACCCTAATTCTTTTATCATCTCTCCCTTTTAACAAATGCTCTCTACCCTCTTAATCAAATCAAATGTCTTTCTCTAGACCTTGTCTGGTTCTGGGTATCTTTGAAGTGCATCAGATCATCAGCCCCCATCACTTTGTCGATTATTCTGTACAAAAGAGCACAATGACTTGAGCTAAAATGTAAAAATCTTTGACTTTTTTTTAAATCAAACAATCCCTTTGCACAGTGTCAGCCCAGCATATGCTGAAAAAGCATAATTTTACTTCCATTCTAAAATGAATTTAAACACATAGGTAGGAGGCTGCCTTGTAATTCATTGTGAAAATGGCAGCTTGAAAAGCTCTTTCACCTTCATCATCTCATTTGACCCTCACCTGAACCATGAGATGCAGAAGAAAACATACTATTATCCTTACGTTTCACATGCATAAAGCAAGAAGGTGAGCCTAGGCCAACGTCAAAGAGGTAGAATGAGAGAGTGGTACCCCAGCAAAAAGACAGCACCTTAGTCACTGTGTAGTGCAACATTTATTGCAATTGCTAGTCACTCACTTTAAATCCCAAGCTATAGACGGGCATGGTGGCACATGCCTTTAATCCCAGCACTCGGGAGGCAGAGGCAGGGGGATCTCTGAGTTCAAGGCCAGCCTGGTCTACATAATGAGTTCCAGGACAGGGGCTACAGGGAGACCCTGTCTCAAAAAGACCAAAACAAACAAACAAAAAATCCCAAGCTATCTCCTCTTGTTTCCTTCAGTGGCCTTCAACAGTTCTTTTAAAAATATTTATTATTTGTATTTTATGTGTATGAGTATATTCCCTGCATATATGTAAGTGTACCCCCATGTTGCACAATCATGCAGTGCCCACAGAGGTCAGAAGAGGACAGCAGATCCCCTGGAACTGGAGTTATAGATGGTTGTTGGCTGCCAAATGGGGGCTGGGAACCAAACATGGGTCTTCTGTAAGAGCAGCCAGTGCTCTTAACTCCTGAGCTATCTCTCCAGCCCCATATTCTAAAGTTCTATTAAAAGGAAAGATGTTCGGGGCTGGAGAGATAGCCTAGTGGTTAAGAGCACCTACTGCTCTTGCAGAGGACCCGGGTTCGATCCCCAGCACCCACATGGCGTCTGAGAACCGTCTGTAACTCCAATTCCAGGAGAACTCCAGTTCCAGGGGAATCCGACACCCTCTTCTGACCTCCGTGGGTGCACAAACCTACATGCAGACAGTACATTCATACACATAAAAGATAAGTAAATTTTTTTAAAAAAAAGGAAAGATGTTCATGGTCTGTACACTCCTCCTTGGGCAGCCATGTGTGCCAACACCACCTCCATGCAAAAGACCCCAAATTTCCATCTCTACACCCCTCTTTAGAGCACCAGTAGATTCTTGACCCTCTTGGATATCTCAATATGTACAGAACTTAACATGCCCCTTTCCACTGCCAAATCCCAACTGTTTTTCAGTGTTTCTCCTCTGAAATGTATGTCCAGAAGGCCAGGGGTGACCTTGACACTTCTCTCCTTTCCTCCCTCCCCACTGTGCCTGCCTATATCTAATCCAGCTCAAGTCCCTTCACTTTCATTGCCTGCTTAGCTCTCCACTCTGGCCACATCTCTCCTTCCTTATAACCAACATAGAACAAGCTATGATAGTCCCTTATGTAGAATGGATTCATCATTGGGCTGCTCCCCTTCAGTGCCTCACCACTATAGCAGCTGGGATTCTAAAATGCAATCCTGCTAAACACTCCATGACATTTCACTGCTCTTAGGGTAAAGTCAAACTCCCATAACTTTGCCTTCAAACCCATACGTACTCTGGTTCCCACATCCAGGGTCAGCTTATAGCCACACCCCTGTCGTTCTTGGAGCTCCAGCCCCACTCTCCTTCTTTCAGGTCCTTTTGTTTGCCATGCTTTCATTAACCATGCTGTCCTAGAATGTTTCTTTCTTCCTTAAATTCCTAGCAGCCTCCACTCCATCTTACAGATGCTCAAGAGGCTATGTTCATGGAGACCTCTCTGAGCTAAGTGCCTCTCCCCCACCATTATACCTTACCTGAGTCTAGTTTAACATGGTTCTGTGTATTTTTTTTTTCTTTTTTAAGACAGGGTCTCACTATTTCTACCAGGTGGGCCCCGAGCTTATGGTGATCCTCCTGCATCTGCTGCCCAAGTACTAGGACTGTGTATATGCCACCACATGTGACTTAGCTCTAAGTACTTGACTAGACCCCTGTTAGATTTATGGCTTTTGTCCACCACTGTCGTCCTTGTGCTCTGCTGGGCACCTTGTCACAATTTCCCCAGCAACGATAGAGCGCTAGAAACCAGCCTATGTCCCATTCGAACCTTGGGTTTAACAATAAGCTCTGATGATGAGAACAATTAGAAATTCAGGGTTCCTCATGTGACATCCGTCACAAACAAAAAGGATTTTGAAAGTCACTCCTCTTTGATTCCCTTTTATAAACCTAGAAAGAAGCCAGTGTGGTGGCACACGCCTTTAGTCCTAGCACTTGGGAGGCAGAGGCAGGCGGATCTTTGTGAGTTCAAGGCCAGCCTGGTCTACAGAGTGAGTTCCAGGACAGCTGGGGCTATAGGGAGACCCTGTCTCGAAAAGACCAAAAAAAAAAAAAAAAAAAACCTAGAAAGAAAACTTAGAAGTAACAGCCAATTTTTCTTTTAATCTACTTACACTTTTTTTTTATTAAAGCCAGGTGAGTGGATGAGGGCATTTCTATTTGCTTCACTTGTTAAACAACAACACATATTTTGCCTTCCTACAGCTCAGACAGGAAAGATTGTTTTCTAAATTCACACTGATTACAGAGGAAGAAGCAGGACCAAACACACTGTGTAGTCAGGATCATTCCACAATTCAGAGTGTAAAAGCTCACATTCGGTGTTGAGTTTTTGTTTCGAGCACTGCTAGGGATTGAACCCAAGACCTCACAAATGCTAAGCAACTGCTGTGCCATGGGGCTAGATCATCAGTCCTTGACTCTGGCTGTTAAGGGAGACAAGTGTGCAGGTAGATCACCCCATGGTTACAGAAAACGGAAAGGCAGGGCCGTGTGAGTGATTTCTGCAATAGGCAGCCTCTGAGGAAGAAATGGGGAGTCTGTGAATACAGAATAAACACTGTCACTTGGAGACGCATCAATTCTTTTTTTCATTCTAATGTTTCAGATGGTAGAACCACCAAACAATGACTAAAATATGAGTCAGATGCTTTCAAATCAAATAATTTCAATGAAACAGAAAGACAGGCAAACAGAGCTGGTCATTGGGGGTTCTAACTGATATGTTAAATCTGAAGAAATTCACTCTTTAGTGACTGTCTCTTTCAATCTAAGTCTTTTTGACATAAATGAGCTGGGGACAGTTGATCCTTATTGCTTGCGACATCAGCTGATCTTCCATGCTCCACGGGAAAGGCAGCCCGTGGCTGGGCTGCCGTGCTCTTCCGGCAGTCCTGATTTGCGTTCCTTCTCTCCCAGGCTCCAGCCAGCATGTCTTCAGTGATACTAAAGGCTCAGGAAATGCTGAAGTTACCTTCTACCTTGAGTTGCGTGAGATTTGGAAACCAACTTTGATTTGAGTATAAAAATAGTTCCCCTAGAGATGCAGCTGTGGGAGGGGTTTCAAAGGTGCATCATGAGAGGAGCCTCAGGGCACGAAGTGTCCAGAGACAGGAGTGAGCAACACACCAAACACAGCAGCTGTGGCAGAGCCCCGTGGAAGTGAATGGATCCTCATGAATGACTACCATGGTTGCTTTTCCCCTCACTCCTCCGACTGCTATTTTCTAAGTTTCAAATTATTTTTTAAAGGTTCATCCTTACTTTAGACTTATATTTTAAAAATTCTTGTGAAGATACTGTAAGATGTCTTTTTTTGTACATGTATGTATGTGATAGGTGTGTACATGTTTACATGTGTGTGGGCACACATCAGAGGAAGCACATACAGTATGTGGAGTTAGTATGGAGGCCTGAGGTCAATGTCAGGTGTCTTCATGGATCAGTATCATATATAAAGAGGCAGGGTCTCTGTCCAAACGTGGAGCTCACTGCGCTGGCTAACCTGGCTACCAGCTGGCCCTGTGGATCCTGTCTCTGCCTCCCTCATGCTAGGATTACAGGTAAGTCACCATATCTTGCCTGACTTCTGCATTGGTTTGGGGGAATCATCCCCTTGCCTCAAAGATGGGTGGGGGGATTGGGTTGGGGGGGTTGTCTTTTTGAGACAGGGTCTCCCTTTAGTCCCAGCTGGCCTGCAGCTCACTATGTAGACCAGGCTGGCCTTGAACTCACAGAGATCCACCTGCCTCTACCTCCCAAGTGCTGGAATTAAAGGTGTGCACCACCACACCCAGCATAAAGATGGGTGTTTTAAAATGGTCTAAGGTTATTAGCAGAAAGCAAAGCTTCTTGACTCATTTCTTGGGACAGGACCAAATCAATATGGAGACAGACCCAGAGCATCTCTGTCGTATCAGATGCCTGTTTTTATCCCTATCACTCCCCCTCCTTTTTGACACTTGTCACTAAAGTGGTAGGAGAAATAGAGTATGATGCTTCTCCCCCACACTGGAGTCATTTCCTGATAAGTCCATTACAAGTTGGAGGTTTTGCAAGTTAGAACTGCACTAAGTACCTCTGACCTACTGGTCATCACAGCTCAGCAACAGCACCAGCCCGGGAGCTGGGGTGTGCATTGCTGGCCAGGAGAAGACAGAAAGTCAACATTCAAAGCGAGGAGTCTTGCCAAATGCCTAGTGCTCTGACACCATTACAGAGTGGAAAAGTCGAACCACCATAAGGTCAGCCTACAGAATGTTATGCACCTAGCAAAAACATAGGACCTCTCCCCTCAGTCTGGATGTGGACAGACACATCAGCTGCACTCCACACACACTCCACTCTTCCCTGAATCAATTTACTTAGAAGATAACACACCCTTTTTTTTTTTTTTTTGTCTTTTTTTTTTGAGACAGGGTCTCCCGTAGCCCCAGCTGTCCTGGAACTCACTCTGTAGACCAGGCTGGCCTTGAACTCACAAAGATCCACCTGTCTCTGCCTCCCAAGTGCTAGGATTAAAGGCGTGCGCCACCATGCCCCGCTCGACACACCCTTCTTTTTAAAGTGTTTTTTTGCCGGGCATGGTGGCTCGAGCCTTTAATCCTAGCACTCAGGAGGCAGAGGCAGGTGGATCTCTGTGAGTTCAAGGCCAGCCTGGCCTACCTAGAGAGCACCAGGCCAGCCAGGACTAAAGGGAGACCCTGTCTCAAAAATACCAAAAAAAATGTTTTTACGCTGGGCACAGTGGCACACTCAGTGCTGAGCTGGATGTAATGGTGCACACCTTTAATCCCAGCACTTGGAGGCAGAGGCAGGTGGATCTCTGTGAGTTCAAGGCCAGCCTGGTCTACATAGCCAGCTCCAGGCCAACTGGGACTAAAGGAGACCCTGTCTCAAAAAGACCAAAAAAAAAGCATTTTTACTGTGGCAAAACATATATAATATTTAACCATTTTTCTCTTACTTGAACAATTCTTAAGTGTATAGTTCAGTAGTTAACTGTAGGGTAATCATTACTACCACCCATTTCCATAGCTTTTTGGTCTTCCCAACATGAAATCCTATGTATCAAATAACTCCCTGTTTCTCCCTAAAAGGGGACATCTGGTTTACCAAGATCTATTCCAAGAGGGTCCTGACAGCCCCCATTCTGCCTTCTGTTTTGATGGATTTGACTATTTTAGGTACTTAATATAAGAAGAATCAAAAAAAGAGGACTCATAGAGCATTTTTTTTTTTTAAGGCAGGGTCTGTTTGTAGCCACAGCTGTCCTGGAACTCTCTATGTAGACCAGGCTGTCCTCTCTTACACAGAGATCTGCCTGCCTCTGATTCCCAAGTGCTGGGATTAAAGGTGAGCACCACCACATCCAGCTCAGCACTGAGTCTTTTGTGTATCACTTCATGTAGAATGTCCTCAAGTTAGTACGTGTTGTAGCATATCTATTCTAAGGCTGAATATTCCACTGTACTAATATTTATACTATATATATATATACAATGTACACTGTATAAATCTTTATTTGTATGTATATTTCATTTACACATTCCCCTGTCAAAGGACATTTAGATTGTTCTTAATTAAATTTCAAAATTTAAGATGAAGTAATTCAAATTGAATCCATTTATTATATAGTTCCCAAAAGTAACTCACAGTGGTGGGAGGTACAGGAAGTCAACAGGTGATTGGTACATGCTCTCAGGGAGCTTGTAAAATGTTGAAGGGAAAAGACAGAAAGTGAAATCAACCAGCATTCACTGATTACCAACTGAAGGGGCTTTACCCAATCACTTGCATGTAGTGCCTACAACTGCATGAGATAGGTATTGTAAGTGAAAAACAAAATAAAAGGCCAAGCCCTTAAGCAGCCTGCCCACAGGCTGGAGGTTGGGATTCAAGCCCCTATTTTAGATTCAGGAGCCTGTGTTCCTTTGCTACATACACTAATCCCTGTGATACAAGAGAGTGATACACCCTGAGAGAAGAGCCACAGGAAGGCAGCAGGGAAGAGAGTAGAACTCTCCAGAGAATGAAGGCACTGGAGAAGGCAGGCCTTGCAGGTCAGATGAAGGCACTGGAGGCAGGCCTTGCAGGTCAGATGAAGTAGAGTGGGTCAGAATGAGATGCAATGTGGCTCAAGGAGTCTGAGCTCCACCATGCAGGCAATGGTGGGCCACTGCCAGTTTCCTGAGACAAGACATAATCAGAGCTATTTCATGAAGACCACTGGGTAATAATGTATAACTCAAATGGAGGAAATGGGGAAGTTTAACAACAGGAAAGCCAGCTAGCAAGCACTGGAAACAGCAGATGAGACAGAATAGAAAAGGAGGGAGGTATGGAGGTCTGGGATCTTTCACAGGTGGGACCAACAGACTGGCACCTGATACATTTTTGGCTTGGGTGACCACACATCCTGGTTTGCCTGGGACATGCTTTCCTTGTATAATTAGTAATAGTACCTTTTCCCCTTGATAAGATATAAAATCTATGGTCCCACTAACAATGAGCAATAAGAAAACAGAATCAAAGGGATCTGGCTCTAAGATGTGAAATCTGGGTCAGGAGAGAAGATGGAACAACTTTAAAACCCTGGAGGGAGATCAGGCTTGGTGGCGTTGCTGCTGTGGTGAAGTTATTTAAGGGAGAGGAGCACCTTGCCCATGGACTTGCGCTGTATCACATGAAGAAAGGCATCATTGATCTAAAAAATAATCCAAAATGAAATATAGTCAGACTTACGTATATGCATAGTTTAGCAAATATCTGCCATAAGGTCAATTATTAAAATATTACTAACTGAAATAATATTAAAGTATTAAGAAGTATCTCAGCCGGGCGTGGTGGCGCATGCCTTTAATCCTAGCACTTGGGAGGCAGAGGCAGGCAGATCTTTGTGAGTTCAAGGCCAGCCTGGTCTACAGAGTGAGTTCCAGGACAGCTGGGGCTACAGGGAGACCCTGTCTCGAAAATACAAAAAAA
>VZQC01014711.1:3072228-3126742 GCA_009823505.1 Rhizomys pruinosus
GAATCATGAGACTACAGGAATATAGTCTGGACTCCTGATTGATCAACATGTCTGTGCATACAAGCTTCTCCAACTGGTCTATGGGAACCTTGGGTTGTTCAAAATTTGGACATAGATACTTGCAAAATGCACCAATTACCTGATTGTATGACATAATGAGTGACGTCAATGCTATCTGCAAACAACTGTGTCATTGTATTGTAGAATCCCTTAAAAAAATTAATTAATTAAAAAAAAAAGTGATTCAGACCACAAAGAGTGGTTCTACATATTAAATGAAATAATGCACGCAAAGTGCTTATTGTATTACTGTGAGCCCTCTAAATCATCTGCCTGATGGTAGACACAGAAGGAAAAGAGACTAAATGGGTGGTATGTAGATGAGCTGGAAATGCGCGAGGAAGCCTAGATCAGAAGCCACTAGAGAACCGTGAGCAGAGGAGAAGATGCATGGGCTCCAGCCCAGGGCCCTGGCTGGGAAGCAGGTGCCAAACCATGCTGTCAGGCACTGAGTAATTACAGCCAACTCGTGTTTAGGAGGATGGAACCTCAATGTGGACAATTAATGTGATAATCCCCCTCTGTTTTTTTGTTTCTTTGTTTTTCATGCCTCAGCAACACTGAAAGCACATCAATGGAGAAAGAGCTTCAAATAATACTTGTTTCCAATCCTGCCTGATCAGCCTCTTCCCTCAAGGTAAGAAAAGCCATAAGCCAGAAGGGGACCTAGAAGTTACTGAAACTGAAGGTTTCCAAGTCTTTAAGCCACAAAAACTTTTTCCTAAAAGAGAAGTATAAGAGCCGGGTTTGATGGCGTGCACCTTTAATCCCAGCATTTGGAAGGCAGAGGCAAGCAGATCTCTGTGAGTTCAAGGCCAGCCTGGTCTCCATAGAGAGTTCCAGGCTATCTTTGGGCTACAGGGAGACCTTATCTCAAAAAGACAGACAGGAAGGACAGACAGACAGATAGACAGACAGAGAGACCCAGGCCTGCACAAGAGGTTGCAGAGCCTAGGAGCCACAGTCTCCACCAGCCCACCCATATCCCCATCTTTGCTCCCAAAGCACCTCTGAAAACACAGAAAACATGCTAGTCTGGCCTTAATATCTGAAGGTCAGAATCCAGCGGAACTTCCACATACGATGGAGAAGAGGGACAAAGATGGAACTAAATGCAGCCTGCTTTTCTATACCACCAGTCAGGTTCTCTAACAACACATAAAGCAGGCAAAACATTCATATACATAAAAAAGACAGAATATATTTTTTAAATTTTTTATTTGTTTTATTTTTATTTTATGTATATGAGTGTATTGCCTGGAGGAGTGCACCCCTGGGTTGTGCAATGCCCACAAAGGCCAGAAGAGGACATGGAATCCTTGGAACTGGAGTTACAGACAGCTGTTAGCCACCATGTGGGTTCTGGGATTCAAATCCAGGACTTCTGCAAGAACAGCCAGTCCTCTTAACTGCTGAGCCATCTCTCCAGCACCTAAAATCTTCTTCAAAAGAATGCGCCTCATCACAATAATAAAAAACAGAAATGCAAGGCTGGTAGCAATGAAGACTGGCACAGAGCACTCCACTAATCTGCATTTGAACAAAGAATCAAACACTAGAGCTACCCAAACAGTTTTTTGAACATTAAAACAAATTAAGCCAAAAAAATAAGAAAGGCTTCACAGTGAATGCCCAACAGATTCACATTTACAGCTAGACTGCAGCAGCAAGCATGCACACAGTTCTGCTGTGGAGGAAGTTTAGGCCACATTAATGAGACTGTGGAGGAATGAAAAGAGGGAGAAAATAACCAACAGAACAAACTTCAGTGACTAACGGATGAGTTAGTCCTCTGATGCCCGGCATGAGTTATGCTCTATTCACAGACCTCAGCTCAGATCATCTGGTTGTACTTTGAAGAGTCTGTATGTGAAAACCAAAGGTCAAGTGAAGCACTTCCCTCTTGGAATTGTAGGTTGCAAAGTTCAAGGTTCAAATCAACACATGTAAATTACTTTTTGTTGTTGTTGTTCTTTTCGAGACAGGGTCTCCCTATAGCCCCAGCTGTTCTGGAACTCACTCTGTTCAAGGCTGGCCTTGAACTCACAAAGATCCACCTGCCTCTGCCTCTGCCTCCCGAGTGCTAGGATTAAAGGCATGCACCACCACACCCGGCTTTACTTTTTAAAGCACTGTAACTTTCCTCTATTCAAGTCACCAGTGACAGAAACAGAGCCCTCAAATTTCAGCTTAACTCTGGTTCTATGTCAAAAGTCAGGAGACTGGAAGGAATCCCAACAAACTGAGGTCCTGACACCCCACTATTCCTTATGGACACCCCATCACTCTATGTGCTATTTTTACCTTTTCAACCCATAAAAGGAGGGTTTATAGTGCTCAGAGATAAAGTCAAAAGATTTGACCCAAATTGCTGCCTAGCCTTATTTGTCCCACATTCCTTATGCGTGTCTCACCTTGTCTAGTTTGAATAAGGCACCAGTGTGTGGCCGGATGAGCCCTTGCTGACAGTACTTCAGGGCTGAGGACAGGGACTTGGAAAAGACTGCAAAGTCCTGGTGTTGATAACGACCCCAGTACAGGCCCATGGCAGAGATATTCTTCAAGAGCAACAGGTTGGTGGGCATAGATGCGATGTTTCCTCCAGCGAATCCCAACACCACAATCCGGCCCTCCCAGGCCAGGCTGAGGGAAAGAAGAGAAGGGAAAAAAGCTATAAGAAGGCCTGGACAGGGTGCAGAACGGCTAGGCTGGTAAAGTGCTTGCGGCACAAGCATAAGGACCTGAGTTTGTCTCCCTAGTGTCCTCATAGAAAGTTGGACATAGCAATGAGCAATGATTAAGCCCAGCAGTGGAAGTATGGAGACGCAGGTTCCAGGGGCTCACTGGCCAGCCAGACCAGCTGAAATGGTAAGCTCTGGGTTCAGAAAGAAATCCTGTCTCAAAAAATAAGGTGAATGAGCTAGAGAGAAGGCTCAGCAGTTAAGAGCACTGGCTGCTCTTTCAGAGAACCTAGGGTCAGTTCCCAGCACCCACATGGAGGTTAACAAACCATCCATAACTCCAGTTACAGGGGATTCAACGCTCTCTTCTGACCTTGGGCATTGGGCAACATAGGCTCACTTACACATATGCAGGTTATAACTTCATACACATAAAATAAAAATAACAAATGAAGAGCTGCAGAGATGCCTGTGTTTAAGAGTACTGGCTGCTCTCATACAGGACCTGGGTTTCATTCCCAGCACCCACATATCTGCTAACAACCATCCATAATTCCAGTTCCAGGGGATCCAAGGCCCTCTTCTTGCCTCCATGGGCACTGCATGACATGAGTGAGTACCCACATATCTGCTAACAACCATCCATAACTCCAGTTCCAGGGGATCCAAGGCCCTCTTCTGGCCTCCATGGGCACTGCATGACATGAGAGTACACTTACATGCATGCAGGCAAAATGTTCAAATACAAAAAATTAAAAATAATAAAAATAAAATATTAAATAATAAGTAAAAAATAAAGTGGATCTTTTCCTCCTGTGCACCACCAAAGATTCTCCTATCATCATGGGCCGCCGCCCTGCCCGTTACTGGTACTGTAAGAACAAGCCCTGTCTAAAGTCTCGCTTCTGCCAAGGCATTCCTGACACCAAGATCCAATCCGAATCTTTGGCTTGAGATGGAAGAAGGCAAAAGTTGATTAATTCCTAGTCCATGGCCACATAGGCAACTCTCCTCTGAAGCCCTGGAGGTGTCACGTATTTGTGCCAACAAATACAAAGTGAAGACTTGTGGCAAGGAAGGCTTTCATATTCGAGGGATGCTCCATCTTTTCCATGTCATGTGCATCAACAAGATGTTGTCCTGTGCTGGGGCTGACAAGCTTCAGACAGGTTTAAGGGTGCTTTCGGGAAGCCTCAGGGCACAGTGGCCAGACCATCACGTCCATCCACACCAAGTTGCAGAGCATGTGAATGAGGCCCTGTGTGGAGCCAAGTTCAAGTTCCCCAGCTGCCAGAAGATCCACATGGCAAAGAAGTGGGGCTTCACCAAGTTTAATGCAGATGAATTTGAAGACGTGATAGCCAAGAAGTGCTAAATCCCTGATGCCTATGGGGTCAAATATATTCCCAATCATGGTCCCCTGGACAATCATGGGCCCTGCACTCCTGAGGACTCCCTCCTCACTAAGTCCGATACCCCACCAAGTCATGTGCTCCCTAATAAAATCTCACATGCAGAAAATAAATAAATGAATAAATAAATAAAGTGAAGATTGATAAAACACCTGGTCTACCTGAGCATACATGAGCAAATGCACTCCCAACACATCTCATGCACATACATAACACACACACACACACACACACACACAGAGCAATGGATATTTATACACATTAGGATTGCTGCCCTAAAAAAGACATAAACAAGCAAACAAAACAGAAAATAAGTAATAGCAAGAAGATGGAAAAATTGAGATCTTCATGAACTGCAGGTAGGATTGCAAAATGGGGGGTTTCTGCTAGGGGGAAACAGTATGAGGCCCCCCCCCAGAAAAAAAAATTGAAAATAGGTTCGGTAATTCTACTCCTGGTATATTTAAAAGAATGTAAGGCATACTTCTGTCCATAACAGCACTGTTCACAATGGCCAAAAGGTAGAAACAAACCAAGTGTCCCCACCCAATTAAAGGATAAAGAAAATGTCACACACACACAATGGAATACTATTCAGCCTTCACAAGGAAGGAAATCCTGTCACATGCTATGACATGGATGTCCTTTAGGACAGTAGGTTTTAGTATCAAAGCTGCCTCTTCATCTGTGAAAGGAAATTGCATATAAACAAATGTCACCTCATGGGTTGTACTTTAAGAAAACTTAGTGTGAGGATTTTGAACTTAGGCAGCAGGAATAAAGAGTGTCACTTTAAACAAAGACACATCAGGACTGCTTACGGCATGGTGTTTCTTGAGAGAATTGTGAATAATCTACAAAACTTCATAAATTTTCCAAAGCCCAATTCCACACACATCTTTGATAGAAAGAAAAGCTATGGGGGATTTATTGGGGGTTTGCTTTTTGGTTTTTCTGCTTCAGGAGAAATGAAAGGCTGCTGTGAAAACATGGTCATCCAGAAGGCAAAATGGAGAGCAAGAGAAGGGTGGGTCCATGGGTTTCCACATTACTTCTCCAAGTCTTCTCTAAGCCTGGTACCAGCTCGGTTTATCAGGATACAGCTGCTTGGCTCAGAGGAGTCTTTCTAGATTCCTTATGGTGCCAACTAGATTCCCGCTTAGATAGGCTGCTCTCTCTGCTTTAGCTTTTCTACTTTAATCTAGATAAACCACAAAGTGAGAATGTGAAAAATGAATCCAGGCTGGGTGTGGTGGCTCAAGCCTGTAATCTCAGCACTCAGGCAGTAGAGGCAGGAGGAATCATCCAGAGGACGACTCCAGCCTTGGCTACACAGAGTTCTGGGCCAGCATAGCAAAAATCCTGTCTTAAGAAACTGAAGAGAGCCGGGCGTGGTGGCGCACGCCTTTAATCCTAGCACTTGGGAGGCAGAGGCAGGCAGATCTCTGTGAGTTCAAGGCCAGCCTGGTCTACAGAGTGAGTTCCAGGACAGCTGGGGCTACAGGGAGACCCTGTCTCAAAAAGACCAAAAAAAAAAAAAAAAAGAAAAAAGAAACTGAAGAGAGGAAGGAATGAAAGATGGAGGGTGGGAGGGAGGACTGCTCTCAGAGTGCACCAGAACTCCTGGTTGAAACACAAAGAAGATTGGTATGATACAACCATCCTGCCAAGTCTGCAGTGATATATATTTAATAAACAATCAATAAAGCCCACCATTGGCTACTGCAGGAACCAACAAGATGAAAAGAGCTTGTACCTTGGTGTACCATCCACTGGGGAAAGGGGAACTGCCCGCACAGCAATCCTAACATCTCAACAATGATCTCCTTAGAACCCCCCACATCCGTATATATAAAGCAGTTAGTGGGGGCCCACATAGCTCAATTTAACACATGGCTAATTTTTAAAGTCCTTGACATTGCCAACTAGAGAGTCTGTAGTCATTTTTTGAATATTTTCCAGTTGGGTATTTTGTTTTCGCTATATTTAAGCATTTCCTGATTTTCTCTGCTTCTGTTCCTTGTCACCCACCCACTCAGCTATTCTTGTTGATGCTGATGCCTACAGAAGACATGAGCAGCAAAGACAGACAGAAGCCAGGCCAGAGGGAAGAAAGAGCTGCAGGAAGGTTCTCAGAGCCGCAGCTCCAGTGCTCTGACAGATAGACCACTGCGCGCACCTGCGGAGAGACTCCAGGAAGACATCTCCTCCCACCATGTCAATGGCCACGTTCACCCCTCCGCTTCCCATCAGCTTCTTCACCGCCTCCTTCAGGCTGCCCTGGCTGTAGTTTACACTGGACTGGGCACCCCTCTGCACCGCCAGCTTGCACTTCTCATCACTTCCAGCTGCAGCTATGACCTGCATAAAGAACACAAGATTTCTGTGGTACAGAACATGTTGTACATGGCATAGACCCTGTCTACCTAGACTCCAGCCAAAGTGCTCCTGAAGGAAACTTTCCTGCCCAAGCACTGGCCTTGGTTCCAACACAGGCAGCATCCTCTGGCTGTGCCCTACAAGCCCTGAAGTTCACAGTTCTAAGAATCCTGGAACCCAAAATATCTAGCTGGGAGAAACAGATCAAGAGGCACTGAAAGTTCTTCCCAACTCCAAGTGAAAACCACCACTTACTGCGCACCCACCATGAGCCAAGCAGTAAGGACACAAGCAAGATGTCATACTTAGAGACAAGAAAGCAAGATGCAGCGGCACATGCCGGGAGAAAGAGGGAGACTCCAAAAGCACAAACAAGAACTTTCCAGTCTAGATCTAGAAGATCAGGAAGATCAGGAAGACCATGTAAAATGTGATTCAGTGGAAAGATCCTAGTCACATAGACCAGGGTTCAAATCCTGGCTCTTCCACTTACTACCTAGATCAGATGGGGCATTTAAGAAGAACTAATGTGCCAGGGGTGGTAGCGCACACCTTTAATCCTAGCACTGGGGAGGCAGAGGCAGGAGGATCTCTGTGAGTTCAAGGCCAGCCTGGTCTACAGAGTGAGCTCCAGACCATCTGGGACTTAAAGGGAGAGCCTGTCTCGAAAATACAAAAAACAAACAAAAAAAAACAACTAATGTGTTACTTTTTTCAGGAAATATTTTAAATGATTTCTATATAGTAATAAGTCATTTAATCACAAAATCCCAAGGAAATACATACTATTAAACTTATGTTATCAATGAAGAAACTGAGGCAAAAGAAGCTAAGTAACTTGTCCAAGGAAAGCCACACAGCTACCAGAAGGCAGAGATGCAGCCCACAGGCAGGTAACCCATCTGCAGCGTCCACACACTTAGCCTCTGCAGCGTCCACACACTTAGCCTCTGCACTGCCTGGCAGCTTCTCTGGGTCTCAACTATGTCATCAATAAAAGACTTGTTTCTAAAATTAAGTGGAACACAGACTATAAAGCACTTGGAAAACAAAGTGCTAGATACGTTGCAGCTATTGTTACACGTATGCAACCATTAATCCTACTGAAAACTCAGAGGAACATTACGGGGAAGGTATAATTACTGCCACTCCATAGGCAGAGATACAGACTCAGAGAGGTTAAGCAATCAAGCCAGGTTCACCCAAGTAGTAGGTGGCAAAACAACTGTTCAAACCCAGAACTGCCTCACTCCAAAGCCCATGTTTTTCTGTCACGTTGAGGACAATTGTGCCTGAGGCCCAGCACAGATGGCACAGATGGCTGCAGGCCACTTGTAGGGAAGTCCAGGAATTGGAATGCTCCAAAGTTGCAAACACTGAAGTGTCACTTAGAGGTGCCATGTTATTGAGAACACCCACCGCACAAGCACTTGGCCCAAAGTGGTTCTCAGAATGCACAGCCATTTTTGTTTGCCTCATCTGTTTTTTGGGGGGGCTTTTTTCCAGGGGGCATTGCTTGCCTGGTTTCTTTGAGATACTTTATTGCACACGATGTAGTGCAGTCTGGTCTCAAGCTCTCCAACCCCCTATCTCAACCTTCTGATGCTGGGATTACAGGGATATATCACCATACCTAAAGAGAAAGTAGTTTGACCTCCTTCCTTCTTTCCTTCTTTCCTTCCTTCTTTCCTTCCTTCTTTCCTTCCTTCTTTCCTTCCTTCCTTCCTTCCTTTCTTCCTTTCTTCTTCCCTCCATCCTTTCTTTCTTTCCTTCTTTTCCTTTCTTGTGCTGGGAATTGAACCTGGTGGGCACATGCCAAGCATGTGCTCTACCACTGACTTATCCCTGCTAAGCCTATGTTCTGACTACTGCATGTCAAATCAGACTGGATACAGGGCTACACAATTGTAGTATCTTGACAGTACTCAAAAGTTTTTCATATTGAAGTGTTTTGGATTTCAGCTATTTGTATTATGGATATTCAACCTGTATTGAAGAACATTCTTTCCCATAAAACTGCAGTGCAGAGGGAGCTGAGAGATGGCCTAGTGGTAAAGATGCTTGCTATGAGATCATGAGGACTTGAGTTCAGATCCCAACGCCCATGTAACAACACGTATGAACACATACTGCATATACACAAAATAAAAAAGCTTTAATAAAAAAAAATCTTTAATAAAAAAAATTGGCTTGCAAGCCAGGCGTGGTGGTACATGTCTTTAATCCTAGCACTCAGGAGGCAGAGGCAGGAGGATCTTTGTGAGTTCAAGGCCAGCCTGGTCTACAGAGCAAGTTCCAGGACAGTTGGGGGCTACAGGGAGACCTTGTCTCGAAAAGACCAAAAGAAAAATTGGCTTGCAGAGCCAGCCACAGTGGTTTGTACCTGCGAATCCAAATTGTCTGGGATGCTGAGGCAGAAGAACTGAGAGTTTGAGGCCAGCCTGGGCAACACAGTGAGACCCTGTCTCGTCATTACTGCCCTGTGTCTACTGACCATTTTTAATTATCTGTAAACTCATGTCAGCAATATTATATATATATATATATATATATATATATATATATATATGTCATACTTGAATTCTCTTAGACCTACTGGCTTCATTGTTCATTAATTGGCACAATAAAAAATACTTGTACTTAGACACTGAATAATATCTGTGTTCATAAAGGATACCAAACTCATTCCTAACTATTTGGAACTGAAAGCTACTTTCAAATGTTCCCTGGTGTCAAAAGAACATAGCACAATTGACTCAGGGCTATTTGCACCTACAGCCATGGTGAACAGACACCAGACTAGAGCCAGGTACCAGACTCCATTCCAAGATTCCCACCAGGTCTCGATGAGTCTGCAGTGCATCACTCTCTCTCTTGGTGCCTCACCTGCTCGATCTGTGAAGTCAGGATAATAAACACTTAGATGACCTATCTCCCGGGGTTGTGTGGGGACCACAGGTAAGATAATTGCTTCAGAGGCTCTCTGAAAGCAGGATGCAATGCTGTGGATGGAAGGTGTGATCAAAAAGACCTTTTCCAAAAAGGAGCATGAAAAAAAATTTTTTTGTTTATTTCTATTTTAAGTTATTTTTGCTAAAAAAAAAAATATATATATATATATATATATAATTCAGGTTAATTTTAATATCTGAATTGAAGCAAATTTTTCTACTTAAACTCTTAGAACTAAACAAATTATACTAAAAAAATTGTATAATTTTTATCTTCCTAGAAATGCTAAATAGACATGGAGACCAATTATGATCTCTCTCCCTTTGAGGAGCTAAAAGCCTTTCCTTATACATGAAATGTGTTAAAACACCACAGGAAGCCTCCTAGTACCTATGATTCTCTCAGAACTCACATCTCCTTCCCAGAGGAAACTAAGGTGAGAAAGAAGAGATACCACCCAAGGCCAATCCAACTCTCATCAAACTTCTAACTCTAGGTGCTGTCTCAACATCGCAGACACGGGCCCCAGGGAATCTTGTACTCAATCACTGTGTCCAAAAGAAAGCTCTCCAATCCCTCCTGTGCTCTCAGTGCCAATGCATGTCAATTCCACAAGTTAACCTAGCTTGTTTCTTCCCTCAGTTTCTAACAATATCAGGACTCATTAGAAATACTTATTATTACACCATACCCTGTGATAGGCACCTTACACTTAAAATCTCAATATTCCCACATAAATCTATGGAGAAAGCATCATTTTACAAATGGGAACAAAAAGCTTCTCTTAATCTGGAAGCAGAACTGGAATGTGAACCTACTTCTGGCTACCTTTAATACTTCCTTCCTCTGATTAGTAGGAAGCTCTTTAATCTTTAAATTTTTTTTCTACTTCAGTACCTCTCAGTTTGCCATCTCAACTGCCTTGGTTCAGGTATCATAACCTCTGGCCTAAATGGCAAGGCTGCCCTACTGCCTCTGTTATCTGTCACCTTACTCTCTATCCCTGTGGATACCCCACACCCACCTGAGTGAACTTCCATATGCAAAGATGATGCGGGGAGTAGGGGTGCATGCCCGTAATTCCAGCACTTGGGAAGCTGAGCTGGGAGGGTCCCGAGTTTGAGGGCAGCCTAGGCTACATAGCAAGAACCTGCCTCAAAGATAAAACACAGGTCAAAGATGATCATGTCATTAAATTCCAAATAGGAGGAGGTCCAGTTTCCCAACATTGCTCAAGAGAAGGACTGAGAGTTCAATGTCAACCTGACCTACAGAGCAGAGTGAGACTCTCAAAAACAAAGCAAACACGGGTCTGGAGAGATGGCTCCACAGTAAAGAGTCCTGGTTGTTCTTCAGGAGGACTTGGATTAGGTTCCCTACAAGGTGACTAACAACTGTCTGGAACTCCAGTCCCAGAGGATCTAGATCTAATGCCTTCCTCTGGCCTCTGCTGGCACTGTACAGTACAGGTGTACTTGTATATATGTAGACAAAACACTCATATGCATAAAATAAAAATAAATTTTTAAATTTTTTTTAAAACAATTGTCTTTTCGAGACAGGGTCTCCATATAGCCCCAGCTGGCCTGGAACTTGCTCTGTAGACCAGGCTGGTCTTGAACTCACAAAGATCCGCCTGCCTGTACCTCCCAAGTGCTAGGATTAAAGACATGCGCCACCACTCCCAGCTTAAAAATTTTTTAAACCTGGCATGGTAGTGCATGCCTTTAATCCCAGCACTCAGCAAGCAGAGGCAGGCGGATCTCTGTGAGTTCAAGGCCAGCTGGGAATACAGAGGGGACCCTGTCTCAAAAAGACCAAAAAAAAAAAGTTTTAAATTCTAAATAGGCCCCAGTAGTCTCCAATAAATGTTCAAAATTTTTCATATGCAAACAAGGCCCTCATGAGCTTACCTCTGCCTGTCTAGGTAGAGTTACCTTACACCATCCTACCACAGGTCCTTTGTTCTAGGAATATCACTAGCAATTCCCTGAACCCAAGGCACTAGTTCCTCTTTCTTGGTTTTCTAACATGTTCTACCACTTGGCCTTGGCCTCCCTTCACCTTCTTTGAGTCTACTGCCACCAGTCCTTCAGATGTCCACTTTCTCCCAGAAGTCTTCCCTCTGACCCACACAGCCCCAGGGAGCTGCCCTTATAGAGATGTGACCCATTCATTCATTCCTTATTTACTTATTTAATTCTGGAAACAGTTCTTGGCTATATACTGTGTTCCACATACTATGTTATCTGCTCAAACTACAGTACTGAGCCATAGAGACATCTCCCTGCCTTCATGGGGATTACAGTCCAGAAGAAGGGAAGACATTGATCCACAAGAGACATGAAGAAGGAGCAAATCTCACAGTGAGGTTTGTACTTAGAAGGAGAAGCCAGGGTGTTATGAGATCACACATAAGCAGCAGAGAGAAGAAACTGCCCTAGCCTGAGGACAGAGACTATTTCCCTAAAAGGATGATTTATGAGTTTAAATCTGAGTCACAAAGGGAGTCAGTTCAGAGTATTGCAGGTAGAGAAAAGAGCATCTACAGAAGCTATGGAGAAAGGCAGCCCTGGGCTGGAGAGATGGCCTAGCGGTTAAGAGCGCTGACTGCTCTTGCAGAGGACCCGAGTTTGATTCCCAGCACCCACGTGGTGGCTGAGAACTGTCTTTAACTCCAGTTCCAGGGGAATCTGACGCCCTCTTCTGACCTCTGCAGCATTGCACGACACAAGTGTACAAACCTACATGCAGACAGTACACTCATACACAAAAAAAATAAAATTTAGAAAAATTAGTGACCAATATTTAAAAAAAAGAAAAAAGAAAAAAGAAAGGCAGTCCTTGCCAGATTTCAGTAACTTAAAGAACAAGTAGTATACTGCTAGGTCTCCTATTAGTCTGAAAGCGAGAGGGTACTATATGTGCCCAGTGCCCCACGTGTGAGTTTTGACAAATGAATTAACATATCCCATGCCCAAAAACTGGAGTTAATTTTTAATGGAGACTCTAACATGCAAATACCTTGGCCTGAAGAACATTTGTTGCCACATCTATCACTGCAAGGCCTGTAGCTCCAGCTGCTGCCGTCACTAAAACAGTTTCTCTGTGCCAGAGAAAGATGAAAGTTACTTCAGAAACCTTCAAACCTCATCCAGTAATAAGATTTCAGGAACACGGACTGGAGCATTTTAAAGCAAGAATGTTAGAGATCATTTCATTCATGCCTCTATGTACATCTATTCTCCAGGCTTGAAGGGTGGGAGATGGATGTGAGTTCTTGATCCGTGTTAAAACTTGGCCCAGTTCTGAAGACTTTGCAGGAGAAAGATCTCTTAGTCTCTCTAAATAGCCTCTCCCTCACAGCAGTGGCAACTGTTCTTTTGAGCAACCACACCAATGCAGGCTTTAGAAATTTCATCCTAACATCATTCTCTACCTGATTTTAGAAGGTAGTGGTTATAGAACAGCCACTGCTCAATAAAACCACCAGTTGGGAGCCACTCCTGAAGGCCAGTTCTCTGTAAAGATCAAGAGGCAGTTTCCCAGGTAAAGGGAAAACTTCAGCACCTTTAACCTTAAAATATTCTATTTAGTACAACCAACCAAGCCTCACAGAAACATATACCATAGGCCTCCAATAAACTCATAGGAAGTGAGTTAAAATAACACAGCTCTGGACTCTGATCACAGCACTCAGTAGGCTGAGGCATGAGTTTAAAGCTAGCTTGGGTTACATAAGGCATCCCAGGCCAGCCTGGGTACATAGCAAGACTTTCTCTCAAGAAAATAAAATTAAGTGAAAAACAAACCAGCTCTGTAACTCAAAGGTTTTCTATGAAGTGATCCCCAGAGAACTTCTTTTCCAAATTAATATTTGGCCAAGTTCACAGTATACCATCCCAGACAAAAGGAAGTCTCTGAGAACAGTACCACCTGGCCCTCTGTCTCTTACATAGTCCTTACCCGGGCTGGGTATGGGCACGATGCTCTAGAGCCAAAATAGCAGTGCCATAAGATACAGGTAGGACAGCAGCTTCCTGGAGAGAGACCTTTTCTGGAATTCGCCACACAGTCTATAAAAGAGATTATAGTTACTTGGGGGTTAAACACAAGTACTGGGTTACAGAAGCTGCTCAATAAACATTTTTATTTCATTGGGTGACTAATTTGAAATAGGCAGCACATGCCTGTAACCTATAACAAGTACAAGTCAAGACCAAACAAGCATGGAAGAGTTCAAGACTTGGGTGTGTCAGACTTTAAAACTCTTAAACTGGCATCTGCTTAAAAAAAAAAAATAGACCCCAGGTCACTATGCTGTAACAAGTGAACTGAATGTCATGAAGTTGGGCAGGCAGGATCCTTGTAATGTACCCCACTAGGGGGCACCATTCACACCCTGCTGCCCCCAAACAAGGATAAACAGGCTGGCTCTGTTCCCAGAGCTATCACTTTCATAAGCTTTATGGAAAGACAAGCCCATTACATCCAACTCAATGTGACAAACCAGTTTTTCAACCAAGACTCACTGTGGTCCAAATAGGTGGCCAGCCAGTTGCTCAGGCACTGCAGAAACAAAGTGCCTTTTTTCATAAAATCCTCCACACAAACAAAGCCCTGTGCAGGGGTTGTCACACCAATATAAAGAAGAAGTTCAGCATTTGAAGAAAAAAAAAAAAACTGCTTGGCTTAGCTGAGAAACAAGATATAATGAAACAAATGCAAAAGGAGCATTATGTAGAAATGAGGGCCTTAAGGAAATTAATGAAAACAAAGGAGAAGAAATCTCTGTGCATTAACATTGAGAGGCAGAGATACCTTCTGATCAGTGATACATTCTTCAGCCATAGCATTCAAGCTGCTCACACCAATAACTCGATCTCCCTGAAAGGGAAGAACCATATGTTCAAATGCATGTCCTTGCATTCATCTCTGACCCACAAGACACAGCTTGACCTTGATACCTATTCAGAGTTAATATTTAGTAAAAAGCAGCAATTTTCTCAACACTGCCACCAGACCAAGCCAATGTGAGTACGCTTTATACAGTAGTAATGAACTAAAGTGTGAAAAATGTTGATAGGAATTAGAATTCCATGATTATTTCTTTCAGCTGTGACTCAAACTTCAAAATTCCTTATTCTTTAAAAAAAAAATTTTTTTTTGGTCTTTTCTTTTTTTATTTCTTTTTTGGTCTTTTTGAGACAGGGTCTCCCTGTAGCCCCAGCTGTCCTGGAACTCACTCTGTACACCAGGCTGGCCTTGAACTCACAAAGATCTGCCTGCCTCTGCCTCCCCAGTGCTAGGATTAAAGGCGTGCACCACCATGCCCAGCTAAAAAAATTTTATTTATTATTTTATGTGCATGATGTGTTGCCTGCATGTAGGTAGTTGCACCATGTCATGCAGTACCTGCAGAAGTCAGAAAGAGGGTGTCAGATTCCCTTGGAACTGGAGTTAGCTGCTGAGCCATCTCTCCAGCCCAAAATTCTTTATTCTTTCAGTAACTAAAGACCAAGTGCAGCGGGCGTGGTGGCGCACGCCTTTAATCCTAGCACTTGGGAGGCAGAGGCAGGTGGATCTTTGTGAGTTCAAGGCCAGCCTGGTCTACAGAGTGAGTTCCAGGACAGCTGGGGCTATAGGGAGACCCTGTCTCAAAAAGACCAAAAAAAAAAAGACCAAGTGCTCTCTTATATTCACAATAAAGAATTTAATGAAGCCAGAAACAGCCACCAAATTTCTTCTCCCGATTCAGAATTTGTTCTTCCCCTTCTGCCTCGGATTCCTTTTGGTGATCTGGCAAAGGCCTGCAAAAGCAAGGCCTTCTGGGTACAAATGAGGTTAGCACATTTCTCACAGTTACACACACACACACACACACACACACACACACATGCACACACAAACATGATTTCTTAGATTTCAACTCATTTACCTCTTTCACGGTGCTGACATCTGCACCTGTCTCCAGTACTATCCCCGAAAATTCCATTCCTAAAACATTATTTAAAGACTATGTTATCAGGTAGGCATGGCAGCACACATCTTTAATCCCAGCACTCAGGAAGCAGAGGCAGGCAGATCTCTGTGAGTTCCAGGCCAGCTGGGGCTACAGGTAGACCCTGTCTCAAAAAGAAAAGAAAAGAAAAAAAATAGAGTAGGTTATCTGCAAAGCCCAGCACCAGAGAGTTGGGAAAACCCTGATCAGCCTCCTCTGCTTTGGGGAGCTGTTACGTTTTGAATGCCTTCCTTTAAAACAAGGAAAAAGGGCTGGAGAGATGGCCTAGCAGTTAAGAGCGCCGACCGCTCTTGCAGAGGACCCGGGTTCGATCCCCAGCACCCACATGGCGGCCGAGAACCGTCTGAAACTCCAATTCCAGGAGAACTCCAGTTCCAGGGGAATCCGAGACCCTCTTCTGACCTCCGCGGCATTGCACGACACGGGTGCACAAACCTGCATGCAGACAGTACATTCATACACATACAGAAATAAATAAAAAATTTTTTAAAAAATTAAAAAATAAAATAAAACAAGGAAAAAGTGTGGTGCCCAAAACACAGGATAATGAGTATAAGATTTCATGATCACAACCTGAAAAACGATGACAGTCCCACTCTTAACCTCAATCATTTCAAGAACGCGCAAAGGCACAGAGAATCACAGCTGCACGGGTACACAGCTACACAGGTACTTGTGACACTGCTCACAGGGCCACTGGGCTTTTACAGAACCCCAACTACAATCACTGATCATCATATTATATGTATCTGTTTCCATGTCTCTTCTGCTGGATTAGGAGGTATTCAAGGACATAAACTGTGTTTGTTCAGACTGTACTCAGTGCAGCAGGATGAATTAGTGCTGTCTGCCCTTTCTTCTTCTACCTCTGAAATTTCTGAACTTAATGACCATACATTTCCTGCTTGATCTGTCAGGGGAATAATTTAATTGTGTGACATCGTCTCCTGTCTAGCTTTTAGCAAATCCAAACAGAAGGATATGGTTCCTACTATTAAAACACAACACATTAATACACTAGGACCCAAACTTAACTACAGCTATGTTGTAATTATGTAATCAGGACATTCTTCATAATATTTATCTATATAAAATATACATGTACTATAAACACACTAAGCTCTACTTAGATCTCTTTAAATAAACTTCAACAACCAAAACCAGCCATTTATCAACACATTCAGGATCTAAAAGTAATCAAGCAAAGCATAACGGAAATCAGACAGTGGACTGCTAAGACATCTAAACTTTCTCCTTTCTCTTCTTCTTTTTGATCTGTTAGCACTTTTTTCTTTGGGCATGTACTTATGATGCTGCAAGTTTTAATTGCAAACATGTTTGTGATTCTTCAGTCAAACAACTAAAACAGAGGCAACACTAAGGAAGAAAAGGGAAGGAGGAGGGTTAACAGAATAGGATTCTGGTGAAAACAATCACATGTAAACACTTGCTTGTTCATTTATTCATTTTAAAACAGTTACTAAACATCAACTACAAACCAGTACAATGCTAAGCTGGGGGATACACACAACAGGCATAGAAACTAATCTCAGAGGACTCACAAGCCAGTGACTAATTATCAGTGATGCTAGCATATCTGACAGAAACCTCCCAAAAAACAAAAGGTTTCTGAGAAGAGGCATATGGTTCTGAAAACACCCAGAATCTTCTTTTCCTGAAGCAGTCTCCCAAACTTACCAGGTGTAAAGGGAAGGGGAGGCTTTTCCTGATACTGACCACGACAGACCAAAATATCAGCAAAGTTAACTCCACAGAAATGGACATCAACTCTGACCTGCAAAGGAAAGACAGAACACCAGAACAGAGCAGGACACATCCTAGGACAAAGTTCATCCAGTAATTAATTCAGAAAGATTTACTGAATGAATGTCAACCATATGCCAGGTACCAAACAAACAGCCAGAATATCATGAGGCAAAATGGACAAAGTAGAGAAGACACTGACTAATTATGAAGGTAATGAAGCCATACGTGGTTTTATTGTTGAGTCAGGGTCTCATTTTGTAGTGTAAGCTGGTCTCAAACTCATTATATAGCCAGGGTGGCCTCAAACTTGAAATTCTCTCTCCCTAGCCTCCTGAGATTTTAAGCATGCACCACCATGCCTGGCTCACATGTGTTCAATCAGAATGCAACAAACAGTATTACAAATAGGAGAGCACACACAATAGGGGTAGGTGACCCCTTGAGGAATGCCAAGAAAAACTGAGGAAGTAACATTTGAGCTGATAACTAAGAGTTAATGATGCAAATGGGAGGCAGAAAGCTTGACATAGACAAAAGCAATACATGTGCAAATGCCCCACTTCAGTCAGGGACTAAAGAATAAAGAGTGGGCCTAGAACACAAAGAGACCAAGATGAGGGAGAGGGAGAGCACGCGGCACCACACGAAGACCACTAGGTCTGCAAAGGCTCTTGGTCTTCATGCTAGGAACAACAGGAAGCCATCAAAGGCTTCTAAGTAGAGGGGAACTATGGTCTGAATTTCCAGGAGCCTAGATCCCCATCTGCCAGACTGTGGCAAAGTCATCACTGAGGCAGACTTGCAGCCACATTGCCAGTGGTCTCTAGATCTTGTGAGGAGCCAGTTTTCAAAAAGTGTCTTGGACCATCACCGTCAGCATCATCTAGGAACTTGCTAGAAATTCAAGATTTCAGGCCACACCCCAGACCTGCTGAATCACATACCAGAGGCCAAGGCCCAACAATCTGTCTGAACAAGCCCAGTAGATTCTGGTGCTCATTAGAGAAGTGACAGCTGGAACATCAAATCAATGACACTTATTTGCTTCAATTTAGTACAAAAGTGGCCATGTTGGGGAGAAGCCTTTTTTTTATTTACAAAAATCATTCATTCCACAATTCTTTAGGGATCTGTCACATGTCAGGGCGCATTCCAAACTCCAGGGATTTAATGGCAAATAAAAATAACATCATTGCATCTCTCACAAGCTAATTCCTTGAGATACCATATCTGGACAAATAGCAGAACAGAGAAGCCAGCCTTCAATCTGCACACATTGGATCAGTTATTGACTCGCGTGCAGCACTCATGTTTCTGCAAGCCACTCCTTCCTGATTTAAGAATGACTCAGCCAGGAGTGCTGATGCAAAAAGATCACACATTCAAGGCCACCCTGGACTACAGTGTGTCTCCAAAAAGCACCAGTCTCCAAAAATAAAGGTGACTTAGGAATGAGCCCTGGGCACATCAAGCCCAGAAAGCAGAGTGGCTGCTATCACACACTCTTCCAGATAATCCATTTTAACCACAGGCTCCATTTGGTGACACTTCAGGGCTGGAGGTGTGTCTGTCTCTCATCAGTAGCCCCACACACAGAGACACAAGCTGCACCTGCTTTAGGTTTTGATTCCTCATACCAGATAACACTGTCACCAGCGTCCTCAAAAGGCCAAGGTGACTTTCACATTTCAGAACAACTGCCACAACCCTGGAGGAATTCCATCTCAAATTTCTGAGGGACAGAAGAGGACCCAGGCTTGTATTCAAGCAGATGATGGGTGGGCTGGCTCAGGGAAGAGGGAAGGGCAATAATTTGATACTGACACACAAAGACAACCAAGCAAAGGATAAAGGTCCTTTCATCTGTGTTGTTATGCAAAGTCGTGTGTAAATCAGATACCATTCCCAAGGTAACTGCTCTGGAGCCTTCAGAAAAAGGCCTATACATAAATTGGGGGTACTCTTCCTTGGCACTGGTGACCTTTCTGTGAACCTTCAAAGGGCTTAGCCCTTCCAGCCCAGGACATAGTTGAGTTCCAGTCTCCTGGTCGCCCTCTAGGCTTGGGAACTGGGAACTTGACTTCGGCAATGTGGTGTGCGAGGTTTTGAACTTGATGTGGCGGCATACTGGAGACAGACCATTCACCCTACCTCATGAGGCCGGACAGGGCGGGGAGCCAGGTCTCCAAGAGCCAGGGGCTGCTTCAGCTCTGCGCAGAGTGCCGCGCGGTAGTGCCGGCGCTGTACCTGCCCGGCTTGCCTGCAGGGACGGGATAGAGACTGGCTGGCGGGCGCGCAGCCTGGGGGCCACCGCAAGGGGTTCGGGGGGGGGGAGAGTCGGGGTTGCACCTGCAGAGCCACGCCCGAGAGAGGCGGTGTGCCCACGCCGGTGCAGCCATGACTAGCGGACGTCCAGTTGCGGGGGCGTGGCCAGCGCGTGGCAGGAAGAGCCCCGGGGAGAGCGGAAAGGCGTCCCGAGGACACGCCCGCCGACTGCGCGACCCGGGCGGGGCTCGGTCGGCATGGTGCCAGTGGCCGGCCTCTGCATCCGTGCTGCCCTCTCTTTCCCTGGCCAGACTCCCGAGGTCCACCCCCGAGCACATCTTCCGTGGTCCAGGACCTCCAGGAGAGGAAAAAGAAAAAAAAATGGGAGAAGTTTTCGTTTGAGAAACAAAATTTCACTGCGTAGCCCTTGCTGGCCTGGAACTGGCTATGTCCACTTGGCCTAGAACTTGTGATCCTCCTGCCTCTGTCTCCTGAGTGCTACGATGACAGGCGTGTGCCCCGGAGACTTTTAAAACCGTATTTGGCAACATTTCAGGGGCAGTTTTGGGTTCCTCTGCCAGAAAGAAATCTTGAATGCATTGGTGACTCCTTCGATGTCTGCATTAGATCACCGTGCTAGAGTTCAGTTCACTAATTTTCTTTTTTGTTTGGTCTTTTCGAGACAGGGTCTCCCTGTAGCCCCAGCTGTCCTGGAACTCACTCTGTAGACCACGCTGGCCTTGAACTCACAAAGATCCGCCTGCCTCTGCCTCTCAAGTGCTAGGATTAAAGGCGTGCGCCACCACGCCCAGCTCAGTTCACTAATTTTCTCACACAGGATTGATTATACAAAAACTAAACTGTTACGAAATGACCTGATGTTAACTGATCCTGCCCAAATCCAATGGCAAATTCTAATTAAAGTCAAGCCACCTGGGCTCATGTCTGTTTGTAATCCCAGGACTCATGAAACAGAGGCAGAAAGATCACATTGGTTCTAAGCCAGCCTGGTCAGCATACTGAATTCCAGGTTGGCCAGAGTTGCATAGTGAGCCCCTTGTCTCAACTTAATCAATCAATCAATCAATCAGTCATTAAGTTAAAAACTAAAGTAATGGTTTTCATACTAAAAACATAGCACTATGATTTGTGGACTCTTATGAAATGCTGATTTGAGACCAGCAAGATGGCTCAGCAACTAAAGGTACTTGCCACCTAGCTTGATGGCCAGAGTTTGATTCCTCAGAACCCACAAGGCAGAAGGAAAGAAACTATTGCAAATTGTTTTCTGACTACCACACACTCAGCAGATGTACACACACACACACACACACACACACACACACAAATACAAAAGACTGGCTAGGCCTAGTTACAACGACAACCAAATATATATGTGAGAGACAGGTATACTGAAAAGAATGTATCATTGGGCAAATAGTATTTAATGGCAGGCAGTATAATGTCTTTAAAGACATCTGGTCAATGAGTATAGGTCATAAGTTGAAAACCAGTTCTGTCACCTCTTTGTTTGGCTTCAGCATTGACACTTGATGGTTCTCTGCCTCCCTTCTCTCTTCCATAAAAGGAAGGCATTGAGCAGGAATGACCAGCAACAGGATAGAGAGACTGAAGAGCAAAAATGAAGAATGAACTTCTGAGGTGGGTGAGGGATCCAAAAGCAAGACCCACTTTGAGTATTCAATGGAGGACACTGTTGTTCTAATAGCACTCAGGGAACTTGAGAAGTCATTTCAGCTTCTCACACAACAGGAGATGGGGAATAATGTCTAGAATGTGGGATTAAAAAACAACTGTTGCACACCACACTTTCAGGCAAACACCTATATACTTTAAATAAAAGTAAATAAATCTTTTTTAACATCTTTTTTTTTTAGTCTTTTCAAGACAGGGTCTCCCTGTAGTCCTAGCTGTCCTGGAACTCACTCTGTAGACCAGGCTGGCCTTGAACTCACAAAGATCCGCCTGCCTCTGTCTCCCAAGTGCTAGGATTAAAGGCATGCGCCACCACGCCCGGCAACATCATCTTTTTTAAAAGTTATTTTAATAAGGCTTAGTATAGATACTAAAAAGATATTATAAACAAGATATAAAGTAAACCATTTTTTAACTGAAAACATCAACTTTTTTTTTAAAAGATAAGGTCTCTATGTTTCCTTTGCTGGCTGGGAACTCACTATGTAGACCAGGCTGGCCTCTAACTCACAGAGATCCTCCTGCCTCTGTTGGGATTAAAGGTGTGTGCCACCATGGCCAGCCCCAGCAACCTTTAGGTTTATGGTATTTGCACAATGCCTGAGACTTTCAAGCATTTAATAAGTATTATCTAATGAATTGTTAAATGAGTACTCAGCTACCTAATATTCATTTTTCAGATAATTGGAACTAATGTTAAGTACCAAGTCTTTTAGTTTTAATTAAGTGCTTTCATGTATATGTATCTGTAAGTATATGTGTGAATGTGATGTAAGTACATGAGATGTATGCACAGGTATATGTGAACATACACAGGCCTATGCAGTAGAAGGAAGATGTCAGATCTCCTTATCTGTCAGTCTCTGCCTTATTCCTTTGAGACAGGGTATCTCAGTGAACCTGGAGCTAGGCTGGGGCCAGCAAGACCCAAGTATACCCCACTCCCAACCCCCACCACAGCACTGGGGTTATAGATGTGCACATGAACGCACCCAACTTTTGGGGGGAGTCTTTTTGAGGCAGGGTCTCTCTGTAGCCCCAGCTAGCCTTAAACTTCCTTATGTAGACCAGGGTGGCCTTGAATTCACACAGATCCACCTGCCACTGACTCCTGAGTGCTGGGATTAAAGGTGTGTGCCACCACACCTGGCTTCTTTGAACACACCCAACTTTTTTTTTTTTTTTTTTTTTTTTTTTTTTGTACACGGGTCCCCCTTCTCCCCCCCCTTTCCTGGACCCCCCCACCTAGCCCTNAGCATCTTTCAATCAATCAATCAGTCATTAAGTTAAAAACTAAAGTAATGGTTTTCATACTAAAAACATAGCACTATGATTTGTGGACTCTTATGAAATGCTGATTTGAGACCAGCAAGATGGCTCACGCATTAAAGGTATATGCCAACCATAGCCTTGATGGCGAGGTTTTCGAGAAAACAAATCCCCTGCCTCCCAGGAAAAACCCGCAACAAGCAGAAGGAAGAAACTATTGCCCAAATTGTGTTTCTTGTACGCCAACATCTGCAGCAGATGTCCACACAGCGTTCATTCATGTACACACCAACACACACATAACAAAAGAGGCCTAGGCCTAGTTACAACGACAACCAAATATATATGTGAGAGACAGGTATACTGAAAAGAATGTATCATTGGGCAAATAGTATTTAATGGCAGGCAGTATAATGTCTTTAAAGACATCTGGTCAATGAGTATAGGTCATAAGTTGAAAACCAGTTCTGTCACCTCTTTGTTTGGCTTCAGCATTGACACTTGATGGTTCTCTGCCTCCCTTCTCTCTTCCATAAAAGGAAGGCATTGAGCAGGAATGACCAGCAACAGGATAGACTGAAGAGCAAAAATGAAGAATGAACTTCTGAGGTGGGTGAGGGATCCAAAAGCAAGACCCACTTTGAGTATTCAATGGAGGACACTGTTGTTCTAATAGCACTCAGGGAACTTGAGAAGTCATTTCAGCTTCTCACACAACAGGAGATGGGGAATAATGTCTAGAATGTGGGATTAAAAAACAACTGTTGCACACCACACTTTCAGGCAAACACCTATATCACTTTAAATAAAGTAAATAAATCTTTTTTAACATCTTTTTTTTTGGGTCTTTTCAAGACAGCGGTCTTCCCTGTAGTCCTAGCTGTCCTGGGAACTCACTCTGTGACCCAGGCTGGCCTTGAAACTCAACAAAGATCGCCTGCCTCTTGTCTCCCAAGTGCTAGGAATTAAAGGCATGCGCCACCGAACGCCCGGGCCAAACAAATCATCTTTTTTAAAAAGTTATTTTAAGCTTAGTATAGATACTAAAAAGATATTATAAACAAGATATAAAGTAAACCATTTTTTAACTGAAAACATCAACTTTTTTTTTAAAAGATAAGGTCTCTATGTTTCCTTGCTGGCCTGGGAACTCACTTTACGACCAGGCTGGCCTCTAAACTCACAGAGATCCCTCCTGCCTCTGTTGGGATTCAAAGGTGTGTGCCACCAATGGCCAGCCCTCAGCAACCTTTAGGTTTATGGTATTTGCACAATGCCTGAGACTTTCAAGCATTTAATAAGTATTATCTAATGAATTGTTAAATGAGTACTCAGCTACCTAATATTCATTTTTCAGATAATTGGAACTAATGTTAAGTACCAAGTCTTTTAGTTTTAATTAAGTGCTTTCATGTATATGTATCTGTAAGTATATGTGTGAATGTGATGTAAGTACATGAGATGTATGCACAGGTATATGTGAACATACACAGGCCTATGCAGTAGAAGGAAGATGTCAGATCTCCTTATCTGTCAGTCTCTGCCTTATTCCTTTGAGACAGGGTATCTCAGTGAACCTGGAGCTAGGCTGGAAGCCAGCAAACCCATCCCTCCTAGCTTTGCCCCTGCTTGGAGCTGGGGTTACAAGCATCCATGTGACCATGCCCAGATTTTTTTTTTTTGTCCTTTTTTGAGGCAGGGTCTCTCTGTAGCCCAGCTAGCCTTAAACTTCCTTATGTAGACCGCAGGTGGCCTTGAATTACACAGATCCACCTGCAACACTGAATCCTGAGTGCTGGGGATTAAAAGGTGTGTGCCACCAACCTGGCTCTTTGAACACACCCAACTTTTTTTTTTTTTTTTTTTTTTTTTCTTTTTGTTTAGACAGGGTCTCCTGTAGCCCCAGCCTGTCCTGGAACTCGCTACTGTAGACCAGGCTGGCGCTTGACTCACAAAGATCCACCTGCCTCTTGGCCTCCCAAGTGCTAGGATTAAAAGGCGTGGCCCCACCATGCCCAGCTACAAACCGCCCAACTTTTTATTTGGGTGCTTACAAGGCAAGCACTCAGACATCCGAGACCTTCTCTTGCCAGCCCCTTAAAAAAATTATTGTGGTTTTCACAATATGCCTCTCGTTCTCAGAGAACATAATGATTAATGAGTTTGGAGAAATCTTTTCAATACTGCATTCTACATTATGAAATATCTGAAAGAATTAGTAGAAATCCATTTAAGAAGAATCTTGAAAGGAAATGAAGGTATTTTAGGTAATTGAAGTGATTTAAGCACTTACATGTAAAATAACTTTCACATTTCCAAAGAGCAGTCAAAAAAGGTAAGTGACAAGGGATTTAATAGTAGTTACCATAGAAGCAACAGAATATTAGCCTGTCCATCAGAGTGCTACCACCACACCTGACTGTCTGCTTTTAGTTATTGTTTCTATATTCTGTATGCTTTGTTTTATTTGGGGTGAGGCAGAATGCAGGAGAGAAGAAATAAATTTGGAAGGTCTGTGGGGAAGATTTAGGCAGATCAAGCAGCTAATTCTGAACTATTAGTCCCCTCTGCATGGGAGGGAGATCAATAGCTGCCCTACAAACCAGCTTGAGGGCTCATTAGGGAAGTAAAAGAGTAACAGATGACTCTTCCTTCTGGTACAAATCACATGCAGAGATAATATTTAACATCCAGAAGCTGCTGGAAGGCCGAGGATGGAGAAGCAAGCCAAAGCTGAATACACAAAAAACTCTGTTTCCACAGAATAATAGACAACATACAAACAATATAAGCTCCATATAGGATGAAGCTGAGAATGTACGTGTGTCCTCCACAGTAAAGATATGTTATCTAACACATTCCTGGCTCTTTGAGAGGGGAGGCTGTCTCTGCTGCCTCCATATTTACCTCCATGCTGAGCATATAGCAAGTGCTCAATGAACATCAGGGGGGTTGGAAGCAAGGATCCCTGCAAGCTGTATAGGAAAGGGCCCAGCACCACTACTTCAAGTCACAAATCCCAAAAGTCTTAAGAGTTTTCCCACACCTCCTTCCACTGGCTGTAATCCATTCTTCCTATGGTCTAGTCCAACACTGCCGGATGTCCCCTCAAATTTTAAGGTCCATAGAAGAGTTTGGCTTTTTAGTACTCTCCCCTGGATTACTCCTGGTTATTGCAGTGGACTTAGCTTTTATCAACTTCAGAAATATGCTGTAGCCACTGCTCTGTGTAATGCCCAGTGACCTACTCCACCATTTCAGGAACGATCTAAGATTTGCTATGTAAGTTATTTGCCCCAACATTCATAGAATCAGAATTTCTGAGCTGGGATGGAATTCAAGATAATTGGCCTTATTTTGTAAGAAACAAGTAGTAGAGGTTAGGGGTTTGCTGGTGCAAGGACACATTGCTGGGTGATGGCAGGAACTGCAATAGGATATGATTTTCATGATATCTTGTCTGCTACTCTTTCTACCATGCTGGTTGGTCTGACTCTTCTACATTGTAATAATACATAATAATAATACTCATCTTTAGACATTTTCTTTTTTTTTGTTTTTTTTTAAACATTTTTTTAAAATTTTTTTATTTTTTTATTTATTTCTGTATGTGTATCAATGTACTGTCTGCATGCAGGTCTGTGCACCCGTGTCGTGCAATGCCGCGGAGGTCAGAAGAGGGTCTCGGATTCCCCTGGAGCTGGAGTTCTCCTGGAATTGGAGTTTCAGACGGCTCTCGGCCGCCATGTGGGTGCTGGGGATAGAAACCGGGTCCTCTGTAAGAGCGGTCGGCGCTCTTAACGGCTAGGCCATCTCTCCAGCCCCTCATTTTACATTTTCATAATATGTCAAAAGTTTCAAACTACTGTCACCCAAATAACTTCATCTCAATTAATAAGAGTAATGATAACTAGGACAGCTAGGAGTTTGTTTTTTGGTTTTTTTTTTTAAAGAGCAGTTACCAAGTGCTTTTGCATGTTCATTAACACTCACAATGGGCCTATATACTAGGATACATTTTTCTTTTACTCTTATGGATCAGGAATGTAGACTGAAGGAGGTTAAGTAACTTGCCCAAGGCCAGAGAGCTAGGAAATGGAACGGTTTAGCATCTTCCTAATTGCCTGCTGCCAGAGCCCCTCTAACAGTCTCCAGCCCCCACTGTGCTTCCCAAATGCCCGCTAGAGTAGACAAAGACGGTATTATACAACACATTGTAAAGCTATGGTTTGCATGAGTTTTAAGCTTAATTTTATAGGAATTTTATAGTCACTCAGGCCTAGAAAAAAAGAATTATTCCCTGAAGGAAAGAACGCAGGGAGAGCAGCCTCCAGAGATGCCTGCAGTTAGAGGACAAGAGCAGGAAGAGTTGCTAGCGTATAATTAGGAGCTACTTCCCCATTCCATACAGCTGTAAGCTTGAAAGCGAATTGGTTTTATTTAAATTTAAAGCATGCTATGTAAGTTAAAAACTGTGATTATATAAAGCAATGTTCACACACATACAGGCACTTACAATATGATTTTAAGGAAACAATATTCTGACTAGGTTGCCTAGTTACCAGTTGTTACTTAAGCAGGTACCAGCAGGGATTTGGGCTGAACTCCTAACACCTAGATGGATCCATTTGGAAGCAGTGATGACCAGAACTATGGCTGCCATCATCTCCAAAAACTAGCCACCAGTATTTGATAAAGAAAACTATCTTCCAAATTGAACCATCATTATGGAACTAATGAACAAATTCCTAAACATTCTGGCAACTTTATGAAAGCTTTTCAGCTCCCACCTTCCCTGGGGAGAACAAATTCTTCCCTTCCATATGTCCCCTGAAAGAACTTTATACAAATCTATGTTTCTCTAGTTACATGTTCAGGTGGTGTTCACCTCTTTATCTATACTGCCAAGCTGTGACCACCATAGATCCTTTTGAGAATAGCTTAGTAAAGTGAAGGGAATTTGCACTTTGGAATCAGATACACCTGTGTTTAGCTCCTGGCTTAGCCACTTCCTCACTGTAATCTTGGGAACGTTACTTAATTTCTCTGAACTTCTACTTCATCATATGTAGAACAGGTATAGGTATGGCTGCCCCGGGTAGTGACTGTGAGAATTAAAGGAGATAAGTACACTTGGCAACACTCAGGAAATAGCAGGTACTAAGAAGACACAATTCTTGTCCTTGAGCCTCTCACCATCTATTGAACTGAAGCACAAGGTATTATGTTTCTGTTTTGTTTTGAAACAGGGTCTCCCCCAAGACAATAGCTCCAGAGAAAGTAGACTGTTTTGCTTCTCATCCACCTGTGCCCCTTTTCTAAGCCGAGGGAACAATCTGCGGAAGAGGGGGTGCGGTAGAATGTAAGGGCTGCGATTGGGGTGAATGGTGAAACTACAACAATATAGACTGGACACTCATTTGATCAACTTGATTGAACATATAAGCCCCCCCCCCCCCGCTGGATGGTGGGACCCATGAGCTGGATGATGGGACCCATGAGCTGTGTGGGTTTGGGCACAACTGCTTGCAAATTGGTTTTACATGAAGGATGCTTGTACTCACAAATTATCACTTATTATTTTAAAAAATGAAAACAAAACAAAACAAAAAAAACAGAAAGATGCAGAAAAGTTATGGCAGAATGCATGATCTGGGATGGGTAGGGGTGGGGTGGGGGGAAGGGAAAGGGATATATGGCTGAACTGAATTGGAAAATGATCACAAGGGCGGGCGTGCTGGCGCGAGCCTTTAATCTTATAACTCGGGAGGCAGAGGCGGCGGGATCTTTGTGAAGTCAAGGCCAGCCTGGTCTACTCAGAGTGACGTTCAGGACAAGCTGGGGCTACAGGGAGACCCCTGTTCTCGAAAAGAACCAAAAAAAAAAAAAAAAAAGAATACACAAAGCATCAATAAAAAAAAAATAAATTAGCCAAAGGGCGTGGTGGCGCACGCCCTTTAATCCTAGCACGTCGGGGAGGCGAGGCAGGCGGATCTTTGTGGTTCAAGGCCAGCCTGGTCTACAGAAGTGAGTATTCCAGGACAGCTGGAAGCTAACAGAGAGACCCTGTTCCGAAAGAACCAAAAAAAAATAAAAAAAAACTCAAAAACCAAAAACAAAATTAATAAAAAAAAAAGAAATTTACAATTATTTAGAGAATCTTGAAAAGGCCAAATTAAGTAAGGATTAAAAGCTTTTATCAGAATAAGTACAATAAAAGAGTAAATGCTATCTATAAAAAAAAAAAAAAAAGAAAGAAACAGGGTCTCCCTGTAGCACCAGGTAGTTAGAAACTCACTATGTAGACCTGGCTGGCCTTGATCTCACAGAGATCCACCCGTCTTTGCCTCTGAGTGCTGGAATTAAAAGCATGCACCACCACCCCTGGCTGAAGGTATTTGATATGCTCAGTGATGACGGGGCTGAGGGACACAGAGGAAGATCAACCTACCCCTACCAGAGAGTAACATTTCAGGAAAGCTTCACAGATTGAATTTAAAGAAGTAGCCAGCTAGAAGACACAGCTGGCTACTTCTTTAAATTAATGGATTACATAAGAGAAGATAAAGCAAGTTCAAGGCGGTCCATTATACTTTGAGCCAGAAAATGGTGAGGGATGAGGCTGTGGTAGAAAGAATATAGGTTTAAGAGACAGGTCGTCAAGAGCTCCAGTACCATCACTTTCAGCCCTACATCCTCAACCAAATGACATGTTAAATCTCAGTTCCCCATTTTCAAAATAATTACAATACAGACACCATGCATGCAAAATGCCTGGCACAGAATATAATTTATCTCTATTTTTCTAGGAAATCTTGGTGGTTGGCCCATAGTATACATTCCTTTTCTATCAAGTCAATGGAAAGATAAATGGGTAAATTCATTCAGTTAACACATAGTTATTAGACGTCACCTTGTGCCAGACAAATGCTGGACCCTGGGAATGTAACAGTGAACAAAACGGACAAAACTCTACCCTAGTGGGACTTACGGTTCCTAAACTGAGATGAGTCGGGTGGCACAAGTGCCCATGAGAGAACAGTCTACTCTATCACTCCGATGTCTCCCTGGTTTACTGATAAAAAGTTAATAAACTGGCAAAGCAAAGTCCCCAAGAGGTCTGGACGTTAGTCCCACTTCCCAATAACAACACCGAGGCTCTTGTCCCGCTCCCTTAATCGCTTCTCGCTTATCAAGCCCCAGCTTCCTGTTGTGATCCTGGGGAACTGGTGAGTTGTGTTGTTTGGCAGGAAGAAATGTCAAGGAGGGCTCAAGCCATTCTTGGGCTCCAGTGTCTGAAGTGGTGGCAGGAGGAAATGGGAAACCAGCACACACAGAGTACGGAGAGAGAGAGATTGGCCTATCTCAGTGGCCAAGTGATAAGCGAGCTCAAATGCCTGGTGATGATGCACAGGGGCTGTTATTTCAATAGCAGGATAATTATACTTCACATGCATATACCTCTTTAAGAAAGGTTTCACCACAGGAATCTCACTTAATCCTCAAGCCCTGTGAGGTAAGAATTAACCCCACTTAATCCCCTTTCCCTCTTGCAGGTTAACAGCTCCCTCTCCATTGCTTCCTTCCATGTGGCCTAGGACTAGGTATATAGTTCAGTCAAATACAGAGAAAAGAAAAATCTTCCTTCCTTCCTTATCCCTCTGTAGCCCAATTTTATTCATTGCCTGAGTCCTTAACCTTAAAGAACACGCTTGTTAGCTCCCTTTCCGTTCGTTCTCCGACTGTGAACCAGTGTCACTGAGGTTATTCTTGCTGCGGTCCTCAGAGCCTTCCCTTTTGCTCAGTCCCAGGGACACTCATCAGTCTCTATCAGGGCTGGCTTCTTACAGCTTTCAAGGCTGATCTTTCCTTGTTTTCCCCCTCCTCGTCCTATCCCCGTTCTGTCTTGTCCTAAGAGTCTCCTCTGCTACCCATAAATGTTGTGCCTCCCAGGCTTCCCCTTTCTTGAAGTGAACTCTTTTTCTTCAAAATCCTATTCAGGCTTCTTATTTCAACACTCTTCCCTAACTGCTACTCTCCCGACCTGCCCTTTCCCTTCTCCTAAACCTCAAAAACACACTCACCCCCTTCTTCTAACCCCCACAGTGACTGCTACATATAGTCGATAAAGCACTTATCATCTGGTTTTATTCTATTTTTATGTCTCTTTCTTCCCAGAAAATTTTGAAAAACTTCAGGATAGAGGTAGTGAGTTCTCAGGTTTTGCATTCTGAATACCTGGCACATGGCAGACACTGAGGCTTAGAGGTGCTGGGCAAATTCACCAGAGTCAAGCAATTGGAGGGTGCTTCTAAACTGTGCTCCTCTGACTCTCAGCCTCAGCACCAAACACAGCAATATACCAAGAATTTCATTTTTAGTCCCTCAAGCCCAGTGAACCCTGTAAATCAAGGAGCAAGATGGTGGGAGGATTTCCTTTCCCCCACAAACAAACTGCTCAGTTCCCAGGTGTAGAAGGTTTGGTATTTCTGTTCTTCCTTTTGCACACCCCAGGATAAGAGAAGAAAGGGAGAAAAAAAAAAAAAAAGACCCACCTCCCATCTCTTCCTCCCAGCGGACAGCCACCACCATCACTTCCTTTTAAGCCAAGAGGCAGGAAGCCTAGCCTCACTCATGAAACTCCCAGTTTGCCTTGGGTTTCCTCACAGAGAAATGTGCTAGGGAATGATTTATAAGATTGTGGTGGAGCCAGCCACGAATATGTTCTCTACCAGCCTGAAGTAAGATTCCCGAAATAATCTCCCGAAAGTGGTCAAAGATACGTCTGAAAAGAAGGAAGCTTTGCCTTACCGGGGATAAACAAGCTTTCTAGGGAGAGGCTCTGCAAGAGACAATGTGTGCATTCACCAATTACAAGCTCAAGTTCCACCCAAATACACACAATCAAAGGCTTTTTCAAGGCCATCATTACAAGTGCACGGCCCTCCTACTGTTTGGGCAACATTTTAGTGCTGCAGTGAAGCAAGAGAAATGCCATCAAAGCAGGGAGGTAGAGACAGCACTTGGAAGGGCAGGGCCTTTTTTCTACCTAATGACTCACTTCACCTTGTCATTTAAATCCCCACAGTCTGGGGGGAGGGGGGGGAGAGGAAAGGAGTAGGCTGTGTTGTGCATGTAATTTGTTTCACCGTTTCAGACGGCTTTTTAATGAGCTTCTCATTAAGGGACCTGTGAGTCTGTACTTAAAGTTTTCCGGAGGAGCAAATAAGCAGGACTGAAATCAAATGGCATCAGCCCAGCAAGTCATGGTTTGTTTTTGAGGTACTACTGTAAGGGAGGAAGGCTCTGCAAGAAGAGAGACTTGCCGCTGCATGCCCTAGAAAAGGTGAAAATGAATGATGTGGCTTCAGCCAATCCCCATAAAAATACTAATGTTCATCAATTATTAGAATATCAGAGGCATCTGTGATAGCTTTGCTCTATTCAACTTGTTCTAGGGAACAGAGAAGATAATTGTCCCAGGCTATTCTAGCCCTGGGCTCATATTTCCTGTAGGGCACATATCACATTGCATCGAAGATAATACGCCCTCTGGGTTCTGACCCCTGTGAGATGGGCACCTAGTCTTACCCAGCCCTCCTTTTTATTTCCAGGGCCCAATACACTCTCCAGACCTAGGGTAATGTCCAAACCTATTAAATGTGGCTTACTATTGAGATTACTTGATGAGGTACCACTGGCAGATTACAAGTACATAAAAGAATTAGACTTGAGCCCTAGGCTGCATATTAGAGTAATTTATCAACTTGTAAGACTCAGGAAACCTTTTAATGTACTAACAAGCCCTAAGTAAACAACAGCCTTCAGTTAAAATTCCCCAGAGGAAGAAAAGTATCGAGGGGATTCAGGGAGATAATCGCCTTGTTACTATGAGCATCTTCCATTGAGTTTCTGAAAATGGATGACCCTTTTTATGATAGAGAGATGGATGTGGTTTTTGCTTTATTTACCTTGCCAATGAGTTTACGTAACAATATAAGCACAGACACTTGAAAGTGAATGGTAGCTGTTGCATACGCTTGAATCAGTTGTCACTCCCTCTCTCTACTTGAATGGTACAAAGAATGACCCACTCCCTCTGATTCTAGAGGGGTCCACACGGTGATAAACCTGCATGACCTGGCGCGGTGCTCGCCATGGGAGTGTGAGCCAAGGGAAACAAAATGAGAAGAGGGGCTGAGACTGCCCTTCACTAGTGCTCCATTGGATGGGGTATAGCCATGAAGAGAGGGTGACATAATCCTTTCTAAAATGTTCACTCTGGTTCAGTCAGAGTTTTTCTTCCCCCCCTCCCCCTCTCTTCCTCTCTTCCTCTTTCCTCCCTGCCCCACAGGGATAGTGAGTCAGTGAGGCGTCACTGACTGTCCCTGTGGGGGAGGGAGGAAGGGAGAAGAGTGTTCTCAGACCAACTTTGTGAGTTTTTTTCTGATGATCATTGCCTAGTCAGTCTTTTCCAATGTGATCAAGGACTGCAGCATCTGAGTGTCTGATTCCTGAAGATGCTGATGAAAAGACTTGAACTCCCCACTGGCATGGCATCCTAAGAGAGGAACTCTGGCATCTATAGTACGATCAAACTCTCCTGTTGATTCTGCTTCCTGCTGAAGTTCAAGGGCTTCTGACCTAGTAGTGCCAGGGATCACTAGAGGGCACCCTGGAACAGCATTCTGCTCTTACTGACAAAGCTGTAGTGCCCACCCACATCATTCTGGGCACCAGCCTCCCAGCCCATCCTGGAACCACAATTTCCCTTCAGAAACTTGACCAATTGCCACATCACGGAATATATATTACATGCATTTCCACAATGGCATTGTAAGCAATCTGATTTCCATAGAAAAATGAGACCTTGAGTCACACTATGTTTAGTCACTAAACACAAATTGGGTAGCCCTGAAATATTAAGCATTAAAAGAATTGAAAACAGTCTTCATAGTACCCCCCCAAAAGTTGAAAAGATAAGGCAAAGCTGTAAAGCCATTTAAGAAAATTATAATTAGTAGTAATTTTCAAATTAATAGAAGAAATTAACAAATCAGACATAGACAGAAGTCAGTCTATGTTAAATATGACCCCCATGAGTGGTCCCAAGCTGAGTGAGGCAGAGATGCCTGCAAAGCATTATGGGAAGGAAAGATGAAAGGGGGCCTTGGAATAAAGAGGGAGAAGGGAGGTCAGGGCAACCCTCCAAAAACTGTCTTTCTAACTCAGTGTCCCTCCTCTTCCCTCAGCTAGTACTTAACTAAACATCCCTGACCCTCAGTTGTCATGTTCAATACACGCTTTCAGACCACTATGATGTGCCAGGCCCTGACCTTTGTGCTGCCCTCAGCTGTTTCCAGTCCAGTATGGGAGATAAGTAATTACAAAGAAGCATATGGGTAAAGCGATGTTCACAGGAGACGAACCTAACCAGAGCTGAGGTAAAGTAATAAGAGAGAAAGGGAGGGAGAGAGGGAGGGAGGGAGGAAAGGAGGAAGAAAAGGAAGAAGGAAGGGAGAGGGGAAGGGAGGGAAGGAAGAAATCCTCCGATGGAAGCATTTAATAGAGAAGTTAGAAGCAGAGGTGGGGGGGGAAGCATGCTTGAGCCAGGCATGGTGGCGCACGCCTTTAATCCTAGCACTTGGGAGGCAGAGGCAGGAGGATCTTTGTGAGTTCAAGGCCAGCCTGGTCTACAGAGTGAGTTCCAGGACAGCTGGGGCTACAGGGAGACCCTGTCTCAAAAAGACCAAAAAAAAAAAAAAACAAACAAACAACAAAAAAAAACAAAAACGCATGCTTGAAGGCTAGGGAAGAGAGAAAGCAAGGCATATTTGAGGAACTGAAAGAAAAGCAATAGCGCTGGCCCAGTGGATGAAGGGCACAAGGTGGTCAGAGCAAGTACCTTAACAGCCTTGAATTCTAAAGGGGATGTGAAGTAATAAGTGTACTAAGGAGCCACTGAAGCAAGCAGCGTGGTGATCAGGTCTGCGTAGTAGGAGGACCGGCTGATGCCAAGGCCAGTGCTACCTTGGAACTTTAATAAACAACAAAGCCATAGGAATCTGCCATTCCCTTTAAATGGACATTTCCTGTTTCCTTCCTCCATCCATATTCACCAACTTCCCTTGAAACCTTTTCAAAACAGCCTTATTTTAAGGTCATCTTCACTGGCTGAATAGCAGGGAGGCAAGAGGAACCTAGCAAGTCTGACTGTCAGATTTGCTAGGCTACCTAGTCCCACTCACCTGTGCTTCTTGCAACAGGAGATCTCTAGGTGAGTGCAGAAGGTGGTGGAGGCACACTGCAGCTTAAGTCAATGTTCAAGCTTTACTTAGGTGTTATATGGTAATTACAGTACCAAATTCATTCAAACGATCCTCTTGGACGTTTAGCAACCACACTTAAAGCTCCAATATGGGGCTGGAGAGATGGCCTAGCGGTTAAGAGCACCGACTGCTCTTGCAGAGGACCCGGGTTCCATCCCTAGCACCCACATGGCGGCCAAGAACAGTCTGTAACTCCAGTTCCAGGAGAACTCCAGTTCCAGGGGAATCTGACACTCTCTTCTGACCTCCGCGGCATTGCACGACACGCAGACAGTACATTCATTCATACACATAAATAAATAAAAATTAAAAAAAAAAAAAGCTCCAATCTGATTTGGCAAGAGGGATTTGAAGGGACAATATTTTGGCTCCTACCCTCTAAGGTCGACTTAAGTCCTAGGGTCTTGCATCTGCACCTTTGTACATGTCCTATGGCAGTGGGTCACCAGTCATCACAGGCCAGGGAGGTCTTGGAGATTCACTTAAAAGGACTTCATCCGGCCAGTGTCCAGTCAAGGGAGGAAAGTCCATATAAAGGAGAAACTCCTCATGCTTCAAAGGGAAGCTCTGGTCAAGCAAGGCCTGAAATTTGTTCTCACAAACTGGTGAAGAGAGCCAGGCACAAGGCCTGAGTGACCCCCTAAGGACCAGAACCTCTACTGACCTTAACACCAAAACTAATTTCATTTATCTGGGCTAACTGTGTGGTTTTAAACACCCCAACAGGAACCTGTAAACTAAAGAGAAAATAACTTACACCTTATCCCCAGAGGGATAGGTGAGAGACCTACTGTGCCACGTTAGGAACCTACTGTGTCATGTTAGAAAATATCTCATAGATCAGTGACAGATTTAGTGTGCCATGCCAGAAAATACCACCTTTTATATTCTCATGGTTATGGCTCTCATTCTGGAGCCCTGTGTACTAGAGCTCTGTGTATTAAAACTTTTTCCAATTCCTCAAACCAGGGTACAGGTCCTCTCTCCCTCTGCAGACCCTAGACAGGGACCCTCAATTGCTAATGCACCCAGTAACCCCCTGTTGGTATTGTGAAGTCCCCTCACTGGTATACTCATATAAGACTCAACCAGCTTGTCTTTTCCGTTGCAGAGAAAATGTCCACTAAGTACTGGCCACTATCGATCTGGACCAAAGCCACTGGGCAGAGCACCCAGAGCAGCCAAAATGGGAAACCAGATTCTAACCCTCCAACCTGACAGCCGTTCACCTGAGACTTCACCCCCCCCCCGACCCCAATCAGCTCTGAAGCAGATACAGAAGAGAGAACAGCGTCCCATTTCTTTACAATCAAAAGGTTGGAATGTTAGGTCTGAGATTCCCAGAATTCCAAGGGACACACAGATGCCCACTTCCTCCAGAGAGTGTCAATCTTCTGACCTCTTCCCCTGTACCTGAGGCCCTGACCCATGGCTATAAATGGGTGGGCCCCAGTTGCCATCTTGCCCCTGCTCCTGTCCCGTCTCTGCCCCCACTGCTCCTGCTCTTGTCCCACCACGTGCCTGCAGGTGGCCCGCTCTGGCAGTCCCCACATGGAAGTAAATCATGTTCCTGGAGTGACTTAAATCTCATGTGCCTTTTTTTTTTTTTTTTTGGTCTTTTTTCGAGACAGGGTCTCCCTGTAGCTCTAGCTGTCATGGAATTCACTCTGTAGACCAGGCTGGCCTTGAACTCACAAAGATCTGCCTGCTTCTGCCTCCCAAGTGCTAGGATTAAAGGTGTGTGCCTCTACGCCCAGCCTCACGTGCCTTTTCATCTGGGAGTTTGCGCCTTTATAACCTAATACCTTGGTTAGGCGGCCTTCACACTTGCCACCTCAGGAAGGCAAAATAGACGAAACACACAAGCCTACGGAGACGTCCTGCACAGAACATATGTGAAATGTACAGAGGCTTTATCTCCTGGGTAACTGCTGTTTTATTACTGATCTCTGACTTAGGAGTTTCATTTGGCCCACACATCAAAATGTAAAACTCCTAATCGGGCCTCCTGTCCTTATCCACACAGTAGCCAAGAGGCAGGTGATGGCAGTAAACTTTAATGACCAGCAGCAGCACAGTACAGCACAGCCTTTTAAGCCTTATTTAATTAAAGTCTAGTTCCATGCTTGTTTGCCTAAAGAATGATCAGAGAACATGAAACCGCCTCCCACCCCCAGGCTTATCCCCATGTAGCCTGCACTGCATTCTCTTTTCCTCAAATGGGGAAGAACAGGCCTTTGGGTAACACAAGTTCCTCCATTCCAGCCTCTGGGACAAGAGGCCTCACACCCAATTTCCTTCCTTCAGAGTAAGGAAGAGTCTGTGTGCAGGGGCTGGAACCTCTGGTCACAAAAATAGACTACCGGAGCGTTTGGATTTTCCTTTCCTGACAGTGAGCTTACTCAGGAAGAGGCATTTAAACAAGATTTTTTTTCCCCCTCTGTGTTTTTCAAAAACATTCAGTGGGGGGAACAAAAGGGTTGAGAGACAGCTTCTCAGTCCCATCCTCTTTGTTCCCTCAAACAGGCTGGGGCATCCCTACCTCCACCCTAGAACAGCTTTTTTGGTGTACACTCACCCCCTCCCACCCCCACCCCTACATGCTTTCAGATTCCTTTACAAAATCCCCCACCGCTGAGTCCTGAAAGAACCACCATCTCTCTGATTGTTGGGCTCATAACTGAAACTTCCCACACACAGTGATATGAAGAGACATATGATTCAAGCATCTCCATTCCAGAAATATTATTAGTCTCAGGGAAAAAAAATAGGGGCCTGCTCTATGTCTGTCACCTGAAATAACTCCTAGTTCCTTCCCTACTGCTTCCCAGATGCTTGATTCTAAAGATTATTCAAGCTTCTTTGGCTACCCCCCAGGTTCCTAACCCCAGCCAGCGGCAGGACAGGGAGGAGGAAGGTGGGCTCCTGGGAGTTGGCTATCTCAGGGGGATGTGAGGCACATGCTGGTCACATGGAGGGAAATGTGCTGGTCTAACCTCTGAGACTCCCTGGAGAATCCAGAGTTTGTGTCTCTTTGCAGAGCTCAGAACAGCCTGTATGTTCTCCTCTCCCTGTTGTGTGCCTGGCGCTTCCCCAGTGAGATATCTCCTGTAAAAGCTTTTCCTGTGAGGGGTGGGAGCTTTTGTTCTCAGGGAAATCTGGTGCTGCTAATTAAAAGCATTGTCCTGGGAGGTGGGAAGTGGAAGGCTTCCAGGGAGCCTACCGGAGGAGAGTGGCTGCTGTGTGCTATTGAGATGCTCTTGATCTCTTGGCCCTGCTGGGCTAGCCACTTCTGGAGGGAGATTTTGATAAAGCCCAATAAAATAAAAATAGACATGTGAAGTGACAGCTCTCCCTTTCTTCCCTTAGCATGTGCTCGGGGATGAGCAGGGTTTCTATTACAAGCCATTTCAGAGAACGGCCCTCCAGCAGCTTGGTCTTTGACTCTTATTGACTTGGAAGATGCTGGAGGTCACAGGACAAGTGCCTTCTTCTCTTGAACCTGTTTTTAACCAATAACATGATGGCATGCTGCTAAAGTAAATTTTCTAGCGATATTTTTTTACTTAGCTGCTGGTTGACAGTATAGAAGTAGTTCAGCAACTCTTAGCTCTTAATTTGAAGAACTCGAGTGGCATATTGTATGGCATTTGTAGGATTATAGCATCACAAAATTCTTAAAATATCGTATAAGCTAAGATTGTCCTCACAGGAGCAGAACCAATTAGGACCAAACATAAGGCAGCATTGTGCCAGGATATCACTCACCTGGTTTACGTTCTCTGGAGTGGAGAATCATCATTCATTTACCAAATACTACAAATATTTATTGATCACTAACTATACGTCAAAGGTGTTCTAGATACCTGGTATATAAAAGTGAATAAAACAAATACAGATCAAATGGGGCTTGTAGCTAGGGAAAAGATGAACAACAAACAATGTCCAATAAGTAGATTGTAAAATATATTAAGTGGTGATAAGTGGGCCTTACTTTAATCTATTGGGAATGCTATGGCACAGTTGAACAAAGACATGGTAGAAGTGACAGTTAGCTATGAGGACACTGGTGGAGAAACACTTTTCCCAAAGAAGGATGAGGCACTGTGAAGGACCTAAGATGAGGACAAGGGGGTTGCAGTGCCTGCAGTGGTAAAGGACACAGAGAGATGGGGGTGACAGCTCTAGATCAGCAGAGCCCTCTATGCCACTGTAAAGACTTTGCCTTTGATAGGAAAGAGGGAGCCATAGAAGGGTTAGGAGTAAAAGGAATAAAATTATCACATCCAAGTTTTGACAGACTCACCCTGGCTGCTAAGAAAATAGACTATGAAAGGGTAGCAGAAAAAGGGGAGAATCTCAAGTATTCACATATTTTCCCTTGGATATATTTTGAACGTAGCACCAACAAGACTACTGATAGATTAGATGTGGAATATGAGAGGAAGAGTCAAATCCAGGACAACACCAAGACTAAGAGAAGGAAAAAGCATCAACTGAGAAAGGGAAGGCTATACCAGGTCCCTTCCAAATCATTTGATCCAAGTAACTCTATCTGTGGTTTTCATCCAAATGTGCGCATGACAATGGGCACCTTTGTCAGTTGCACTTGAACAAGAACCCCAGAGACTCTACTGAGTAGGTTTGGAAGACACCTAAAGCAGAGAACCACTAAATTGTAAAAGATATTGGTGAGATTTTGTGTTTTAAATTCTGGACTTTATAATGACACAAATGAAAGGATTTATAGACAATCTCCTCCTCTCTGTGATGAGCTATGTACTGTAGATCCTCTTTTGAAATATAGTATAATTGAATTGTATAACTTATTAGACAGTTAAGGCCAAAGCATATAAAAGTGATTTTTTTTTTAAGTTGTAGAATAAAGCTGTGAGGTTAACTTCCAATCTGTCCCTGTAGGAAATTGGTAATGCTGGGTACAGGACAGTAATTTCCTGAGTCAATTAAGGTTCTTTTGATGTTGTGCATTGTGACCTCTCTAAGCGTCAAGTCTTATCCCTCAAGCAGTGACCAGAAGAGAGATGGAAAGACTCATTTTTTTCAGTGTAAAATAAGTAGGAAGACTAGATGAGTATCCGAGTACCTGCAGCACCAGGCAGAGGCAAGAGAGAGGACCACTACCAGTCAGAGGCCAGTGGATCTACACAGCAAGTTCTAGCCCAGCCAGAGCTAACCTAGTGAGACCCTATCTCAAGAAAATAAAAAAAAAAGTAAGCATGTCCAAAGACAATTTTAAAAATATTTAAAAACTTGTATGATGGTGTGTCTGAGTCCAGCACATTTATGAGAATTAATGTAATGGTCGCAATTCCTGAGCCCAGTCTCCAGATTTGAATACTGAGATTAAAGGAAGCCTATCACATTTTTTCTTACACTCAGCTGGCAAGTCAACGGTGGGACTGGGCTTCAGTGCTACAAATCAAAGGCCAGCTTTGCCGGTTCCCAGGGCTGTCAGCACTTCCTCCTCACAATTGGTTCCACCGGGGGCTGGAATCCCTTGGTGAAAGGAAAGGTTGCATAATGAACCACATTCAACCGGGACTCTATTCAGTCTGCCTCCCGACTGGATCGCTCTTTTATCGTGGATCTTTTTCTCCAACTATTTATTTCTGTGCGGTGGTGGGAACATTGACGACAAAATGGCACCTTCTTACCCTGCTGCAAGTGCGTCTGACTCACACCTGCTGACAGGAATGAGCCTCTCAGCGGCTTCATTCCCCAGGGAGCTGGAGGTGGATTTCAGCTTGCCCTTGTCCTCCTGTCAACGTCATGAAGACTGTCAGCTGAGGTCTGATTTTTTAAAAAACAACAGTGAGGAGAGAGAAACAGGGAGAGAGAGAGAGAGAGAGAGAGAGAGAGAGAGAGAGAGAGAGAGAGAGAGAGAGAGAGAGAGAGAGAGAAAGAAACTCTGCAAACCTTTATTACTCAGCGGGTCACTACAAGAGAGAGAGAGCAGCTCAATTTTCCAGTCTCCTGTGGGAGCTCCAGGCTGGCAGTTGAAAGGCCAGCTTTTGACTTGTAAAACAGCAGCTAAATTGGCCACAGAGGCCCTTTAGCAGTGGGTGGGGGTGCGGGCAAGTGGCTCCCTTTCTGCTTTCAACCTCTCCACTGAGAACCACCTCTTCAGCAGGTGGAGCATCTATTGGAGGACATTTATTTGGGGGAACATTTAGAGTGCTTGTCTTTTTGAAATCAAGCATTTATCTGACCTTAAAAAAAAAAAAAATCCAGTGAGCGAGAAGGACAAATTGAAGCAATGTCCCATTCTTATTTCTAGTAGGCTGTGATTCTGTGATTCGCGTTGCTACTTTGTTTTCTCATTAATGACAATAGGCTAGTACTCATTTTTCATTTCCCTTTCTCCCTGCCCCAGACTCTTTAGAGCACAACTCTGCAAGACAGCTGTCCCAAGAGTGAGGATGGTGTCCCTGTGTTGCCATTACACAGAGCAAAGGTGTCTAGTTATTTGTGGATTAAGCCTCTGCCCATATCTTGTGTAGCTTTGCTCACTGTCACCCACACGTAGACCTCTTGAATCTACTCAGATTTGGCTGACCTATGAAATAACTTGGAAGGCAGGACTTTACTGTTTTCCTTGCACACACATTAAGTGGCCAGTGATGGTGCATTTTTGCCTCTCTCCTTGGGTTGTTTTGGGATATTGGCAAAGGGGGAGCAATGAAAAGCAAATGAGACTGATTAATAATGTATTTACAGTTCAGTCTGTCAGGCTCATTTCCCTGGATGCCAGCTTTTCTTTATGAAGACAGAACCACTGCGTAGGTGTCTGTCTACCCCTACAAGAGGCTGGAGGCCAGAGGAGAATGTGCCGTAACAGGAGTGGGCTGTCCTTTTATTTACATGTATATTTATATGTTTGACAGGTTGGGGCTATAAATACATCTCGTCCAGCTTTCCCTCCTACTCATACTTGTCTTAAGTCACCTCAATTCTCCCTAGACTGTGTGTGTCCTTGGAAATATACCCACCTCTGTTGAGAGACTTTGTTCTGCTTCTCTCTCCCTCCCAACTAAACATACTGAGCACCTGCAGGCATGTTTCTATTATGAAAATTTAATTTTTAAGTGACACAGTCTGGTGAGGCTTGAACTAAGGCCTGGTTTCCATGACTCTGGAAATAGAAATCCCATCCAGACCCATCAGCTGGGAAAGATGAGGGGGGGAAGGGGTGTTTGTGACAGTGGGAGGATGGAAGGCCTGAGATTCCAACAACTGAGAAACAAGTTCAAACAGGTACCTTAATGTTGACATGATTTGAACAGTCACGTTTAGGTAAAGAAGACATTACCTCAGACTCAGTCATGATGCCTTCAGGAACCTTGAGGTGTCCTGTTTGGTTGAGACTCCTTCGTCAAGGGAGGATAATTCCCGAAGTACTTAGGTAGAAATAGATGACCTCATTTCCAAAAAGCTCCAAGTGACCAACAACTAAGCTCACCCCCCCTTTTAATTTCTCCCCTTTCCTGTCTCTCCCTCTAGCTCCTCTCACCCTTTCTACTTTATTTCCTTCCTTCCTCACCCTCCCCTCCCTTCCTTCCTTCCTTCCTTCCTTCCTTCCTTCCTTCCTTCCTTCCTTCCTTTTCCTTCCTTCTCTGTATGTGCATGTGGTGCCAGGAATTGAACCCTGGGCCTCATGAATGGTAAGCAGACCCTCTACTACTGAGCTACTCCTCCCACACTAGCCCAAGTTGAAATAAAGTTTATTCAAGATGGTTACTGTAATTATTTTATATTTGCATACAGGCTAATGTTAAGAATTTTGCTGCCATCTTTAGATGCCACTTTTCACCTGTTAGTTCATTTTATAATTATTGAAGGAGTAGCTATATATGGAGATAAATGACATACCATCTACCTTCACAAGCAGTAACAGCCAGGATGCATCAAGCACTTGCTGTGTTCTAGGATGAGTCTACATGTTTACATAGCTTTTCTCACTTGAGCCTTATAACATGCCCGTAAGAATGCATTGCTATGATCTCCCTTTTGAAGATGATAAGAAAACTGAGGTACAAGTTACCAAGTTTTCTAAGGTCATAGAACTAGGATGTTGTAGAGTCTGGGTTTTAACCCTGGCGATTCTATACCAGAGACTAAATTCTCAACCCTTACCTGCCTTGGGCTCTAAAGGAGAAGATGGATAGGTTAATTGTCATTGTAGGAAATTAGAAAACATTCAAGAAGTATGTTGACTCCAGCTAACTACCACCCTGGCATACATCTTTAGCCAAATTCCTGACTTTTTATGAGGCTTGAGTGCTTATGTGGGAAGCATAAGCACTTCATTTTATCCACAATAGGTAAAAACATATTGCAAGCCGGGCATGATGGCACATGCCTTTAATCCTAGCACTTAGGAGGCAGAGGCAGGCAGATCTTTGTGAATTCAAGGCCAGCCTGGTCTACAGAGTGAGTTCCAGGACAGCTGGGGCTACAGGGAGACCCTGTCTCAAAAAGACCAAAAAAAAAAAAAAAAAAAAAAACCATATTGCAGACACAGGTTAAGTAACCTTGATCCAAAATTCCTGGAAACAGAAGTGTTTTGAATTTCACACCTTTTCTTTTTGGCTTGGAAATATTTGCATAGATAAAATTAGGTATGTAAGAGATAAAACACAAAATTCATCTTTCATATATATATATATATATATATGCCTTATATGCATAGACTGAATGTAATTTTGCACAGATGAAACAAATTTCCATAGTGTAGAATTTTGTACTTGTGACATCAGATGCAAAATCTAGATTTAAAATTTCATATATGCCTGGTATGGTGGTCCAAGGTTTTAATCCCAACACTCAGGAAGTCAAGGCAGGCAGAGCTCTGTGAGATTGAGGTCAGCCTGATATACAGTGAGTTCTAGGCCTGCTGAGGCTACAGAGAAATCCTGTCTCAAAATAAAATAAAATTGCATATATATGTGTGTATATGGAGAAAAGGAACCATGAGAGGAAAAAAAATCTTAAGGAGAGTAATAGAATACATGCATACATGCACTAATAAAGCTGAGGTTGGGGAACTGATGAGATGGTTCAGTGGTTAAAACATTTGCTGAGGAAGTGTGTGGATCTGAGGTCAAATCCCCAGATCCAGAACCCATGAAAAGTGAGATACATTATTGCACATCTCAAGTCACAGGACTCTACTGGAGAGCTGGAAAAATCCCTGGAACTTTGTGGGCCAGCTACCCTGGCATGAGCAGCTGAAAGAGAGAAGCTAGGCATGGTGGCCAGGCAGAGGCAGGTGGATCTCTGTGAGTTCAAGGCCAGCCTCTTCTACCATAGTGAGCTCCAGGCCAGCTAGGACTAAAGGGAGATCCTGTCTCAAAAAAAAAGACCAAAAAAAAAAGGAAGAGAAAGACTCTGTCCAAAGAAGGTGAAAGGTAAGGACTGATATGCAAGGTTGTCCTCTGATCTCCACAGCCAAGCTGTGCATGAACATGAGCATTCCCATGCTCACACATGCGAATGCACATATATACACACATATACACAGATAAAAATAAAGTAAATAAGATTAATGCAAAAGAATGCTAAATTGGGACTAACTAGGAGAAGAAAGGGAGTTAGCTGGAAGGGAGCAGGGGCACAGAAGAGGGTAGTGCCGTGAACAAATGAGAACAAAGTGTATAACACTTACATGTGAAGACACCATGATGAAACCCATTACTCTGTAAAGTAACCTAAAATTTTTTAAAGATTACAGAAAAAAGAGAAATTTGTTGGGGAAAAGCAGATGAGTCTGGAATGACAGAGCTGAAATGCCTGTGGTATATATAAGTGGAAATTATCTATGAGACAGCATGATGTATTTGGTTGGGATTACAGATGGTAATTAATGCCAAAGGAGTACATGGACCCACCATCAAATTTGAATTGTGGACTGACAAAGGAAGAGGCCAGGGATAGTACAGGGCCCCAAGGGAAAGGGACGCCCAGTTGAAGAACATGTTAAATGGAAGAGGGCAGGTAGCTCGGTTGGTAGTGCACAAGGTCCTGGGTTCAATCCCCATCACTCCATAAACTGGGTGTGGTGGTATATACCATTACTCATGAGGTAGGAGCAGGAAAATTGGAAATTCAAGGTCATACTTAGCCACCTATGGAATTCAAGTTCAGTTTGAGATACATGAGACAAGAGAAGAAAAAAGAGAAGAGAAGAGAAGAAAAGAAAAAAAGAAAAATACAGTCCCAGGGTTAGAGAGAAAATCCAGCCAAGCAAAGACAATGTCAAGAGACAGTGGAGAGCAGACAGGTGAGGGCTGGAGAGATGGTTCAGCAGTTAAGAGCACTGGCTGCTCCTGCAGAGGACTGGGGTTCAAATCCCAGCACCCACATGGCAGCTAACAACCATCTGTAACTCCAGTTCTAGGGGATCTGATGCCCTCTTCTGACCTCCACTGGCATTGCATGACATGGACACACACATGCAGACATAACACTCATACACACAAAATAAAAATTAATAAAAAAAAAAAAACAGGTGAAGAAATAAATTGGAGGGAGCAATGTCCCTAGGGTTTTACATTGGAGCTTGTCACCCTTGGTGACAGCAGATTGAAAGAACTGATGGTGGCATAAGCTGAGATGTGAGGCCAGGTCTGGGGTGTTAGGGAAGAGTGCAGACCAGTCTCAAAGACTGTGGCTGAAAGGGCAATGAAGAGAAAGGGCAGTGGCTTGGGGGAGATCTTTGTTGTTTGCCTTCTGTTCCATAAGCAGAGATGGATATTTTAAATACTGATGAAAGGATTTAGTAGGGGAGGGGAGAGAATAGAGGTTTAGAAATGATGAGTAGGGGCTGGAGAGATGGCCTAGCGGTTAAGAGCGCCAACTGCTCTTGCAGAGGACCCGGGTTTGATCCCCAGCACCCACGTGGTGGCTGAGAACCGTCCTTAACTCCAGTTTCAGGGGAATCTGACACCCTCTTCTGACCTCCGAGGCATTGCACGACACGGGTGCACAAACCTGCATGCAGACAGTACATTCATACACATATGAAAATAAATTAAAAATTTTTTAAAAAGCATAAGAAAAAAAAAAGACAGGGACATTTAAGGGGACCTAGGAAGGCAAAGGATTCTAAAAAAAAAAAAAAAAAGAAATGATGAGTAAGATTTCCGATAAGGGGGGAGGGTTACAGATCTAAGGGATAGACCCAGGCTGTAACTACTGCAAACAGAAATGCTTCCATTGTCTGGTGAGAGGGAAGCAAGGCTTTTGTCTGTGGCAGTGGGAAGTCTGGGAAGTCGAGGCGGTTACTGTAGGGTGGCTAGTGTTTTCCCTGGCAGTGGGAGTTGAATCATTTGCTGAGAGTGAAGAGGAAGTGTCAGTGTGGGTGGAAGGCATAGATGTTTGAAGCTTTGCGGAGTAGAGAACGTGTAGCATAGTGACTGTGGAGAATGGAAGGGAACATGTTACAGAGTCCCAGCTGGGGCTGGAGACCCAGCTGGGTCAGAGAATTACCCCACTGTGGCATAGACTTTCAGCCAAATTCCCTGTTCTGCATGAGACCCAGGAGCTTGCCTGCGAAGTACCTTATTCTACTCCACAAAGACATTGGAATGGATAGATACACAGCAGCTACTTGACTGGAGCATAAATAAATACTTCTTAGAATTAATATTCATTGATAATTTTTATATGGGCTATCTTTAGAGTAGACACATAGTCTACACATCTCATCTTTTTGTTATATTCTACTATGACATCAGTGTAATTGTCATAGAAAGGCAAAATTGCCAAAAAGAAGCACGGGGTATGGAATTAGCCAAACTTGGGGATTAGTCCTGGTCGGGGCACCTATCAGCCATGTAATCTAGGGTAAGAAGTGGTAGTGGTATATTTGGTGAAATAATGTTCGTAATACTTACTTTTTTGAGACTGAGTCTTCCAATATTATCCAGATTGGCCTAGAACTCCTGAGTTCAAACCGTCCTTTTGCCTCAGCCTCCCTAGTACCTGGGATATAGGAAATTAGTTTTTTTTTTTTTTTTTTTTAATATTTTTGAGACAGGGTCCCCCTTTAGTCCCAGCTGGCCTGGAGCTCACTCTATAGACCAGGCTGTCCTTGAACTCACAGAGATCCTCCTGCCTTTGCCTCCCAAACTTCACAGTTAAAAGAAAAATGCTGTTTCCCAGTATTTAAGGGGTCAAGAGTCCGCGAGTTACTTAACTGGCTGGTTTTTAGCTGAAGGTCTCTGATACGTTGTAATAAAATCAATAGCCAATCCCAGTCATCTGCAGGCTTGATTGTAGCTGAAGGTTCTGCTTCCAACCTGACCTGTACAACTGTTATTAGGAGGGCTCATTTCTTCCTACATGGACTTCTCCATAGGAATGCACAGAAAATGGTAGCTATCTTCTACCACATGAACTATCTGAGAAGAGGGGAAGGCGGGAGAAGACTGGGGAAACAAAGAACTGAGTCCTTTCAGCCTGGTTTTAAATCCATGATTTGGAGCCAGCAAGATGGCTCAGTGAGTAAAGGTATTTGCCACCTAATGACCTGAGTTCAACCCCTGGATTTTACTCTATTTGGGGGGGGAGGGGTGTCTTTTTTGAGACAGGGTCTCTCTTTAGTCCCAGCGGGCCTGGAGCTCGCTGTGAAGACCAGGATGGCCTTGAACTCACAGAGATCCACCTGCCTCTGCCTCCCAAGCGCTGGGATTAAAGGCGTGCACCACCACGCCTGACTTCTCTCTTCCTTTTTCAGCTGTGCGTGCCAGGCTAGCTGGCCCACAAGCTTTCACACCTGGCGATTTTACTCTATTTTACATGTATGTAGAATATTTAGTACAGAGCCCAGCAATAGTAAATATGCAATAAATAATTGGTTTATTATTAATTTTTCTCATTGGATGAAAAAGTACCTTTCTAGATTCAAGACCTAAAGGATAGATAGATTTTTGAGAGCTAAGCATTACTTTTTGGGGGGGTCTTTCTTGAGACAGGGTCTTCCTGTAGCTCCAGGTGTCCTGGAACTCACTCTGTAAACCAGGCTGGTCTTGAACTCACAGAGATCTGCCTGCCTCTGCCTCCTGAGTGCTGGGATTAAAGGTGCGCCCCATATGCCTGGCTAAGCATTACATTTTTATTAGTCTATTTTTGTGACATTCATGAACAAGCTGATGAACAAACAATTATGATTGAATTGCCCAGTGGTGGATCTAGATTGACTATGACCATTTGCTTTGTGTTCTATTTATGAAGTCTTACTAACAAGTCAGTCTTTCAGACATTGGTATTCTGGCCACATCAGAAGCTGCCTATTCTTCTTGTCCTCCAGTTGTAGTCCATACTATTGCCTTCCTTGAGGTGACTGGAAAGAGTGGATTCTACTAGATTTAAATTCAGTCTCCATATCAAAACTGATCTGTGTGACCTTGGAGAAGTTCTATAACACTGCTGAGTTGCTATTTCTTTATCCATGGGACTGTTGGGAGGTTTACATGAGATCAGATGTACAAAACATATAGTTACAGTGCTTATATGGAAAAGGCTGCTCCATGGTTAAGTCATTTTCACTTTTCTTGCTCTAGTAGGGTCTATTCCTCCAGGTACTACAGGGTCAAATAATTATGATTATGCTGGCTTATGGCACCTGATATTTATCAGATGATGTTTACTTCTGTTTGAGGTCCTGAAGATTGAATGCAGGGCTTTGCACATGCTAAGCAAATGATTTATCACTGGGTGACGCCTGTGTAAATCTATTTTGTTTTGTTTTGCTGTTTGTTTTATTTTGTCTGTTTGTTTGAGATATGGTCTCCTTGTGTAGTCCAGCCTGGCCTAGACACTTGTAATCCTCTGCCTCAACCTCCTATGAATAGGGATAACAGAAATGGGCTACTATGACCAACATGTTTTATAGTTTCTGAGTTATTTATTTGGGGAGCAGCATGTGTGCATGCCACACAGGACACATGGAGGTCAGAGGACAACTTGCAGGAACAGTCGATTGCCTACCATAAAGGTGCTGGGGATTGAATTCAAGTTGCTATGCCTTTACCTGCTGAGCCATCTCACTGGGCCAGTTCTGGTTTAATTTTCATGTGGTAGTAGAACCTAAGACCTTATATATGCTAAGCACATACTTTACCCCTGAGCTGCATCAGGGGTTAGTCCCATCAGATCCTTAAGGAAAGTACTCAGTAATAGCACTGGTTTTTAATTAATTAATTAGTTACCTAATTATTTTGTATTTTTTCAGTAGCCAAGTTGATCTCCCTCAGTGTTTCCTAAGCCTGTTTCTTTTTTTTTTTAAATAATACTTTTATTGATGTTTTGTGTATTTTAGACAGTTTCTTATTTATATTTTCCTTCTCTGCAGTAGTACCTAGCAAAGTGATTGATACACAGTGATTGGTATTTATCTATATTTGTTGACCAAAATTAAAATCAGAGTACTTGGGCTGGAGAGATAGCCTAGCGGTTAAGAGCACCGACTGCTCTTGCAGAGGACCCGGGTTCGATCCCCAGCACCCACATGGCGGCTAAGAACCGTCTGCAACTCCAGTTCCAGAACTCCAGTTCCCGGGGAATCCGACACCCTCTTCTGACCTCCGCAGCATTGCACGACACGGGTGCACAAACCTACATGCAAACAGTATATTCATACACATACAAAAATAAATAAAATTTAAAATCAGAATACTTAGAAAGGACTAAGATTAATGCAAGATAAAAAGTCTCCACAGTGGAAAAAAAAAAAATAGCCAGGCGTGGTGGCGAACGCCTTTAATCCTAGCACTTGGGAGGCAGAGGCAGGCGGATCTTTGTGAGTTCAAGGCCAGCCTGGTCTACAGAGTGAGTTCCAGGACAGCTGGAGCTACAGGGAGACCCTGTCTCAAAAACACCAAAAAAAAAGTCTCCACAATGGAAAATGGAAGTAAATTAGCTTGAGGAGAGGAAAAATTAGTATTTCTAAATCATGTGATCTGTACAGATTTTTGGAGTACATCTTGTGTGATATTCTCCATGAATATTTTAAAATTAAGTGATACTTCAAATCTTTGAAGAGATAATCATGACAGAAATAGCGAACTTTTTCAAAATATTTAATATTTTATCTCATAAGCATAAGTGATAAGAATAACTAGTGCTAAAGAAATTATGCTATTAATCACATTAATAATTTATCTGGCTTCCCAAAGTAAGTGTTTCGGTTCTGTTTTTACTTAAATATAGAATTATTGGAGAGAAGAAGGATTTACCGTGGAGGAAGTTGGTTTATATTCTCTATTCAACTATGGGGAAACACAAGATGGAACATTTAGATCCTAATAATGTGAAGGGGATAAGAGGCCAAAATATATATTTTTTTATTTATTTTTGTATGTATATGAATGTACTGTCTGCATGCAGGTCTGTGCACTCGTGTGGTGCAATGCCGTGGAGGTCAGAAGAGGGTCTCGGATTCCCCTGGAACTGGAGTTCTCCTGGAATTGGAGTTACAGACGGTTCTTAGCCGCCATGTGGGTGCTGGGGATCAAACCTGGGTCCTCTGCAAGAGCAGTCGGTGCTCTTAACTGCTAGGCTATCTCTCCAGCCCAAGGCCAAAATATTTTAATATCCTTGCCATAGTCATACCTGAATGACAAAATATCAACCCTGAGTTACTCCTAAACCCAGCCAGTCGATTTCTCTAACCCACATGGGCAGCTGGGGTGGCTGTTCCCTCTTTGGGTGAGCAGTACTGGGACTCTCTTAATATGGATGATTGCTGGCACTGTTCTTCATTCAAAGGTCCATGTTGTGTCACAGAAATGCCTGACCAGACAACAGCTGTTGCAAGCACTTGAGAAGTAGATAGGGAGCTGTCACACAGTGGGGCTCCAGGAAGCTTCTTTCAGTGGTATGTGGGTGTGTTGCATGGCTTCTTCAAGAGGCTGAGTCTGGCTAGTTCAAGAATAGTAAGCTTTTCTAGAATCATCTCTCTCCCTTAAAGTTGGTTAATGAGTTGGGTCTACCTTTCTGATATCATCTGTTCTTCATGAGGATGCCACACTGCCTGCTTCTGAAGTCTGGTTTACCCTGTCAAGGGTGAGGTATGAGATAAGGCCCAGGAAGTGGGTGAGGAAATCTGTCAGGCATGTTACTTCCTAAAATTTTTTTTTGTAAAGTTTATTGGTTTGTTTTCAGCAGAGTCAAAATGTTCCCATACCAAAACAGCCATACCAAGGCAGCCACATCAAGATGTTCCCGGCATTAAAATGATTGTATCAAAACTGTGTGTCAGCAAATTGATAAAACAGCCTGCCTCAAAAATGGATGTACTGTCCATTGGTACAGCCCTTGCCATCAAAGGAATGTGCTCCAGAATGTCACTCCTGTCTATGGTAAAGTAAAAATAAAAGGATTTGTTTCTTTCCATCAGTGCTTCTGCTTTCAATTAGGAACTGGGCTTACCCACCAGTAATGGCCTAATGATCAATGCCATATAAAGAAGAATTAGGAGCTGGAGAGATGGCTCTGCTGGTAAAGACACTTGTTGTACAAGCCTGGTGACTTGAGTTCATCTCAGGTGCCTACATGCTGGTGGAAGAAGAGAACCTCCTTCACAAAATTGTCCTCTGGCCTCCACGCCTGCCACCCTCTCCCATCTCTCTCTCTCTCTCTCTCTCTCTCTCTCTCTCTCTCTCTCTCTCACACACACACACACACACACACTTACACACACACACACACAGAGGCACACACAAATAACAAATAAAAAAATTTAAAAATTAGATACAAATTAGCAAAGACAATCCTGCTTTTAGCATAGAAATTGTGAAACTCCCATACTAATTTTATAATCATGCTTTTACACTTTGTTCTCAACACAGATCTTTTGGAATTATCTACTAAGAATCAGCCAACAAATACATGCCAACATTGAGGCAACCCAGAGCCTCTGACTTCATGATCAGCCATAATCCTGGAAGAACCATAACACATGTTCAATACCTTGATCTGTTGCTTCCTTGGACACTGTCAGGTTGCAAAATATTTCCTGAAGGGGCTGGAGAGATGGCTCAGCAGTTAAGAGCACTCTCTGCTCTTGCAGAGGACCTGGGTTTGGTTCCCACTATCTACATGATGGCTAACAACTGTCCATATCTACAGTTCCAGGGAATCCAACACCTTCTGATCTCAATAGGTGTTGTATAACATGGGTGCACTTATGTACACTCAGGCGACATATACATAAAATAAAAATAATAAAAAATATCTTAAAAAGTATTTCCTGAAATGTTTGGTGTTGAAAATCATCCTGGCCTTGATTCTTAGACTCAAACTTTTTTTTAAATTTTATTTATTTTTGTATGTGTATGAATGTACTGTCTGCATGTAGGTTTGTGCACCCGTGTTGTGCAATGCCACAGAGGTCAGAAGAGGGTCTCAGATTCCCCTGGAACTGGAGTTCTCCTGGAATTGGAGTTACAGAGGGTTCTCAGCTGCCATGAGGGTGCTGGGGATCGAACCCGGGTCCTCTGCAAGAGCAATCGGTGCTCTTAACCGCTAGGCTATCTCTTCAGCCTTCAAACTTATTAGTAAACTTGCAGACCTTGGAAAATCTTGTCTTGGGTATGCCATGTATAGTAGGCATGCTTTCTGGCCCTAACTTAATTGTTGACTGACCGTTTCTTGATTTTTTTTTTAATTTTATTTATTTCTGTATGCGTATGAATGTACTGTCTGCATGCAAGTTTGTGCACCCGTGTTGTGCAATGCCACAGAGGTCAGAAGAGGGTCTCAGATTCCCCTGGAACTGGAGTTAAAGACGGTTTCTCGGCCGCCATGTGGGTGCTGGGGATCGAACCCGGGTCCTCTGCAAGAGCGGTCGGCGCTCTTAACCGCTAGGCCATCTCTCCAGCCCCTTTCTTGATTTTTAAGGTACCCACAGTCTCTTGGCTTCATCCTGTCTCACTTGCTGCTCCATCTCAGTCCTTTTTAAGATTTGCATTTCTCTGCCTGAACTTTAAATGGTTCTCTGTTCTGGGGCCTCTTCTCTAAGTATAAATTTACTCCCTCGGAGAGATCATTCATTTGGGGGCTTTAAATAGTCCCTGTGAGCCCACAAGATGGCTCAGTAGGTAAAGCTACTGAGCTACTAAGCTAGATATCCTGAGTTTGATACCCAGGTCCCATGTGGTGTAAGGAGAGAACTTGCAAGAGTCATGTGCCTTCAGATCCCCACCTCATACACGCATATAAATAAATAAATAAATAAATAAATAAATAAATAAATAAATAAATAAATAAATAAAATGTTTTTAAATTTGTATTCTGACCTTTCCTCAGAATTGCAGATACCTAATTCCAATATCTCTGTTTTAATGTCTAAAAGGACTCTCAAACTTATTAGTTGAAAACAGAGCCTCAGATTTCCAAGCAGATCCCTTCTAGTCTTTTCCATCTTAGTGTCAAAATGAACTACATAGCCAGTCCTGGTGCCACAGGCCTGTAGTCACATTTACCTACACAGCTGAGGCAGGGGATTGATTGCAAGACCTGCCTGGGCTACAAAGTGAATTCGAGGTGAGCTTAGATGACTTAGTGAGATCCTGTCTCAAAATCTGAAAAGTAAAAAGAAGTCTGAGGTATAGTTTAATAGTAGATAATCTGTCTAGTATTTGCAAGGCCCTAGGTTCAATTCCCAGTCCTACAACAAACAATCAAAAACAATGTGTTATAAGCCACAAACATAAATATCACTTCTTCTCTTCACTGACACCAAACATATAACCAACCCACTGGTAAATATTACTATAGCTCCATCTCTGAACTATTTCTTCACTCTATCTCCTTTCTTCTCTCTGAATGCTACCACCTTATTCCACCATTAGCTCTTACCAGGACTACTGCGATGGCCTCTTAATTGGTCTTCCCTTTCTCTGTAGCACTGGCTCCTTCCACTCACTTAGGTCTCAGATAAAATAGCTCACATTTCAAAGAAGATTTCATGTTGATTTCTTCATAGAACTTACTACAACATGTAATGATCTCTTTTGTTATTGACGGTGTTCTCTGCTAGAATGTATGCTCCATGAGAGCAAGGAGTTCAACTCTTCTCCACTCAGTCTCCAGGGATTATCATGGTGCCTGACTCAAAGTCACCTCTTAACAAATATTTTCTGGAAAGAATGAATTCAAGTTTTTAAAAGAAAAAATTCACTAAAGACTCTAGAAATTTCTGAACCATTATCTTATGCTATTGTTTAGAAACACTCTATTTAGAATGTCCACATATATGTATATAGAATATAAGGAGGGACTGGAGAGATGGCCTAGCAGTTTAGAGTGCCAACCGCTCTTACAGAGGACCCGGGTTCGATCCCCAGCACCCACATGGCGGAGAACCATCTGAAACTCCAATTCCAGGAGAACTCCAGTTCCAGGAGAATCCGACACCCTCTTCTGACCTCCGAGGCATTGCACGACACGGGTGCACAGACTTGCATGCAGGCAGTACATTCATACACATACAGAAATAAATAAATGCCAGGCATGGTGGCGCACACCTTTAATCCTAGCACTTGAGAGGCAGAGGCAGGCGGATCTCTGTGAGTTCGAGGCCAGCCTGGTCTACAGAGTGAGTTCCAGGACAGCCGGAGCTACAGGGAGACCCTGTTT